>OU342745.1:104787107-105285515 GCA_910589775.1 Avena eriantha | reverse complement strand
ATCCTTATTTGTGTAAGACCTTATGTATGGTTTTAATGGAGATGTACTGTGATATCCAATCTGTTATGTCTCTCAAAAATGGTAATCAATGGGATTGCGATGGATGACATAACAGGCATTGGGATTAAATATCCAGGTGTTGACAGTTGGTTCAGAGCCATCCTGACCATAGGAGACCCTAGTTAGAATGGACGTCCGAATAAAAACTTAGTTTCAAACCCAAAGTGAGTATTTATGAAAAACTATCTCTTCTCTTATCCTTGTGAATTTCATTCTTTCTCAAAAATTCATGTTCCTCAAATTCTTACATTACTATTAAAAGTTTGACACACTTGATCACTTCACTAATTTCCTCATCATTAATTCTTGTAGATGGAGACTCCTCAGCAAGTTCTACCCTTTTGGAAACGGAGCTCAGCTGATCTTCGAGAGGGATCTGGATTCACTGTCAGAGTTACTAGGACGCCCACATCCGGAGTTTCTTGGAGCTCAACTACCAGGGACCCCCAGGAGGAGATTTACATGGTTCGTCACAGCTGATTTAGAGGAAGCATCGAAGCACCAACATCCGGGAGAATCAGTTCTCCGTGAGAGAGAACACTGGCTAGATGGATTAGCCAGGGCAATGCATAAAGCTCTCGCACGTCTATCTGCCCTTAGCGTCAACCGAATCCAAGGAACCCATTTTGCTCACTATGCAAGACGTGACTTCATGGGAATGCCGATGAGATGCCAATCACCCAGAGTTGAGGCGTCAAGTGGAGAATCTTGACTTCTTGCTGCACGACAGACAGCAGGAACTAGACAATGCTAGAGAGTTAGCCAACCAAACCGTGCCATTGCCGACCAGAAGGCCCAGACTTTCGCACTGCTCGTCCAGGATCGCCAGTCTCTTTGCCGCCAGCGTGCAAAGAAGGATCGCACCATCTCCCTCTTCGCAAGAAGTGGGCCGATCTCGAGAAAACCGTCAAGGAGCAGGAAGCTCAGATTGCAACAAAGGAGGAAAAGAGGGGGTGAAGACATCCAGGGAGACATGGATTCTTACCTCAGCAATGATGATGACTTTTCTGGAGGAGGAGCTGTGACTTCTACACTGACGATGAGGACTCCGACTTCATCGACGATGAGTAGATGCACTAGAGCACTGCCGTAGCATGAGATGTTCGTTCCCACTGTATCGTAGCTTGCATAATTGTACTTTCAAACCATCTATTTTCCTTTGATTGTTGTGGTGGTGTGTTGTATCGTGTGCTTGTTGCATGAATGGAGTTAGTTGCAAAACCTGAGTCAAACTCAAAGTTTTAGCTTTGAAACCAAAACCATGAACCTTAGAACTTTCCCTCTTACCCCTTTATCTACCTCAATCTTCAGATGACTCGTGGAAACCAAGGAGGGAGCAGCTCATCGCAAGACCCAAGTGTGCAGATTATGCAGATGTTGTTGCAAGACCGTGAAGCAAGCAGGCAGAGTGCCAAGCCAATTTATAACATTGCAGCAGATATAGCCAGATGGCCCAAAACAACAAGGACATGGAAACTAGGATCACTATGGATCCAAACTCAAAACTTTCATAAACAAATCCCCCAATCTTTAACCAAGCTGAAAACCCATTAGATGTCGATGACTGGTTGCAGACATGGAAAACAACTTAGAAGTTGCAGGAGTTGATGACAATGAGAAAGTTCTCTTCGCCACCCACTATCTGGCGGAGATGACAAGAGCTTGGTGGACTAGTATCCGCAACATGAACCATGGTCAAGTGATTACATGAAGCATTCAAAATCAAGTTCCACCGCACCCACGTGCCGCAGGGTCTAGTCAATAGAATGAGGGATGAGTTCCGTGAATTGAAGCAAGGAAGAATGACTGTGGTAGAGTACCGTGATAGATTCCTATCACTTGCCAGATATGCACCTGATGAGGTCAACACGGAGGCCAAGAAGAAGAAGAGATTCTTGAACGGACTGCATGATGAGATGCAGACTGTCCTCATCAACATCCGCTTCAAAGATCTCGAAGAGTTAGTCGACTCTGTCATCCAGATGGAAGGGAAGATTAACCAGGCAACGAAACCGCAAACGTCGTATGATGCAGCAATCTGGATCCAGCATTCACCAGAAGAAGTACCGTCCCAACCCCTCACCGGGGTATGCACCAAGGAGCAATCGACCCCCAATGTCTCGCCCAAGCTACCCTAACCGTAGAGAGGCAATGTGAAGTCCGGAGGAAACAACCACAACTCCGGCAATGCCAACAACATCAACCGTGCACCTCCCAAGAGCAACAACACAACAAACAAACTGCACCCAGAACTGGCAGCAATTTGTGCCTGTCCTAGCAAAGGACAAGTCCCGATCACTTGTTTCGAGTGTGGAGTAAAGGTCACTTTTCCAATGAGTGTCCCTAGAAGACTGCAGCCACTGCCAATGTGAATGCCCCAGCTCAACAGCAGCATCGTGTTCAACCAGGAAGAAGGTTTGCCCCAGGGAACCCGCACAACCGCACCGGTCGTCTCTTCCACATGAACGCCGAGAAAGCCCAAGAAGCGCCAGATGTAGTGCTGGGTATGTTTTCTGTCAACATCAGTTTTAGCAAGAGTGTTGTTTGATTCGGGAGCATCGCATTCATTTGTCACCAAAGAATTTGCATGCACTAGTAAGATTCACCCAACCAACTGAAGCATGTCATGATAGTTCAAATCCCCGGTTCAACAACCAAAGCTAGAAAATTCGCAAAGCTGTGCCTATCAGAATACATGGGATAGATTTTTATGCCAACCTAATTGTACTTGAACCAAAGGATTGGAAGTAGTACTAGGTATGGACTGGATGTCAAGCATAAAGGACTGATAGACTGTGCTAAGAAATCCATCACCATGACCAGTAGCTCTGGAGTAACAGTAGAGCATATCTCTGAAACCTTACCTCGCCAATTCAAGTGCAACAAGAGTCTAGCCCTACCCACCATAGACCAAGTAAGAGTAGTCTATGAATACCCCGACGTATTCCCAGATGAATTGCCAGGTATGCCCCCGGATAGGGATATTGAGTTCATTATCGAACTAATCCCCGGAACCGGACCCATAGCCCAGAGACCCCATAGCATGAACCCCTCAGAGTTAGTGGAACTGAAGAAGCAGTTGGATGCTATGTTAGCAAAAGGCTTGATTCAACCAAGCGCGTCGCCATGGAGATCACCAGTGTTATTCATCGACAAGAAAGATGGAGGCAATCGTTTGTGCACAGATTACAGAAAGTTGAATGACATCACCATCAAGAACAAATACCCCTTGCAAAGATAGAAGATCTATTTGATCAATTGACCGGAGCCCAGGTATTCTCAAAGATTGATCTTAGGACTGGTTATCACCAACTTAAGATTCATGCAACGGATATTCCAAAGACCGCCTTTACTACTCGTTATGGTTTATACGAGTATACGGTTATGTCTTTTGGATTAACCAATGCCCCTTCTTATTTCATGAATCTCATGAATAAGATCTTTATGAATTTCCTAGATAAGTTTGTAGTTGTGTTTATCGACGACATCCTTATCTACTTCAAGTCAGAAGAAGAGCATGAGAAACATCTGAGAATCATCCTAGAAACCCTGAGAGAGCATCAGTTATATGCCAAGTTCAGCAAGTGTGAGTTTTGCTGAAAGAAGTAGGAGTTCCTAGACATATTGTGTCTGCCGGAGGAGTCTCTGTTGATCCCGGCCATCAAAGATGTCGAAGAATGGGAAGCCCCAACCACACAAACCCAAGTCCGTGCATTTCTCGGATTAGCGGGATACTACCGCAAGTTCGTAGAAGGATTCTCGAGCATCGCCAGACCCATGACCCAATTATTGAAGAAGGATACGAAGTTTTGAATGGACAGACAAATGTGAAGCCAGTTTTCAGGAGCTGAAGAAGAGATTGATATCAACCCCAATATTGATCATGCCAGACATCAAGAAGTCGTTTGATGTATATTGTGATGCATCAAGATTGGTATCGGATGTGTATTGATGCAAGAAGGCAAAGTCATTTCTTATCTGTCTCGACAACTAAGCAGCATGAGCAGAACTATCCGACCCATGATCTTGAATTAGCAGTCATAGTGTTGGCATTAAAGGCATGGCGTCATTATCTGATGGGTAATCGCTATGAGATTTACTCAGATCACAAGAGCTTAAAATATATTTTCACTCAGAAGGAGCTGAATATGAGGCAAAGGAGATGGATAGAGTTAATCAAGGATTATGACCTTGACATTCACTATCACCCCCGGCAAAGCCAATGTGGTAGCGGATGCTCTTAGCAGATTGCCGTGTAGGCTAAACACCATGATCAAGGAGAAGCAACCAAGTTTGTATGAAGAGTTGGAGCAGTTCAGAACTGAATTAGTTAGCAAAGGATTCTTAGCTAGCATTGAACTTCAACCCACTTTGATTAGCCAAATCAAGGAAGCCCAGAAGGGAAATGAAAGTATCGACGGAATCAAGTGTCGTATTGGTACAGGAAAGGTACCTGGATTCACTGAAGACGAAGAGAGGAGTGCTATGGTATAAAGGACGTATCTGTGTGCCAGCAGATTCGGAGTTGAAGCAGGTTATCATGCAGGAAGCTCATGATACTGTTTATTAGATCCACCCCGGAGGAACGAAGATGTATCAAGATTTGAAAGAGCAATTTTGGTGGCACAAGATGAAGAGAGAAATCGGAAGCTACATCGCCAAATGTGACATCTGTCAAAGAGTCAAAGCAGAGCATCAGAGACCTGCATGACTGTTGCAACCATTGCAAATTTCGGAATGGAAATGGGATTCTGTAGGAATGGACTTTATCACCGGTTTGCCTACTTCTAGTAGGGGAAATGACTCAATCTGGGTCATAGTTGATAGACTGTCCAAGGGTTGCTCACTTTATACCTGTCAAGACAACCTACCAGAGTTCGAAGCTAGCAGAACTATATATTGCTAGGATTGTTAGTCTGCATAGAACCCCCAAGGCCATAGTACCAGATCGAGCAACCCAATTACCTCAAGATTTTGGCAGAAAGTTCAGGAAGGATTAGGCACCAAGTTGAATTTCAGCACCGCTTATCACCCTCAAACTGATGGACAGACTGAGAGAGTCAACTAGATCCTAGAGGATATGTTAAGAGCTTGTGCGTTAGAGTACGGATCAAAATGTGAAGACTGCCTACCTTTCATAGAATTCTCATATAACAACAGTTACCAAGCTAGTTTGCAGATGGCGCCATTTGAGTTCCTATACGGAAGAAAGTGTCTTACCCCTTTGAATTGGTCGCAAGTAGGAGAGAGTCAGATCTTTGGACCCGACATTCTTTGAGAAGTCGAGAAGGTTCACAAAGTCCGTGAGCACCTCAAGACCGCCCAATCCAGACAGAAGAGTTATGCTGACAAGAGAAGGAGATACCTGACTTTCAATGTCGGAGATTTTGTATATCTCAAGGTTTCGCCATTGAAGGGAACCCAATGCTTTAGTCTGAAAGGAAAGTTAGCCCCTAGATATATCGGGCCCTTCAAGATTCTGAATCGTCAGGGAGAAGTATCATATCAACTAGAACTACCTCAAGAGATGTCAGCCATCCACAATGTGTTCCATATCTCGTTACTTCGCAAATACTTGGAAGTGCCGGAGAAGACTGAAGTTTTCAAGAACATCGATCAAAGAGCTATAGAGATGAACAATGACCTGACATATCGTGAACCCATCCATATCCTAGAAGAAGCTTACAGATTCACCAGGACCAGGAGCATCAAGTTTCTCAAGATTCAATAGAGCAACCATACCGAAGAGGAAGCCACCTGGGAGCGAGAAGATTACATTCGGACAGAGTTCCCAGATCTCTTTAGTTCCTAGTTTTCTTTGTAAATCTCGGGACGAGATTTTGTTTAAGGGGGGAAGTTTGTAACATCCCAAAACTTTAATCCAAGGTTATTAAGATCCAAATCACCAAAATTAGGGTTAACAAAAACTTTTCCAATTAAATTATTAAGCATTCATATGTGTGTGCATTTAAAATAGGAGTTGATTTGAATTTCCATGATTAAGTGATCCATTGCTTGTAAAATGATTCTTAGGTGAAATAACATCATCTAGATCATTCCCAAACAAATCCCAAAGAAAAACAAATCAAAACAAATAAATAAGCAAATGGTCATTTGTGCCAAATTAACTACCATGCCTACTTTGGCTAATCCTAGTACTCAAACCTAACAGAAACAAATATGGATCTTTGCACCCCTTGCTAGTACACATAATGATGTACTAAGGCCCACTTTGTGATCTACTAAAAACATTCAAACACTAAATTTAAATGGCAGTTGAAAATTGAATCTATTTCATATGGGAAGATCCCACTATTTCAAAAACGACTCAAATGAGCTCAAATTTCAAAACCCAAGCACCCACAGAGTCTCAAGCTTATACCTAGCACACCCACCAAAAATATTTTCAAAATTCCAAAATATCTTTCTTGTGCCCATTTCCACAAACACATGGCAGGCAGGGTTTAAACTCCAAAACTAGCTCACTGTTTTGAACAGGGTTTTGCCCCCAAATGATCTCCATTTAATCCCTTTGTCCCCTCTTGATCAAACCAGACCCTTAGCAACCCATCCCCTACCCCCTAGTGGCATTGCCATGCCATGCCAAGCACCATCTCACCGGCCAAACCTTGCCTCGCTGCAGCAGACCACCTCTCTCCCTCTCACCTTGTCTACGAGCTAGCTCACACCTCACTGCCACCCCCCTGTCCCCTCCCCGAGCCAAGCTAGATCGTGGACCACCGCCAACGCACCGCGCCCAGTGCGTCTGCGCCATGCCGAGCACGCGCCAGAGCGCCGCGCCCGACACGCGTGTACATGCCGCCCCTCGACCGTAGCCCGCGTCCACCGCTCCGCCACGACCCCAGGAACACACCGGACATGCCCATTCGCCGCCCAACGCACCACAGCCATAGCTCGCCGTGGAAGCCGCTGCCTCTGTCGCTCAGAGTGCGCGCATCGCCCCGACCGCATACCACCGCCCCTAGTCCCGCATTTACCCCGTAGAGCATCGCCAGGAGACCAGCAACCATCCGCTATCTCGAGCCACGCCGCTAGCACGCTGTGCAGCCCTCACCGGAGCCGCCCGCCCATGCCTCTCGGTCGCATCGTCATCCTATAAATAGAGGCCATCCCTAGCCATTTGCAGCACACCACTCACCTCCCCTCACCTCACTGAGCCTTCCCCACTTCTCCCCGGAGCAAGGCGAGCAGCCGTTGGCCAGAATTGCATCGGAGCTGGCCGCCTCTGGAGGAGAAGGCCCCGCTGATTCCGACCACCCCCGGAGCTGCCTCGACCGTCCCTAAGCTCGGCGTCGTCTACCAGTCTATTTGCCTGCCTCGCCGTCGTCGCTGGAGCCCTGGTACGCCCCCTAAGCACCCCCACCGAGACGCTAGGGTTAGAGTTTGCCGGCGACAGGTCCGTCATCGATGACGAGCCCGAGCCGTTGATCCCTCTTCTAATCTAACGGCCCACATCGCCCCGTACCGCTTCGCGCGTGATGAGCCTCTGACCGGTGGACCCCCCCCCCTTGTTAGTTGTGCCCCGCGCCACGTAGTGTCACTGGGCCGGCCCGTTAGCTTTCCCGCGCAACCTATTTAGTTTGAATTAGGATTTTTCCATTTAGTTTTAACCTAGTTATGTCCCCTAGTTTGAAATCAATTCAAAGAGATTTATAAATCCAAATGGAGTGATTCTAATTTTGTTAGAAAGCTACCGAAAAGATCTACCCAAGACTGTTGGATTTAATTCAATTAGAGTTAGAGATCTCTCCTAGTAAAAATAACAAAACAGAAGCATTTGCACCTTGCAACATTTTTATAAAATCAACCATGATAGCTTTGGACTTGATTCCAACTCTCAAAAATCACATTTAACCATATCTATCTGAATATGTAATAATATTAAGGTTTACATGCAGTAATAATGCTATATAGGCATTTCTAGTCACTTTAAATCATTAAATAATGAACTTAAACCAAAGTAATTATGATCTAACCCTTAAATCACATTCCCGCATGTTAGAATATGTGGTGATGACATGTGTCCACATGATCCCATATTTGGAGTGGTGAATATTAAATCTTAGTTAGTTTTATTCAATGAGTAGAAATTACTTTTCTAAAATAAAAAGAATGAAACTAGTTAATAAAACTTGTGATGCTTGTGATGATAATAGATCATCAAATGTATGCCTTAGAGTGCTGATTAGACTAGTTAAGTATTGTTTGGTGATTGTGTACTCCGTATGTATTTATAGATGATAGTACCGACCAAGCTTTCGAGGAGGAGGAGTTCTACCAAGAAGAAGAAGAAAACTTCAACCACTGCACTAACCAAGGCAAGCTATTATTAGCAAGCTAGAATTAAGCTATATGACTTGAGAAAAGATGCTTTAGGCATGCTTTGGTCACCCTACTTTGACTAGTATTTACCCCAAATTTTATTTGTAAGCTTTACTTCCTTTACTTTACACAAAGTTCTTTACTTGTTTTGAAGGTAGCATAAAGAGTATAAAACTTGACCTACAGAGATAACTTTAGATGCCATTCTATGGCATGTGATTGATCCCATCATTTTCCACCTTAGTGAACACTCTTAACTTAGTAGTTTAGAGTAGATAAAAACTTGAGTCACTTTAGATGGGAACACTTGGTGAAAATGAATTGTGAAAACCTTGGAACGATGAGCCATTCTATTGAGATGTTTTGACATGTGTTGAGAAACACAAGGGGTCTATGATGGTGAAAATGTTGAGGCATGAGCCTTAACCCTTTTATAAAACTGATGGTTGGATTCGGATGCGAGACCATTCCAAATTTACCGTAGAACCACAATACCTGAATTGGGTAAGGCTTAGCCAGAAGTTTATATGCATTAGTATTAGTTCCCTCGCGGGAGAGGTCTAAGCTGAGGCTACCTCTCAATGTTGTCCACCTATGCAGTGCCCAAGATGACAGATGGTCATGGTTGGGAGGCCATGCTCATAGGAGAGGTGCTTATACTAGGGTGTGTAAAGGAAAGGTTATGTTTGATTATCTGCATACTAAGTATGATGATTCAGGGTTATCCCTGACAGATGTATTGAATCTTGTGGTGAAAGTGTACCACCTCTGCAGAGTGTCAAACTATTCGAATAGTCGCGTCCACGGTTATGGACAGTTGGAATGGCCATACTGTTTTGTTGTCAGATGTTTTCAAAATAACTTATGAAATGAATGAGGAATCTTGACTTGACCACAACAGGGTTGTGTTTATGATACTAGCTTCCCAACTTAAGTGATTGTAGAACTTTATTTTATCTTATTGCTCAGAACTCAGCTTAGGTTTCAAACTTTACTTTATAATTAAACATAGAGTTAGCACTTTAACTTAGAACTTTACTACTTGTTAGTGGGTAGTTTGCGAGTACTTAAAGAGTACTCATGGCTTTTGTCCCTGGCTATTCTCATGGCCAGACTATGAAGGAGATTACCAAGATGATGGCCAGCAAGAACGACTATGATAACTAAGACTATGTGCCTTCGTCAGCATTGCCTGTGCCCCTGAAGATGGACCCCACCGCTACGCTTATCTTTTATTTCCGCTGCTTGTTGTATTAAAGAATGGATCATGAGATCCTTATTTGTGTAAGACCTTATGTATGGTTTGTAATGGATGATGTACTGTGATATCCAATCTGTTATGTCTCACAAAAATGGTAATCCTGGGATTGCGATGGATGACATAACAGGCATCTGGGATTAAAAATTCGGGTGTTGACACACACCTTAGTGAGTGGTGGAACAACCTAGTATATAAGGAGGTGTAACTCTCACTGAACTAGCAATGTGGGGCTAAACTTTGGCACCACTAGCACAGTCATATGCTGCCATGCATAAATAGGCCAAAGAGAATTTCAGAATTTGTCTAATGGGCTAACAGCCCAAAACTCACCAAATTCCAACAATAAGTAGGGCCATCCTCATGGCGAAAATAGTGGAGGCAAATTTGCGCTGTCGTTTGGAAGCTGCTACTGGGGTTAGAGACTCCTCCATCTCCCATGACCTCCTCCACCTCGGGCACGCCGCCATACCACCCTTCTCCTTCCTCCCAGCACTACGGCCGAACAGAGGGACAAGAGCAACACAACTGCCACCGATGCAGAAGAAGTCACCGGGAACGAGCACAAAGGCCTTATTAACGGAAGTGGAACTCTGACTCGCCCACTGTCACCTCCGGATCCGACCGAGGTAGTACCATGACAAGAGCTTTAAGGAGAAGCCAACGGTAGATCCGACCAGCGGGATCTGATGTTACCTCCCGATAGAACACTAAACTACAACATAAAGCCAAAACCTAGACCTAATACTACTACTACTACCACTACCTAGATCTACTCCGGCGCCCCTCATTTGCTACCTCTGGCTGGCTATTCGATGAGAGGGGCTGGGGAGGAGCCAGACTTTTTGTGAGACCCTCTCTAGAGTGAGGCGGAGGAGAAAGGGAAAGGTGAGAAGTCGCCCGATCTTGATTTTGCAATCGATCCACCTCTCGCAGGCCAAGGCCCCTTTTGCAGATGATATGCAACCCACGACTTCTATTGCAATTGAATGAATTTATGGTTTCCAATAAGACTATGGTTCAGCTATTACTTTTTCTTGTGTGGAGTTTGTAAATATTGTGAACTTGTCTATAATACAGAAACCATATCACTAGGTATATTACAAAAATATTTTCATATTATATTTAAGTTTTTTGCATATATGTATGAAAAGGCTTTTTTTAAATAACCAGAAAAGATCGATCATAGAGCAACATTATCTATAGGCTTAAGCCTGGTCCACATGCAAGCACTCTAAGGGTCAATTGCCGCTACCATGACACTTCTAGGTGGCCCTATTTTCATACTCTTGACATTGACGTATGGACATGTGGTGCTCCTTCGCGGGTGTGGTGGAGGATGCGTTATTGTTTTCACAGCATCCTCTCTTACTTCCGTCGTGGAGTTGCCACCCTAATCCCCCTCTCTCTCTCGCGGCATAAGAGTCCACCGTCGCCTGCAATCACGGTGATACTAAGATTAATTGAGCAAAGATATGATAACTACTCAGCCTAAGAAACCATGGTAGTTCGGAACATGTGTGGTCACTATACCGACCGGCACATCCACACCCAATTTGAATAGATCGAACTGCTATCTTCTTACATCTACACATGCCATTAGAACACAATAACAAAAAAAAAATAGACATGTTGGATTAGATTTTCAGACATGTTGGGAGGTGGTGGTTTTCGCTCATGGGTGCAACCTATTATGAAATATATATATATATATATAATTTAAAATGTAAAAATTAAGAAAGTAAATTATGCATGTATATCTGGATATTTTGTATTATTACACAACTTTTCGGAAAAAAGAACCATTTTATGTGACTCATGTAAAAAAATTATCCAAGCATAATCAGGTTGAGCATCTGAATTTGTGTTTTATAGGATATAAAAATATATTTTCTAAGAAAGATGTGTGCAAACATGCGGATTTTTTTAATATTTTAACATTTCAAAATATATTCTTAAACAATGGATTCTTTGCACCCGTGAGGCGTGAAGCGAATTGGATTTCAGACATTGTTGTGCCTATAGTTTCATACAATAAATCTCTGCGGGTGTAACGTCTACAGTATCATAGAACAAACCACTTTAAATGTACCGAACATGCTACGCGTCCCCAGAATGTCATGCAGGTGGGCGCAGCGACGCGCTTATTCATCTACTCCCTTCGACCAATATTAGGTGATTTAGATTTATCTAGACTCGAATGTATCTAGTACTAAATATGAATTTAGACAAATTCGAGACAACTGATATCGTAAAGATGACCAACGATCAAGAAATTGCAGGACATTTTGTTCATCCTTTACTAAGGCCACTCAAATCGACCGATCTCCATTAATTAACAACTAACGTGGATCCTAACCTAACAAGGGCACGTCGCCGTCACTGCCGTCGATCGATCGTGCTCACTTGGGCAGCAGAAAGAGTTGAAAAAGACAGAGGCAGTGTTCCTCCGGCAGTGGCTGGACGGCTTGTCCACTCGCAAGTAGCCTAAACTTTCTCGAAAGGAAACATGAGAAAGGCACCGCGCAGCAGTCAACGCCCACCACCACGTCAGAATTACTTGCACGTATGTTGGCATGCTTGTCGTGTCAACAGAAGCGGCTGAGAAAGTGGACATTTGGGATTTGGCCAATGCCGTCAGAAGTGAGGGAATAGTATATTCAACCCCATTATTAGCTATTGTCATGGTTGACACATGGGTTCCCTTAGAAGTTGGGAGCCGACTTGCTTGTCATTGTCAGCATCTGTTATTTTGAGATATTTAAATCTTCGTCTGAGATTAGCATCGCCCGTCACGCTTACGTCAGCACATCGCCCTTTCTTCATTGTTGACCACCTTACGCAAAAATCGGCACAGGTGCGAAGCTGGATACACGGTCGGAGAAAACAAATCCCAATGTTTTCTTCCACCAACTCTTTTGACAACAAGAAAAAAGTGCTTCGAATTATTTTTCATTTTTTTTATTTGCTTTAGACTTTTTTTTTGAATGTCACGGAGGACCCAAAGCTGCTTCAAATAATCCAGTCAACAGGTGGGTACAATGTTACAACAAGGCCCAGAATCGAACTTGCACTAAAGACCTCGCACAACTTGCAGGTCAAAGATAAGGCCTTGCATTTTGCAAAAAGGACCCTAGGACTAAAAATGAAAAAGCGATCAAGTCCTAGTCCTCCACCATGGCGGAGCATCCAGCGCTGGCAGTCGCTGCAACGTCGGGGATGCACCACTTGACGGATCAACGGAGGGAGGTCCGGCGAGAAGCTCCAAGGAAGGCCTCCATCCTGGAGGTTGAAGAAAACTGCCGCTCTTGCAGCAGGAGATCGTGGTGGCGCCCAAGGCCAGCGCGAGATGAGATCGATAACGAAGCAGCAGATCAAGCCGTCGCCCAGAGCTAGCAGAAGCGGAGCTCCCCAGGCCCTCTCGCCCGCCACCACGGCCGGCCAAGAGAGAGAGGGAAGCTCGCCATCAGATGGACGACGGCAGGGCCAGAATTTATTGAGAAGGAGGCCTAGCGCCAAAGGGAAAATCACCGCCCTCCGCCACGGATGACCAGCGAATCCCTCTGTCAGCAACTGTTCAACGCCACGCCACCTCGTCGAGACAGGAGACCTCCGCTCCTTCCTGTAACCCGCAAAGCTTCCTCCTTCCAATCCCATCCCCTCGCCACCACGGCCGGCCAGAAAGAGGGAAACAAGATGAAGGAAGCGGCAGAGTAGAGAGGAGAGGCACACCATGGCACTTATTACGGAGATCCCAGGTGTGGACTTGGACGCAGCCTTCTCCGACCATCGGAGCACGCCACCTCCGCAAGACCCCCTCCGGATGCGCCAAATCCGTCCAACAAAACCCGGCGCCCTACTCCAAACTATAGGCATAAAGCCCCAAAGCCTACCTAGACTACTGCCACCGGCGCCGCCCCCTCCGCCATCTCTCACCGGCAACGCCGACGAGAAAGGCGTCGGTTTGCCCCAGGGCCCCGCGGAAGCTTTCTTGGAACTGTAGCAGGGAGGGGTGGGAGGTGGGAGAGGGGTTGTTTGGGGGTGTATGCTCTTCACATGGCCGTTCGCGATGTCACTCACGAGGGCGGCTACCTAGGGCGAAAACCCACGGCACATGTCTCCTCCTTTCTCAACATCGCCCTCACCGGTCTACCCTCCCCCTCCCCTCTACGCCTAGACGGTGGTGGAAGTCTTGTCTTCTGGCTCTTGTGTGACCACATGGCCATAGATGGGGACGCGTAGGCAACTGAGCTTGGGTGCTAGACTGATGGCCCTGAGATGCGTTGGCATGGCAACGGCGGGGGCTCAAAGGACCAATTTTGGGAAGTCTCTTCTTCAAATTTTTAAATAACTCTAAAAAATCACAAAAAATGCACAATAGAGAGTTGTTATTCTCCTAAACTATAGTTTGTCCACTTCCAACATATCATTCGCTAAACTAAAACCTACACTACCAGTAATACGTAGGAGTTGTATATAAAAACAATACCAGACGTTCTTTACATGGTAGAACTTCCAGGTTCATAGCCATGACTTTACATTTGTAACCACATTATTTTTTTAGGTTTGCTCCTCACCTTATAAAATAAAACACAATTGGCATGACATACGTGTACCTTTCTTGTATGTTCCAACAAACTTTACACACATACATGTTCCGACAAGATTGGTTATGTTTAATGCTCATGTCATGATGGTAGAAAATGTTGACACATCAGAAAATACAACCACGTCATGAACGAAATCAATATGAACAGTAATGTCGTCGCACCATACAATGCCAAATTATCACATGTCAGCTTTGATTCGTCAAGTGGTCCAAAAAGGTAATGATATGTATAAATGAATTTCGAAAAACAAAATAATATTATAAAACTAGCCACTTTGAAATGAAAGAGGAAATGGAAAGATATTTCCTTAACAAAATTATTAAAAAATAGGAAAAAATATAATGAAAAATATTTCTTAGTAATCATGAAAACCCAAAAAATGATAAAATAATTATAAATTTGCAATAAATGAAAACAAAAATACATAAGACTAATAAATCTGGCAATATTATAAAAAAATAGAAACAAATTTCAAGGAATGTGGTGATTTTTTGATTATTACATTGTGACTTGTCTTGTATCATTACACTTCCGCAATAAATTTTCATTCTTTTCAAAAATTAGCAAATTATATACAATATTTCATTGTTCTCAAAGTTTCATAGTTTACATTGTTCCTAATTTCATATTTGCATATATTTATTAGTTTCAACTATGCATTTGCGTTTCGTTATGTCTAATATTTTCCTGCTATCATGGCTGCTACTTATGCTAAACTATAGTCTGTGGTTACATATTGTAGCTTTTTTTATGGATCGTTACCTTTTTTCGAAAGTAGGCGCTTTATTAATTAAGATAAGTATTACACCCACATTTGCATAACCAAGATGTACACAGCTGACAACCATCAGAAATCTCTAAAAAAAAAGAATAGATGAAATAAAAAAAATCATGTGATAATACATAACACCTAAGTAGATAGAGGATCAATTCATAGATTACACGGTCATTCATGCCGGGAGAAAATACCCCTCGTTGTACCCTCCAAGTATGTACGACCCTTCGTAAACCAGTCTCAAAACTCCACACGTTGTAGAAATGACCATAAATAGAGTGTAGCGGTGCTTCGGTAGATAACCTGCAGAAAAAAGAAATTTTATCATTAAAAATCTTGTCATTTTTACATAACCATAGCAACCAAATCATGGCGAGCTCTCCCACCTTAAATATAATTATGTACTTAAAATCAATTTTGTAACCAATTATCAAATATGAGAACGAGGCAGTAGTCTAGTGGTTGAGTCGCAGTTGGCGCATCCCAACGACCAGAGTTCGATCCCTGCTAGGGGCGAATTTTCGGAATTATCACGCCGACCAGCTTCTATTATATCAAAAAAGTGTCTAGTTCTGATGGGTTCGTAGCATGGAAAAAAAAATTCTACCGCAAGAACGAACAAAACCCAGATCTAATCTAGATAAAAGCCAAGATCTAATCTATTAGACATGAGCAACGAGATAGATAGGAACTAACCCTCGTAGATCCGAAAGCGTTAACGAGATTAGATCTCGTGGTTGATGTAGTCGATCACTTGCCGATCTCAATATCGTGTGGACGATCCTTCCGGCGTCGCGTTCCAGCAGCGCTTCCGCAGTCGGTCAAGTGGACGATCCTTCCGGCGCCGCAATTCGGCAGCGCTTCCGCAGTCGGTCACACGTGCGGAGTCGAAGCGGATCTTCCTCTCCCCGTTCCAGCGAGCAACGGAGGTAGTAGATCTTCTCCACGGAATCCCAGCAGCACGACGGCGTGGTGGTGGTGGTGGAGTAGAGAATTCTGCAGGGCTTCGCCTATGCCTGTGCAGAAGAAAGGTGGAGGAGAGAGGCGGCAGAGATTGGGAGTTATGAGAGCAGGGGAGGAGGGGGCGCCCCTGCCCTTCTATTTAAGGGGGGAGGGCGCCTTGGGGAGGGGGAGTCCTAGTAGGACTCCCCTCCTCTATGGCCGGCGGATTGGGGAGTGGGGGGAGGAGTCCTCCTCCCCCACGAC
This sequence comes from Avena eriantha, assembly GCA_910589775.1. Lineage (NCBI taxonomy): Eukaryota > Viridiplantae > Streptophyta > Magnoliopsida > Poales > Poaceae > Avena > Avena eriantha. The sequence continues at coordinate 105,269,263 of OU342745.1, read as the reverse complement.
TCCTAGTCTTGACCCACCAGGACTCCTTGATCCCTATCTTGATTTTCAAGCAAACTCCAAGATATCTTCTAGAACCTTCCGGAACATTCCGAAATCTTCTAGAATCCTCATACAAACACTCCGGAACATTTCCTAACTCAGAAAATGATCCCCTATATATGAATCTTATTCTCCGGACCATTCCGGATCTCCTCGTGATGTCCCGAATCCAATCCGAGACTCCGAACAACATTCGGTCTCCAACGCACATTCCATATCTAGTTAAAACAACTTCGAACCTTAAGTGTGTCACCCTACGGTTCGTGAATATGCAGACATGACAAAGACACATCTCCTATCAATAACCATTAGCGGGACCTGGAGATCCATAATGGCTCCCACATACTCAACGATGACTTCGTGATCGATTGAACCATTTACATACGAAACCAATTCCCTTTGTCACGCGATACTATACTTATCCGAGGTTTGATCGTCAGTATCTCCATACCTAGTTCTACCTCGTTACTGATAAGTACTCTTTACTCGTTCCGTGATATGTCATCCCTTGTGACCTAGTCACATGCTTGCAAGCTAACTAGATGACATTCCACCGAGAGGGCCCAGAGCATATCTATCCGTCATATGGATGGACAAATCCCAATCTTGGTTCATGCGCTTCAACACATACTTTCAGAATACTCAATGACACCTTTATAACCACCCAGTTATGAAGCAGCGTTTGATGTCATCAAAGTATCCATCCGGTGATGGTGATTAACATAACCTCATGGTCTAAGGATTAGGTTACTATGTATTTGAAATCTTATTGCAATACGAACTTAATGACTTGATCTTATGCTACGCTTACTATGGGTGTGTGTCCATCACATCATTCTCCTAATGATATAACCTTGTTATTAATCACATCCTAATGTCCATGATCAGGAAACCATGATCATCAATTAATCAACAAGCTAGTTCAACAAGAGGCTTACTAGGGACTCTCACATGTTTACAAAACACACAGGTATTAGTGTTTCCTAATAATACAATTATAGCATGGGATGTAAACATTCATCATAAACACAAAGATATAATAATAATCACTTTTATTATTGCCTCTTGGGCATATCTCCAACAGTCTCCCACTTGCACTAGAGTCAATAATCTAGATTACATAGTAATATACCTAACACCCATGGCTTTCTGGTGTTGGTCATGCTTTGCCCTAGGGAGAGGTTTAGTCAACGGATCTGCCACATTCAGATCAGTGTGTACTTTGCAAATCTTTATGTCACCATCTCGGACATACTCGCGAATAGCGTGGAAACGTAGCTTGATGTGCTTCAGCTTGCTATGTGACCTTGGCTCCTGTGCATTAGCTATGGCACCTATGTTGTCACAGTAGACGGCCATCGGGTCCAACGCACTGGAAACCACGCCAAGTTCAGTAATGAATTCCTTCATCCAAACGGCTTCTTGTGCAGCCTCCGAAGCAGCTATGTATTCCGATTCAGTTGAAGATTTCGCCACAACGCTTTGCTTTGCACTCCTCCAGCTCACTGCAGCACCATTCAAAATAAATACGTATCCCGACTGTGACTTGGAGTCATCCGGATCGGTGTTCCAACTAGCATCTGTGTAACCGTGTACAACAAGCTGTTCATCACCTCCATAAGAAAGAACCATATCCTTAGTCCTATTTAGGTACTTTAGGATATTATTGACCGCTGTCCAGTGCTCCATTCTAGGATCACTTTGATATCTGCTAGTCAAACTAACAGCATGTGCTGTATCCGGTCTTGTACACAGCATGGCATACATGATAGAACCTATGGCTGGGGCATAGGGAATATTATTCATTCTTTCTCTATCTTCTGCCGTAGCTGGACTTTGAGTCTTACTCAAGGTCTTACCTGACAACATGGGCACGAACCCTTTCTTGCTATCTTCCATTCTAAACTTCTTTAGAACTTTGTCCAAGTATGTACTTTGTGAAAGCGCTATTAGGCGTCTTGATCTATCTCTATAAATCTTGATGCCTAGAATGTATGCCGCTTCGCCAAGATCCTTCATTGAAAAACTATTATTCAAATAGGTTTTGATGCTATTAAGAAGTTCTATATCATTCCCAATCAACAATATGTCATCTACATATAGTACTAGGAATGCTACAGAGCTCCCACTCACTTTCTTGTAAATACAAGCTTCTCCATAAGTTTGTATAAATCCAAAGTTTTTGATTACTTTATCAAAACGTTGATTCCAACTCCGGGATGCTTGCTTCAGTCCATAAATGGAGTGCTGAAGTTTGCATACCTTGTCAGCATCTTTAGGATCGACAAAACCCTTGGGTTGTACCATATACAACTCTTCCTCAATGTCACCATTAAGGAACGCCGTTTTGACATCCATCTGCCAAATCTCATAATCGAAATATGCAGCAATTGCTAACAAAATCCGCACAGACTTTAGCTTCGCTGCTGGTGAGAATGTCTCATCATAGTAAACTCCTTGGATTTGTCGGAACCCTTTCGCGACAAGTCGAGCTTTATAGACGGTAACATTACCATCAGCATCTGTTTTTCTCTTGAAAATCCATTTGTTCTCGACAGCCTTACGGCCATCCGGTAAGTCCACCAAAGTCCACACTTGGTTTTCGTACATGGATCCCATTTCGGATTTCATGGCTTCTAGCCATTTGTCGGAATCTGGGCTCACCATAGCTTCTTCATACGTCGCAGGGTCATCATCATTGTCCACCAACATGACGTTCAAGGCAGAGTCATACCAATCAGGAGTGGTACGAACCCTCGTTGACCTGCGAGGTTCAGCAGTAACTTCGTTTGAAGTTTCATGATCATTATTATTAGCTTCCTCTCCAATTGGTGCAGGCGGCACAAAAACATCTTCCGGTGCTACGCTACTCTCAAATCCGAGAGAAGGTTCAATAACCTCATCGAGTTCTACTTTCCTTCCAGTCACCTCCTTCGAGAGAAACTCCTTCTCAAGAAAGGATCCATTCTTTGCAACGAAAACTTTGCCTTCGGATCTATGATAGAAGGTATACCCAATTGTTTCTTTAGGGTATCCTATGAAGACGCATTTCTCCGCTTTGGGTTCTAGCTTATCAGGTTGTAACTTCTTTACATATGCTTCGCAACCCCAAACTTTAAGGAACGACAACTTAGGTTTCTTACCAAACCACAATTTGTACGGTGTCGTTTCAACGGATTTAGATGGTGCCCTATTTAAAGTGAATGCGGCTGTCTCTAATGCATAGCCCCAAAATGATAACGGTAAATCTGTAAGAGACATCATAGACCGAACCATATCTAAGAGAGTTCGATTACGACGTTCGGACACACCATTACGCTGTGGTGTTCCCGGCGGTGTCAACTGTGAAAGTATTCCACATTTCTTTAAATGCATGCCAAACTCATAACTCAGATATTCACCTCCGCGATCAGAACGCAGAAACTTAATCTTCTTGTTACGATGATTTTCCACTTCACTCTGAAATTCCTTAAACTTCTCGAAAGTTTCGGACTTATGCTTCATAAAGTAGACATACCCATATCTACTCAAGTCATCCGTGAAAGTGAGAACATAACGATATCCACCACGCGATGCTACACTCATTGGTCCGCACACATCGGTATGTATTATTTCCAATAAGTCTGTAGCTCGCTCCATTGTACCAGAGAATGGAGTCTTAGTCATTTTTCCCATTAGACATGCTTCGCATCTTTCAAGTGATTCAAAACCAAGTGATTCAAGAAGTCCATCGGAATGGAGTTTCTTCATACGCTTCACTCCAATGTGACCAAGACGACAGTGCCACATGTATGTAGAATTATCATTCAATTTTATTCGTTTAGCATCTATGTTGTGAACATGTGTATCACTACTATCGAGATTCAGTAAGAATAAACCATTCATCTCAGGTGCATTACCATAAAAGATATTACTCATATAAATCGAACAACCTTTATTTTCGGACTTAAAAGAGTAACCATCTCGCAATAAACAGGATCCAGATATAATGTTCATGCTTAACGCAGGCACCAAATAACAATTATTTAAATTTAAAACTAATCCCGAAGGTAGATGTAGAGGGAGCGTGCCGACGGCGATCACATCAACCTTGGAGCCATTTCCAACGCGCATCGTCACCTCGTCTCTTGCCAGTCTTCGTTTATTCCGCAGCTCCTGTTTCGAGTTACAAATATGAGCAACCGAACCAGTATCAAATACCTAGGCACTACTACGATTACTAGTAAGATACACATCTATCACATATATCAAATATACCTTTCTTCTTGATGTTGCCGTTCTTCAGATCCGCCAGGTACTTGGGGCAGTTACGCTTCTAGTGACCAGCACCCTTGCAGTAGAAACACTCAGTTTCAGGCTTAGGACCAGCCTTGGGCTTCTTAGCAGGTGCGGCAGCTTTCTTGTCGTCCTTCTTGAAGTTGCCCTTGTTCTTATGCTTGCCCTGTGTCTTGAAATTGGTGGTCTTATTGACCATCAACACTTGGTGCTCCTTTTTGATCTCCACTTCAGCAGTTTTCAGCATGGACGATAGTTCAGGCAACGTCTTGTTCATGCAGTGCATATTGTAGTTCATCACAAAGTTCTTGTAACTTGGTGGTAGTGATTGAAGGAGACGGTGAATCCCCAATTCATTAGGAATCGATATTCCCAACTCTTGGAGCTTCTTTGCGTACCCAGACATGGTGAGCACGTGCTCGCTAATGGAGATTCCCTCTTCCATCTTACAGTTAAAGAATTTCTCGGAGGCCTCATAGCTCTCCATGGCCGCGCGAGTCTCAAAAATCAGCCTGAACTCCTTAATGATCTCGAACGGGTCGTGGTGCTCAAAACGCTTCTGGAGCTCCGATTCTAAACCGTACAGGATGGCACACTGAACTGTGGAGTAATGATTTTTCCGGGTGGCGAAAACATTCTTTTCGTCATCGGTGGCATTATCTGCAGGTGGGTCACCTAGCGGTGCATCGAGCACATAGGTCAACTGACCAGCCCTGAGGACGATCTTCAGTCCACGGAACCAGTCCGTGAAATTGCTTCCATTGTTTTTAAGCTTTTCTTTCTCTAGGAACGCATTGAAATTGATGGAGGGGGTCGCCATAATCTACAACAATTTGCAAGTAGTTTAGACTAAGTTTATGACAAATTGAGTTCTAATTTTAATTCTTAAATTAACTAGGTGAACTCCCACTCAAAACAACATCCCTCACATTGTATTAGTGATTACACGAACCAAGTCCACTACACCCAGTCCGATCTTCACGAGAGAAGATGTAGCTTCATCGGGGAACAATCTTCATGTTCATCATATCATTTATATGACCCATGCTCTACCTTTCAGTATTCCGTGTTCCGAGACCATGTCTGTACATGCTAGGCTCGTCAAGATAACCTTAGTTTCCGCATGTGCAAATCTGGCTTGCACCCGTTGTATGCACACGTAGAATCTATCACATCCGATCATCACGAGATGCTTCGAAACGACGAGTCTTAGCAACGGTGCCAACTAAGGGTGAACACTTTATTACTTGATATTTAGTGAGAGGGATCATCTTATAATGCTACCATCGCGATCTAAGCAATACAAGATGCATAAAGGATTAACATCACAGGCAATTCATAATTAGTGTGATATGATATGGCCTTTTCTTCTTGCGCCTTTGATCTCTATCTCCAAAGCACGAACATGATCTCCATCATCACCAGCATTGCGTCAAGGTCAGTGGCGCCGCTTCATGGTTGTCCATCATCACCAGCAACTATTACAACTACTTGGAATAAAGCTATTACAAGATGAATAGACACGCAGGTCTTAACAGAATTAAAGACAACCATTAGGCTCCTGCCGGTTGCCATATTACAACAAGGATAATTGCATACATCAAATATAATCACAATCACATGATGGCCATATCACATCACAAAACCCCTGCAAAAACAAGTTAGACGCCTCTAATTTTCTTTGCATGTTTTACGTGGTTTGGGGCTTTCGCATAAGACCGATCTTACCTACGAACAAGAACCACAACGTTGATACAAGTGTTGTCAAGATGCTCATTGTAAATTGAATCTTAACTATGGTGGGAGAGACAGACACCCGCAAAGCCACTTGTGCAAAGCAAGTTGCACGTCAAGCGTGGAGCAAGTCTCATGTGCGATGACATGTAATGTTAGCCCGAGCCGCTTCATCCCACCATGCTGCAAGATGCAAAGTACACTCTAAGACACCGACAACAAAAGCATCAACGCCCACAAAAACATTGTGTTCTACTCGTGCAACAGATCTACGCATAGATACGGCTCTGATACCACTGATGGGTTCGTAGCATGGAAAACAAAAAATTTCTACCGCAAGAACGAACAAAACCCAGATCTAATCTAGATAAAAGCCAAGGTCTAATCTATTAGACATGAGCAACGAGATAGATAGGAACTAACCCTCGTAGATCTGAAAGCGTTAACGAGATTAGATCTCGTGGTTGATGTAGTCGATCACTTGCCGATCTCAAGATCGTGTGGACGATCCTTCCGGCGTCGTGTTCCAGCAGCGCTTCCGCAGTCGGTCAAGTGGACGATCCTTCCAGCGCCGCGATTCGGCAGCGCTTCCACAGTCGGTCACACGTGCGGAGTCGAAGCAGACCTTCCTCTCCCCGTTCCAGCGAGCAGCGGAGGTAGTAGATCTTCTCCACGGAATCCCAGCAGCACGACGGCGTGGTGGTGGTGGTGGAGTAGAGAATTCTGCAGGGCTTCGCCTATGCCTGTGCAGAAGAAAGGTGGAGGAGAGAGGCGGCAGAGATTGGGAGTTATGAGAGCAGGGGAGGAGGGGGCGCCCCTGCCCTTCTATTTAAGGGGGGGAGGGCGCCTTGGGGAGAGGGAGTCCTAGTAGGACTCCCCTCCTCTATGGCCGGCGGATTGGGGAGTGGGGGGAGGAGTCCTCCTCCCCCACGACTCCTAGTCTTGACCCACCAGGACTTCTTGATCCCTATCTTGATTTTCAAGCAAACTCCAAGATATCTTCTAGAACCTTCCGGAACATTCCGAAACCTTCTAGAATCCTCATAAAAACACTCCGGAACATTTCCTAACTCAGAAAATGATCCCCTATATATGAATCTTATTCTCCGGACCATTCCGGATCTCCTCGTGATGTCCCGAATCCAATCCGAGACTCCGAACAACATTCGGTCTCCAACGCACATTCCATATCTACTTAAAACAACTTCGAACCTTAAGTGTGTCACCCTACCGTTCGTGAATATGCAGACATGACAGAGACACGTCTCCTATCAATAACCATCAGCGGGACCTGGAGATCCATAATGGCTCCCACATACTCAACAATGACTTCGTGATCGATTGAACCATTTACATACGAAACCAATTCCCTTTGTCACGCGATACTATACTTATTCGAGGTTTGATCGTCAGTATCTCCATACCTAGTTCTACCTCGTTACTGATAAGTACTCTTTACTCGTTCCGTGATATGTCATCCCTTGTGACCTAGTCACATGCTTGCAAGCTAACTAGATGACATTCCACCGAGAGGGCCCAGAGCATATCTATCCATCATATGGATGGACAAATCCCAATCTTGGTTCATGCGCTTCAACACATACTTTCAGAATACCCAATGACACCTTTATAACCACCCAGTTACGAAGCGGCGTTTGATGTCATCAAAGTATCCATCCGGTGATGGTGATTAACGCAACCTCATAGTCTAAGGATTAGGTTACTATGTATTTGAAAGCTTATTGCAATACGAACTTAATGACTTGATCTTATGCTACGCTTACTATGGGTGTGTGTCCATCACATCATTCTCCTAATGATATAACCTTGTTATTAATCACATCCTAATGTCCATGATGAGGAAACCATGATTATCAATTAATCAACAAGCTAGTTCAACAAGAGGCTTACTAGGGACTCTCACATGTTTACAAAACACACATGTATTAGTATTTCCTAATAATACAATTATAGCATGGGATGTAAACATTCATCATAAACATAAAGATATAATAATAATCACTTTTATTATTGCCTCTTGGGCATATCTCCAACAAGTTCCTCCTAGCACTATTTTATCTTTTTTGTAACCAATTATCAAATATATTGGCAATGGAACAAGGAGGAGATAATCTAGAAGCTACTTGGATAACTCACCATATAGAACGAGAGAAATTACATTGAAATAATATATGACTAATTGTCTCATCTGATGACAAAAAATACAATGTTTACTTCTGTACCAATTCCGTTTAACAAGATTATCTTTTACAAGAATAACCCCGCTATGTAAGTACATATTTTTTTGTCTTTAGTGATATTTTCATCTTTCAGATTTATTATTATTGTCGACGGGCATATATGGTTGGACCAGTGATCTTTACATGAAATCTATTTAGAATTTACCATTCTCAAGAAAATTCCAACTAAACTAATCGGATCATTTAGATAGTTGCATTGTGGCTAACCGATACAGGAGATCATTCCATGATACAAGTGTGAGTCCAACAAGGTCTCTCATGAATGTCACATTCGGAGGAAAAGTTTCCAACACCGTCAAAATTGTATCTCATTTGTTCCGTACAATGTTGTATAGTGCAATGTCGATATTGCTTAGTAAAAGTGCCAAAAAGGGATGGTTACTTGTTGTAGGAAACCTATTTTCATTCATACTTTTGTTTTGTGTGCCAAAAAGGGATGTTTCTCGTGTCTCCTGTTATTTGTATGTTAGCCGATGAATTCTCCAGTGTGCCGCTCTTCCGGAAAATCCAAGTGCATCAAGCATGGTCATTGATGTGATCACCCACGTCAATATGTATAAATAATTTTTGGAAAATAAAAAAATATTATAAAACTAGCAAATTTGAAATCAAAGGGGAAATGGAAAGATATTTCCTTAATGAAAATTATTCAAAAATTAGAAAAAAGTATAATGACAAATATTTCTTAGTAATCATGAAAACCCAAATAATGATAAAATAATTATAAATTTGCAATAAATGAAAACACAACATATAAGACTAATAAATCTGACAAATTATTAAAAAAATTAGAAACAATTTCAGGGAATGTGGTGATTTTTTATTATTACATTGTGACTTGTCTTGTATCATTACACTTTCGCAATATATTTTCATTTTTTCAAACATTAGCAACTAGGAGTATACAATATTTCATTGTTCTCAAAGTTTCATAATTTATAGTTTTCCTAAATTCTTATTTGCATATATTTATTAGTTTCAACTATGCATTTGATTTTCTTTATGTCTGATATTTTCATGCTAACATGGTTGCTACTTACGCTAAACTATAGTCTCGGCATAAGAAATACTAGCATGACCCGTGGTTACTTGTTGTAGTCCTTTTTTTAGTGATGGTTACTTTTTTTTAAATGGGCGCTTTATTATTTAAGATAATTATTACACCCGGTCACGGAGCATAACCAAGATGGACACATCTGACAATCATCCAAAATCTCCGAAATCTATTGAGAATTTACTGTTCTAAAGTAAATTCCATTCTCAGGTAAATTCCAACGAAACTCATTGTGGCTAACTGATATAGAAGATCGTTACACGAGGCAAGTCTGGGTCCAACAAGGTCTCTCCTAAACGTCACATTCCGAGGGGAAGTTTCCAACACCGTGAAAATTGTATCTCCTCTAGTTCATAAAATGTTGTATAGAGCAATATCGATATTGCTCACAGAGAGTAGCATTTTCAAGCCACTTATTCTCCCATAAATGAATCTCGGATCCATCTTTGATACTCTCTCCGGTTCATAATAAGTGTCGCTCATCTAATACAAAGTTTGTACTAGCTTAGTACAAAAGATACTTATTGTGGATGGGTGGGAGTAGTTTAAAAGTGCCAAAAGGGATGGTTACTTGTTGTAGCTAAACCTATTTTCATTCATACTTGAGAGTAAAATTTCTTTTGTTTTGTGTGGTGGATGGAAAATGTCAGTGGTTGACGTCTGCTTCTTTGTTTTACAGTGCGGCATGTCTAAGATTGTTATAAAGTATTTATAAACAAAGCATATACTCCGTCCGATCCAAATTAACAGATATAGGTACATTCGGATTTGTATAATTAATGAACTCGGATTTGAATAGATTCGGATGTTTCCATTAATTTAGATCGGAGGGAGTATGAACATGTAGTATCCAAACACGATGAACTGCACATACTATAGTAAATTCTAAGTAATAACGAATAATGACGATCCTAAAAGCACGAAAAGAAAAATAATGAAACTACCTACAAGTTGTAAAAGGAAAAGCAGAAACAGCTAAGCATGTTCCCCACGCTCTGTATTGGCACCACCAGCAGTGGCACTGCTACTCATCTCGGTGACGGCGCGCGCCTCCTCGCCGGCACCCACCTTCCCGCGGTAGCCAAGTTTGGTCGCGGCCTCACACGCCCAATCCCATGAGTGCAGTAGCATGTAGGTGCCGATGCCGCCGATGAGTCCGTAGGCAATGGAGTATGTGAGCGGCATGAGCGCGAGCGTCATGAACGCCGGCACGGCCTGCCGCATGTCAAGCCAGTCCACCTCCGCGACCGACCGCATCATCATCACGCCCACCAGCACGAGCGGCGGGCCGACCGCCCAGGGTGGGATCGACGCCAGCAGCGGTGTGACGAAGAGCGCGGCCGTGAAGTAGGCCGCCACCGTCACTGCCGTGAGCCCCGTCCGCCCGCCCTCTCGGATTCCCGTCGACGACTCGATGAAGGCCGTGACGGGGGACGTGCCGAGCAAAGAGCCGAAGACGATGGCCGTGGCGTCCGACATGAAGGCGAAGTACTGGCCCTCAAACTCCCCTGTGGCGTCGTCCATGAACCCGGCGAAGCGCGCCATGGAGTAGAGCGTGCCCGTGGTGTCGAGGATATCCACGTAGAGGAATGTGACGAGCGCCTCCCAGAAGAAGCCCTTCCCGGCTCCGCTGAAGTCGAGGGCGCCGGCGGTGGACTGGATGCGATGGACATCGAACACTTTCTTGAAGTATCCGAAGCTCTCGTCGCCGGCCGGCGTGTCCTGGAATGCTGTGACGGCGGTGTTGCGTGGCCAGGAGACGAAAGTGACGAAGAGGATGCCGTATATCATGGCGCCTTTGACATTCTTGACGAGGCAGAAAGCGATGATGAGGAAGCCCACGACAGCGAGCCAGAAGGTCGGGGAGGTCATCCGACCCGAGAGGCAGAGTATGCCGCCGGAGACGGTGCCGCCGGGCATGAGAGCGACCGTACCGTTAGGGAATGTAATGACCGGCGCCACGGACGCGAGCTGCGACGCCGGGCAGGCGCCGAGCGTGACCAGTGTGGAGGAGCTGAACCCGACAAGGCCGAGGCCCTGGTTGCCCTGCAACCCGATGAAGGCCAAGAAGAGGCCGATCCCCGCGGACGAGGAGATCCGCACGGGTTTGGGGATGAATTGGGCGAGCTTGGCCCGCAGCCCCACGACGGAGATGAAGAGGAAGATGAGGCCCTCGAGGAAGACCGCGGCGAGCGCGGTGCGGTAGGGCAGCGTTCCCGAGCCGTGGAAGCCGACGACAGTGTATGCGAAGTAGGCGTTGGTGCCCATGCCGGGGGCGAGCGCGAGCGGCAGGTTGGCGAAGGCCCCCATGATGAAGGAGCCGATCACGGAGGACGCCGCGGTGGCGACGATGAGATCCCGGCGCACGCGGGAGACGCAGGCGGCGTACCCTGGGTCGACGGGCGGGAACTTGCAGCGCGGCGACGGCGCCTGGCAGTCGTCGACAGTGCAGGTCCCGCCAGAGTCGGAGAGGATGGAGGCGTTGACGGCGAGGATGTACGCCATGGTGAGGAACGTGGCCATGCCGGCGCGGAGCTCCGTGGTGAAGGTTGTGCCGCGCGCGGCCAGGCGGAAGCGCCGCCCGACCCAGGACCGCTCGACGGCGGCGTTGAGCCGGCCCAGCTTGGTGGTCGCCTCGTCCCCATTGCCGGTGGTGGTAGGGATGATGGGGCTGGCCATGGCCGGCGCACGCGTGCGTGTGTGGCTGTGGAGTTTGCGTGCGTTTGGATCTTTTAATCAGCAACTCAGGGGATTTGGTTTGGGGACGTTCGTAGGGTCAAAGGCTGAGGTGGGGAGAGAGAGGGACAGAAAACTGTATTCTATTTCTATCTTCACGTTGGGATTGTTTTCTAGTGCTAGTATCAGTATGGCTTCGGTGTGAACGACGTCGTTATCTAGGATGCACATGGTGATTAGTTCATCTCTTGCTTTCCCCAACAAGCAGAGGGCATGATATTTTCAGTCGATTGGGACAGGAGGGACCTTTTTAGCCTTGTCATTTTGTTCAGAGAACTTGGTTTGCGTCGAGTGCCTCATTGCGTGGTTCAGGGCAAATCCAAGGCCAAAATTTCCAGATTCCATTGCGACTAATATGCGATAACAGTTTCAAACGACGTCTATCCGCAAAGCAAGTAGGAGTACATGGATATGATGGATAGATCTCGGGGTGCGTTGCGTACGGGACAGGGACAGGCGTGGCGGCCATTGCACAGCGGGGAGCAGGTGGGCCGGAAAGAGCGTGGGTATGAAAGGCCGAGGCAAACGAGTGGGCAGGGAAAAGCTATAGAGGGCCGAGTGTGAAGTTGCCCATATTCTAGAAGAGTCCCGGCTTTTTTCTTAAAATTTGTTCCGTTTTATAAATAAAGCTACTTATAGCCGAATTGATACATTGTGATGATGAAATTCTCTTAAGGCCTCGTCCAGATCCTATCATTTGGGACAAAAATCATGGAATTCATTTCGCAATTCCATGGTATACATGTTTGGCTGTACCGGAATTGCACTTCAGAATTCATTTGACAATTCCAGTAAAAAACCACCACGCATTACCCAAATCCAGCCCATCCACCCGTCATTTGCCTGGAAACCCCAAGTGCACCTCACGTCCTCACCCCGACGCACTCTTCTTCCTCCCCGAGCCCACCACCACCTCGCCGTCACAATTATTCACGGTCGCGGGAAGCCACCGGCGACATCTCCCCACCTCTGAAACCCACGTCTCCCACGGCTACTCCTCTCCCCCCAAGTCCTCTCCATGCCATGACTTCTCCCCACCAAGATCCTACCGTTGTCGTCGACCTCTGGCTGGGAGTGTCCCTCCTCTGGTGAGCCGTCGTTGACCATATCTCACCCACCCTCGCAGGTATGTCTCCTCCACACGTCTCCTCTTTTGCCCTCTCCATCACATGTCCTTTTCCTTTTCTGAACTCTAACCCTAGCCTCCTGGATCTGTAGTTTTGGAGCACAACCTCACCGGATCAACAACCCAAGGAGCAGCCGCCCATGAGCTTCAAGTCTTGCCTCGTCCTTAACCTCGTCCCCTTCATCTTCTTAAGAAAAACCGGTATGTTCCCCTTCTCTCTACCTCTCTTACCTTTATCTTTGTGTGTGTATGTCACTGTATATTGTCTTTTGTCTTCTGTTCATGAGTTGTATACTGCTAAGATTCTGACTATTTTGGGTGGACTGTTCATCTCACAATTCAAACTGTTTTCTCCTTTGCATGAGTTCTATACTGCAAATATTTAGAAGGTTTTGGGCAGCTTGTAAGATTAAACCCACCATGTTTTGAATATTGCATAAGTGATCAAATTGACATTGCAAAGCTATTGTCATACTATGATGTAGTAGTAGGATCTATCACCAGCTTCTAAGAAGGGTAAGCAGATGATGATAGCATGATTAGTACCACACCGCGGAGCTTAGACCCGACGGATTCTAAGAAGTACTACAAAACAGAGGCAGCGGCGAGGTTAAAAGTTAAAACGCATGCATCTGCATGGTGAGCACAAAGCAAACTTGATGGGGATATGCCGAATGGGGTATGCCCAGCAAGATGTTCCGATTGGGCCAAAGGCCTCGCGAGTGGGCATGCAGGACGGCGACTGGAATGCGACTAAGGAGAAGGCCTAGCGACTGGAAACTGGAGGCCTAGGAGCATACTTGAAGCCCAGTCAGATTAGGTCAAAGCCTTTGAATCCATATCTTGTTCGGTTGTAAACTATAAACCCTAGCGAGGTGCCTCCTATATAATCCTCCCTAGGGTACTCTGAGGATTTACGTTCCATCGTACACCCCTTCGAGCGACTCACTGCTTAGACGCCGAGCTCGCCACCCTTGTAACTCGCTCTCCATCAATCCAATCTAGCAGGAGTAGGTCTTTACCCTCCGAGGGGCCGAACCTAGATAAATCCATGTGCATCCGCCCCCATCTCGCACCACAGATGGCCGCCAGCTCTCGCCCCTGATTCTGTCAATCGCTGCCTACTACAGCAACTGCCGTGGCCATTTCCACGACAGTGGCGCCCACCATGGGGCCTAGTCGGACTGGCCTGAGTTCTTCGGCGAGACCCTACTCGCCGATTGATCGGCTGATCGCCACCGGCTGCATGATCGCCATCGGCGGGATCTTACAGATCCTGCCCAGTAGCTACATCCCGGCATCACGCCCGATCACCCACAGTGCAATAATGTCGGTCGGCACCATCAACCTCTTCGTTGGCTTCACCGGCGCAGTCGACCCAGCGACAACGGTGATCTTCGGCGGATCACTGCCGCGCCGCGATCTGCTCTCGGAGGAGCAGGTCCGCTCCATCAGGAACCTCGCCACCGAGTACGACTCGGTCGCCAGCAACGCGGCCAAGACCAACACCGCCACAGACGACGGGGCCCTACACGATGATGTCGACTCCGTGACCCCTGCCTTGGTCGACAGATCTATCACCGCGGCATCACGGGAGGACTCCATCACGCGAGTATCCAAGCCTGAGGACTTCGAGGACTCCTCCATCCTCGGGATCTTCGATTCCGATTCCGGCTCGGAGTCCCCCGAGGACTTCCACGCCAGATCCAATCACTTCAACGCGATCTACATGGCGGGTAGCACGGTCGCCCCGCTAGATCCATTCTCCACACCGATCCCGCCAACCACCATGGTCACGGAGGTGGAGGAAGCCCGCTAGTGACTGGAGGAGGCGACGCGCAAGGAGATAGCCGAGCGCGAGAAATTTCGCCTCGAGCGGGTGACGGCGCAGGAGCTGTCGCTCTACCACCAGCGCCGCATCAGGACCCGCCTGAACTCCAACGTCCAAGGCCGCGTCGTAAACTTCAACGACGAGAGCAACCCCGCACGCGCGGCTGAGCGTGGGTACTGTGAGAACGCACCACCAGGCGACAGCAATCGACCACCACCTAGCGCACCGGCGACTGGGGCCCCACCACCACCCATTGGACGCGCACCCCCGCCGGACCGGCCGCGAATCATAATCTCGCCACAGGCCCACGAAGCCAACGGACTCCCACTATACTCCACCCCGATGGACAACGTCGTCGTGGCCGACGCCACAGTCGCCAACCTCAACGTCCAGGGAGAGGGCGCGCTGCAGATCCAGTACGCTAAGGCCCTACTTGTCAGGGCCGTCGAGAAGCAAGCTGCGGGAGTCGACCCGCGGGGGCGGATGTATTCCCGCTCCTCGGCAAGCAGGGCAGCCTCAAGCGGTCACCCCACCGTCGCCAACGCCGTGACCTGCCCACCACCGCAGCCCTTAGCGACCCAGCCATGGGCCACCAACCCCGCACTCTCCACCAACGAGCCACGACCGGTGAACAACACGGTCGCCTCCAACGGGCAGCCCATCGACGCCCAAACACACATCGTCAACGACCAGGCCTGGCGGGCGCGCCAGCCCAACGACCTGAGGCACACCCTCAGTAACCGCGGCGACCCCGAACCCAGGGGCTCGCTCAGCCGAGTCGCCCCCCAATGCTTCGAACCTATGATTCGAGGAGAGAAATACCCCTCCAACTTCAAGGCACCCAAGGAGATCGAAAAGTACGATCCGACGTACGATCCAGCGGTCTGGCTGGACACATACCTCATGGCGATGGGAATCGCCGGCCACACCGACTTGCTAGCCGCTCGCTACCTCCCCCTGATGATGGAGGGTGTGACCCGGCAATGGATCAACACCCTCCCCGCTGACAACATCGACTCCTGGGAGGAGATGCGGGATGCCTTCGTCAGGCACTTTGAGGGCTCCTACACCCGCGCCACCACCATTGAGGACCTGGAGCGATGTATCCAGGGACAACGCGAGTCGACCCGCCACTGGTTCCAAAGGTGGCAGGAACTATGGATCAACGCCTCCGGCATCCACCCGGACACGACGATACATTGCTTCAAGAACGCCTGCCGGTACGACCCCCTGGTCGCTAAGATCAAGAGGGTCTACCGGACGCTCAACAACATCCCCGACCTCCTCGAGATTGCCAAGCGCTACGCGGAAGAGGAGCCCAACCAAGACTCTGACGATGAGTCAGGAGGAAGACGCCACACCAGCGGCCGTGACAGCGGGCGACAGTGCGACATGCGCTACAGCAACACTCGCATCACCGGCAAGCGCCGTAGCGATGGGCGAGTCGAGTTCATCGCCAACGCTGGCTACAGCTAACGTGACTCAAAAAACTTCCGCCGCGACGGAGGAAACTATCGCGACAGCGGAAATTACCGCGCCAACAACGCGGCGAGGCCGAAATTTGACCCCGCCGCCCTGCTCAACCAGCCCTGCATCTACCACAGCAGGGAAGGAAAACCCACCACCCACACCACCACCGACTGCCACTCCCTCAAGGAGATCGAAAAGGCAAGGTGAGCAAGGGTGGACCCCAACAACAACCCACCTCGGGATAACGGAAACGCCGGCGGCTTCAGCAACGCTGTCGGCTCGCTGCACACCTTCACCGGGCTCGGCACCAAATGCGAAAAGAAGGTCCTCGCCCACGCAGTCGCCATCAATGCGGTGACCCAAGTTGACATCCCTCGCTTCCTCAACTGGTCCAAACAGAGCATCATCTGGAGTCGCCAGGATCACACGCCCAGGATCAAATACCCAAGGTGAGTCGCCTTGGTGGTCAGGCCCAAGGTGGCCGACTACTGGCTGCCCAAGACACTGATGGACGGCGGGAGCTCCATCAACATCATGTATCTGGACACGTTCAAAAGGCTCCAGCTCCTAGAAGCAGTAATCGAGCCAACCCTGATAACCTTCCATGGCATCGTCCCTGGTCGGAAGGTGTACCCGATTGGAAAAGTGATGCTGCCAGTCACCTTCAGCACACCGGCAAATTATCGCACAGAGAGGATCGTGTTCGAGCTGGTGAACTTCCGCAGCCCCTACCACTGCGTCCTGGGATGCCAAACGTTCGCCAAATTCATGGTGACTTCCCACTACGCATACAACATGATGAAGCTTCTAGGGCCGAGCGGCATCATCACCGTCCACGGCGACCCCGATATGGTCGTGGAATGCGAGGAAAAAGGCGCTGAGCTCGTTGACGCCGTCATTGCCGTGAAGACCGACCATGCGGAGGAGCTCGCGAAATACGCGGGCAATATCAACAAGGATGACCCCACCATCCTAAAGAAGCCAACCGCCACAAACTCCACATTCGAGGCAACCACGCACACTCGCACCGTCGAGCTCGTCTCGGGTGACTCTAGCCAGATGGTCACCATTGGGGCGCACATGAGCCCCGCATAGGAAAGCGTGGTCATCGGGTTCCTCCGTGAGTACCGCGACATCTTCGCATGGAAACCATCTGACATGCCAGTTGTCCCGAGGAAACTCGCTGAGCACAAACTTAACGCCGACCCCAAAGTGCGACCAGTAAAGCAGTCGCTACGCCCCTTCAATGAAGAACGCCGTCGAGCAATCGCCGAAGAAGTACAACGCTTGTTAGCCGTAGGCTTCATTCAGACAATAAAATACTCCAAGTGGCTGGCAAACCCAGTCCTGGTTCTGAAAAAGAACAACACGTGGAGAATGTGTATCGACTACACCAACCTTAATAGCACCTGCCTGAAGGAGGAGTTCGTCCTACTGCGCATCGACCAGATCATCGACTCGGTCACGGGATCGGAGTCGCTGTGCTTCCTCGACGCGTACTCTGGTTACAACCAGATCAAAATGGTGGTCGAGGATGAGGAGAAGACGGCGTTCATCACGCCATTCGGCGCCTTTTGCTACACAGCCATGACATTCGGCCTCAAGAACGCCGGCGCCACGTACCAAAGGTGCATGCATGAGTGCCTTGCAAGCCAAATTGGCCACAACATTCACGTCTACATCGACGACGTGGTGGTAAAATCCAACCGCCAAGACAACCTGCTCGCCGACCTGGCCGAAACCTTCACAAACCTGCGGAGGTACAACATCAACCTAAACCCAGGAAAGTACACCTTCGGCATCCCCACCATACAGCTCCTGGGATACGTGGTCTACAAGCGAGGCATCAAGGCCAACCCCAGCAAGATCGACACCATCGTGCGACTCGGAAAACCCGAGTGCCTGCGCGACGTCCAGAAGTTGGCCGGGCGAGTCACGGCTCTCAGTCGCTTCATCCCCCGGCTTGGCGAGAAGGCAATGCCCCTCTACCGCATGATGCGCAAGAACCCCATGTCTCAATGGGACGCGGAGGCAGACGACACACTCAAAGCGCTCAAAGAAGTGCTACTCGCGGCCCCACTCCTCGCCGCCCCAGTCGACAAAGAGCCAATGCTTGTCTGTGTGGCGGCCTCCACTTGAGTCGTCAGCACCGTGATGGTCGTAGAACGGCCTGAGGAGGGCAAGGAGCACCCCATACAGCGCCCTGTTTTCTACATCAGCAAAGTCCTGACGGACTCAAGACAGCGCTACCCGCAGTACCAAAAACTGGTATACGCGGTATTCTGAGCTCAACGGCGACTCCCACATTACTTCCAGGAGCACCCAATCACGGTCGTCTCCTTTGCACCACTGCAAGACATAATACACAATCGCGAGGCGACTGGGCGAGTCACCAAGTGGGCCGTCGAAATCGGAGTCCACAATATCAAATACGAGCCCCGCAAAGCGATCAAGTCGCAAGCCCTGCTGATTTCCTCACAACTGGGAAGAAACACAGCAGTCGGAGAAGCTACCATACCTCCACTACTGGTTGATCCATTTCTATGGGTCCAAGAACACCGACGGCGCAGGGCTCGGGGTCATACTGACCTCCCCTAAGGGATACAAGCTTCGCTACATGCTCCACCTCAACTTCAAGCACTGCACCAACAACATGGCAGAGTTCGAGGCCCTCCTTCACGGCATGCAGTCAGCCAAGGAGATGAACATCAACCGTCTACGGTGCTACGGCGACTCCGACCTAGTCGCCGGCCAGGTCGCTGGAACCTGTGACGCCGTCTCCCCAACAATGATAGCTTACCGTCAAGTGGTAGACCAGCTGGGAGGACACTTCGACGGCTACTCAGTCGAGTGGATCGACATGCGCAAGAATGAGGAGGCAGATGCACTTTCCCGCATCGGGTCGGCTTGACAAACGCCACCCGCAGGCATCTTCCTCGACATCATCCACAAACCTTCGGTCTGCCCACCAAAGGAGATCGACATCGGGATACCACTACAACCAGAGCCGGCCCTAGTTGCCATGATCGTGGAGCCCAGTGACTGGATGACACCATATGTCGCCTTCCTCGAGCACAAGATCCTCCCAAGCAACAAGACAGAAGCGCGAATGATCATGCGCCGCTGCAAATCCTTCGTCATCATCAACGGCGAGCTCCACAAACACAGCGTGACTGGCGTGTTCCAGCGCTACGTGCGCCAGAAGAAGGCCGCAAGATCCTCTAGGACATCCAAGCCGACGACTGCGGCCATCACGCCGATGCCAAGTCGCTGCTCGCCAAGGCCATGTGGCACGGTTTCTACTGGCTCACCACGCACGTCGACGCCACCGGCATCGTCCAACGATGCATCGGGTGCCAGAAATACGCCATCTAGACGCACCTCCCTGGTTCGGCACTCAAGACCATTCCCATCACATGGCCATTCGCTGTATGGGGTATGGACATGGTCGGCCCGTTCAAGAAGGCCCCATCCGGCTTCACCCATCTCCTGGTCGCGGTCGACAAGTTCACCAAATGGGTCGAGGCCAAGCTGATAAAAAAGTGCGACGGCAAGACGGCCACCAAGTTCTTACATGAGCTCATCTACCGGTACAGCTACCCGCACAACGTCATAACGGACAACGACACTAACTTCGCCAAGGGTGCCATGGCAGAGTTCTGCAAGGAGCATGACATACGACTCGACCTTGCCTTAGTCGCCCACATGGAGTCGAATGGCCAAGCAGAACACGCCAACCAAAGCGTCCTCCATGGGCTCAAGCCGCGACTCCAAGTGCCCCTCGAGCGCACCCCAGGATGCTGGGTCGAAGAACTCCCCTCTGTAGTATGGGGGATCTGCACCTCCGTCAACTGCTCCACGGGGTTCACACCCTTCTTCATGGTGTACGGCGCCGAAGCCGTAATGCCAACCGACCTGGAGCACGACTCACCTCGAGTCGCCAACTACGTCGAGGTGACAAACGAGATCGCCTGCCAAGACAATATCAACCAGATCGACAAGGCACGCGACCTGGCTCGCTCCCGCACCGCCATCTACCAGCAGGGACTCCGCCGCTACCACAGCCGCTGAGTCCGGATCCGCACCTTCCAGGAGGGTGATTTGATCCTACGATTGGCCCTGGACAAGAAGGGCATGCACAAACTCTCCCCCGATGGGAGGGGCCATTCGCCATAGGGAGAGTCCTCGGCAACGACGCATACTACCTCATCGACATACGAGGCGACGACCAGCTTGAGGTCGGGAGATCATGGAATGTAAACCTTCTTCGAAAGTTCTATACATAGAACTCAAACTTGTACCCAGATGATATATAATGAAATTCATTGGGATCACACAAATTGTGTCTACTCGCCATACTCTTGTGCCACTCACACTCATACAAATAGCAATATGCTACCTATGGAAGTCAACCCTTGGTCAAGCGACCGGCACGGCTAAGTAGTGCGACCCAAGGGCATCGAATACATTCGGGCCTTGTGTCGTCCATGGACACGCCAACCCGGAGCCACCATCATAGTCGCCCCGCTCGACTGGCCCACCGGGCCAAGACGACTGATGTTCGCTTCCCATAGCGACCCGTCCTTCCCATCCTCGCGCAAAGCGACTCGAACGGTTAAGTACCATGCAGAGGGACTTCGCAAACGAAAAACCCTCACGCGGCTCGGGAACACACCAAGTAAGAGAGCTGCCTTGGACTCGCCTAGCGACTAGCTCTCCGAACCAGGGGAAGGAACGTGTTACAAACAACGCACCAGTAACTCACAATAGGCACGAGCCCAAAACGGCTAAGTACT
This sequence comes from Avena eriantha, assembly GCA_910589775.1. NCBI lineage: Eukaryota > Viridiplantae > Streptophyta > Magnoliopsida > Poales > Poaceae > Avena > Avena eriantha. Next base: position 105,247,941 of record OU342745.1, on the reverse strand, counting down.
ACGCTCGGGGACTCGCCTAAAAACAACCCCACTCGCACTCGGGGACTTGCCCCTTGGGAGTCACAAGGGACAACCAACAACAACAAAAACCAAAGCAAACACATATGTATACAAACGAGTTATACACCACTAAAAGGGCGGACGCGCTCGGGGACTCACTCACACAAAAGTTAAACACACCACAAAATCAAGCTTGCATTGTGAGTCGAATGACTCCTCTTACTCTCATACAAAATATTGTTCATATTACAAGCAGTCGCCACTTGGCATATCTTACAAATCTCCTAGAAAAGTTATCTATTTCGCAGGCCCTGATGAAGAAGCATCCTCACCACCCTTGACACGAACGAATGGTTGCCACGGGTTCGTCGGGTAGGTCAACAGCGACTTCGACATCGCTGATCGGAAGGGTTGCTCTGACTTCAGATCACGATGCTCCGGTTCGGGGTCGCCTGGCGCCACCATCGTCTCCTGGTACGGCAGCAGGTCCCCCATCGCCAACACCCAATCAACAAAGGGGCGGCCTTGGCGGTAAGCTTCAATACCTCCGACATCTCCAACGTACCAGTCACCGAAGGGTAGCCGATGGTGACGCCGTTGAGGTCAAAGTCGTCGGGGAAGTGAGAAAGCCCCAGACTCAACACCGTGGTGGCCCCGCGCCTAAAAGCCGAGCGTGCCATCCACTCCAAGATGCTAGGCACCTCCTCCAGATAGCACCACACTTCAGTCAGTCCCCCAGGAATAACCTCGGTGGGGGACATTCCTTAAAGAACTGCCTAGACGCACAACACCGAGGCGGTGGCCACGTTCACCACCACAGTCACACACTATGAGGCGTTGAAGGTCTGCACCACCAGGTCGCTTTGCCCTATCACCGCTGCAACTTCAGACGTCAGTTCCACTACGGATTCCCCCACTCGGGGACTCACCGCACACATCAAACAAAAGAGCAGCGACTTACCAAGGAGCTTCCGACAATTCTCGGTGACGTGCATCTCTACGGCGGTGTGATCGCTTTGCAGTCCAAGGATGATCGAGGTCGCAGCCTTCCGCTCCTCTTCAGCTGCAGCGACCGCAGCCTTCGCTCTATCCTCAAAAGAGATCGAGGCCGCCTTCGCCTCCTCCAACTCCTTGACCAGCGAGTCGATACGCCCATTCGCCACGCCCAACTCGGCAATTGGGACATATCCTTCTCGGGCCTTGGCAATCGCAGACGGAAGACCATCTAAATAGAAAAGAAACGGCAGTCAGCACTCCGGAACACCAGCAGTTCATAGCCAAAAAATGAATCAAGTACTCACCAACAGTCTCCTAGAGTCGCCGGTTTTCCTCCTGCGCCACGCGCAAATCATGCTCCAGATGCTCCTTTGCGGATTGTCGATCTGCCGACTCCCTCTGCAAGCCCTGCAAGCAGAACGAAAAGTTAGCAATTACAAAAACACAAAATAAGTGTCCAGCCGCTGAAATTCAGCGACTAGACACTTGGGGACTAGCAACTAAAAGAAATTCAGTTCCTAGCCACTGAAATTCAGCGACTAGAAACTCGGGGACTGGTGACTAAAAGAAATTCAGTTCCTAGCTGCTGAAATTCAGCGACTAGAAACTCGGGGACTGGAGACTAGAAGAAATTCAGTGCCTAGCCGCTTAAATTCAGCGACTAGACACTCGGGGACTAGACATACCTGAATGGTGGCGCCAAGCATGTTGTGAAGTTCTCTGGCGTCCATCGAAGGGACCACGAAGGAGGTACACCCGCGGCGAGACCCAACGTCCTCGTCAACGATCTCTGGGCTCTACGGAGACTGGTTTTCCGCCACGCCCGAAAACCCCTTCGCCATGAAGCGCGGAAATGTTGCTGAGGCTCTAGCCGGGGCACTAGTCGTCGAGGCCGATGGTTCCATCATCGGAGCCCTCGTGGCTAGCTTCGATCGGGTAACCGCCACCTCCTCGGCGCCTGCAGCAGGATCACTCCCCTTGGTGCTATCTCCTGCCATAGCATCGTCGACAGGTCCCTTCTACTTCTTTGCACCCTCCGCAGGCGCGACGTCCGCATCAGGCTTCCTCTTCTTGGGCAAATCGCCTTCCTCTACGGTGGCTACTGGCAGAATCTTCGCCACTGAAGGGCGACCAATCTTCTTGGCGCCGGACCTGCCAAACCTCCAAAGTCAGCTTAGAAGTCATAGAAAAAGAGGATCAAGAATCGGAAGGGAGAACCCGAGTCTTACTTGGTGACCGGAAGAAAACGCAACCTCGTACTGATGTGGGTAGGCTTATCCAACTCTTGGCCTAGATTGCGCGTCAGACCTCTTTCGAAGACATCCGAGGCCCACAACACCGCGGGCCTCTTCGATGATGAGGCCGCAGTCGCGGGAACCTCCGGTTCATAAGATGCTGCCATCCCCGAAGGTCACGGCGACTTCGACGTAGCGGCCTCAGCTACTTCCTACGCTGGCGCCATTGAAGCTGGTGGCGTGATCACTGCAAGAGGAACCTCCACTGCCGCTTCAGCACCTTCAGCCTCCGATCTCGTCATTGGAACCATGCCCTCTGGGATCTTTCCCGAGGTCTTAGCCGTGTCATCCTCGGACTCATCATCCGACTCGAACACCACCGCCGACCTAGATGGTGACACCTCCTTCTTTGTTGGCGACTTTGGCTTGCGTGAGGGTTTCACCGGCGTGGCTATTCGCCGAGAAGTGTGCTCTTGCAATATCTCATCGCCTTCTTCGCGTTCTTCAAGACTACGGCTCGCCTCGAGCTCACGTTCCTTCTGCATGCGAGTCTTGCGGGCCGCATGCGCTAGGGGAGGAACCTCTACCTCCTCCTCTTCCCCCTCAGAAGATTCTCCTGAGGCACCCTCCTCGAACTCGTGGGGAACCTCTTCTTCGAGTGGGAGGAGCTAGCCCTCCAAAACCTGAAACAACTGAGAGTGGACACGAATAAATTTCAGACGATGCGGCTGCAAATCGCACCACGAGAATTATGAGTGAAGTTAAATTCAGAGAGAAGAACTTACTGTGGGGGCTTCATTCTTCACGTGCACGTACGGAGCGAGCCCGACTAACGTGGTTGTAAATTCTGCGTTAGTGATCTTCTTCAAGGTGGCCTTGTAATCCTCGGCGTCCCATGATTCCTTGCTGGTCCGGGAAGGATCATTCTTCCTGCTGAACTCGTATATCCAGTGCGGCCGAGCCGCCAGTGGGACCAGTCGCCGCCCGAGCCAGCAATTATACAGGTTGATCGAGGACAAACCTTGGTCCTTCAGCTTGTGGATCTAGTCCATCATCTCCGCGACAGCCATCCTTTGGTCATCGGGGAGCCTGTCCATCGCCAGCCGGCGGGGTTCGCTTCTCTCCGCGACGAATTCCGACAATGCTACCTCGCCGGAGGGAGTGCACTCCTTCACATAGAACCAGCTCCTCTTCCACTCGCTCGTGGCCTTCTTTGGCAGCATAAGCTTGACGAAGTTGGCCTTCGGCTTCAGGTGAAAGGTGACGCCTCCGGCGGCCAAGATCGGGTCGTTGGACCCTTCACGTCCGATGCGGCCGTGGAAAAGCTCCAGCCACAACGGGAAGTATGGATTGCAGCCAAGGTAGCACTCGCAGAAGGCGACGAAGATCGCCAGCTGCTCGATGCTGTGCGGGCCGAGATCTGATGGCTTGATCGCATAATATGCGCAAAATCGCCAGAAGAATAGCGAGGTAGGGAATCCCAAGCCCCTCTCCAAATGGCTTGGGAAGCATATGAACTCGCCGGCGTGTGGCTTTGGCTCGATCTCGGAAGACGCGGGGATCCGCCAATTCCCCTTGTGGAGGACCCGGCGTCCTAGAACGACCTGAGCTGCGCCGCGGTACACTTTGATTTCCCCCACGAGCCTTTCGGAGGCTCCATCGAGAAGGAAGACAGAGTCGCTTGGTCTGGATAGTGTGGGTCAAGGAAAGATAGAAGAAATGGATGCACGAGAATGAAGAATGTGGGGAAGGATCTGCAGGACTAATTTGTCGCTCCCCTCATAAGGGAGTACTACCCGCCAATCTCGGGTAGCCGTTGCCCGTGGTAATTGCACTGAAGTTACCGTTGGGCTATCCAACGGATAGTTTGACCAGGATGACGGTCCAACTCCTTCACTCGACTCGCTTGCAATTGGGCCCTGTCCACTCACTGAAGCAGTGACTTGACAGCGGTTGCATTCGCCGAGACGGCGACTAGAAACATGGGGAAAATTTCCTTTATTTCGGTAGAGTCCATCGCCGATTCGGCTGGGCGTCCAAATTGGACTCGCCTACTCCGACAGAAAAATTAACACCTGCGTCTGAATCAATGATGGCCTCGGGGACTACTGATGGGGATATGCCAAATGGGGTATGCCCAGCAGGACATTCCGATTGGGCCAAAGGCCTCGCGAGTGGGCCTGCAGGACGGCAAATGGAATGCGACTAAGGAGAAGGCCTTGCGACTGGAAACTGGAGGCCCAGGAGCATACTTGAAGCCCAGTCGGATTAGGTCAAAGCCTCCGAATCCATATCTTGTTCAGTTGTAAACTGTAAACCCTAGCGAGGTACTTCCTATATAAACCTCCCTAGGCTACTCTAAGGATTTAAGTTCCATCATACATCCCTTCGAGCGACTCGTTTCTTAGACGCCGAGCTCGCCACCCTTGTAACTCGCTCTCCATCAATCCAATCTAGCAGGAGTAGGTCTTTACTCTCCCGCGGGCCGAACCTGGATAAATCCATTTGCATCCGCCCCCATCTCGTACCGCAGATGGCCGCCAGCTCTCGCCCCCGATTCTATCAATCGCTGCCTACTACAGCGACTGTTGTGGCCATTTCCACGACAGAACTATTCTTTCTCCTTTTACTAAAGAATATTGTGTGCACACCACAAATAGAAGCATACGCTAACTTTTGAGGGTATCCTCTTATACAAAGGACAACCCTACAATCCATTAATAATAAAAAAATTAATCTATTATTTTATTATCCATAATAAGTGTTGATGATTTAGCATTGCTTTCTTTATGCTAAATAAGCAATTGATATAATTTTAATGTATTATTACTTTTTTTGATCCATAATAAGTGTTGATGATTTAGTATTACTTTATAGTACTAAATAAGTGGCACTTATCATCTGCAAAAAAGTAAAAATAAACAACATTTATCATGGATTGGAGGGAGTACCTTTAATGAGTTGACATTAGCTAATTGCTCACTGAAGTCACCCATTGTTAATTCTCTCCGTACCAAGTCAAATTTGCTTGAAAAGGGGGAACATAGGAAGTATCTGAGTAAAGACTTCGTGCACATGGGCACTAGTGATCCTGATTAAAAAAACAAAATCATATTTATAAGTTCTAAAAATATCTAACAAATAAATCAGGATATTGTCAAAGATGTATACCACAGGCGTGCAAAATCTCAATTCCAAATAATGTGTATTTTAAGCTACATAAAAATGACAAAATTATAGAACTGAGCATATAGTGATTTGAAATAAAAAACAATAAGAATTTGTCACTTTTATGTAGCTCGAAATACAAAACATACATATTTGTTGAACACATCATTCGCTACTTCTAAAATTTTGTTTCAAGATTTTTTGAAACTTATAAATACAATTTTTTATTTTTTAAATACGGAAAACGGGAGCTAAGGAGCCAAAATGTCTATCCATGAAGTACCTCTTATAAAAAGTAATAAAGGAATATAGGAACGCATGCGCGAATGTTCGACGACCGAGCTTGCTGTCTATTCTTCGTCTACGATGGAGGTGAGTGCGACCACGCTGCTTTCTGTTATATGTACGTTCGACTGTCATCGTTGCTTTATCCGTTGTGCTCTCCTTTTAGCCGCTTCACCCGTGGCACGTCGTTAGCCGCATAATCACTCCTTTGTGCTAGTCGTCGTAGTTTGGTGCGCCGCTTATACTTCCATTCGTCGACGGTAGATTCTAGCTTAGTTTGGGCACATTATTCTTGGTATATCTTTAAGCGAGCTCGGTTGGCGATATTCATGTTTTAGCTTTACATGTGATTGTTGTTTGATTATATACCGACATGTCTCTTCTAACTTTTAGTTTTGCTTTAATTCTCAGACAGATACGATGCACGCTAAATCTAAGACTCAAATGGTTGAGCTTCGAGGAGTACAAATGCGTGAGTGTTGTTTCTACATGGCAAGGTCGCGGTCAGAAGGTCTCTGAAGATAGAGCAGACGAAGCTCGATACGAAAACGCCTTGCACGGAAGAAACAGGCATGGGAGTGTCGCTTATATAAGCCAAAGTCACCCTCATAAGTTCTTCTAGGCTATAGCAGATCAGAACCAAAGCGACAACACCTTGCATGAACAAGACGGGTATGGCAACTAAGATATTCAGTTCGGTAAATGCAAAAGCGGGTATAGTATGTTCCGTGACTGATGCTTTTTTCTAGAAAAGCTTTATACGTTGGTTATTTGTCCTGCCTCACTACGTAAGGATGTCAACAGTGCGAACGAATGGTTCGCCACCAAGAGAGGATGGGACAGAAGATTGGACACTATTTTAAAGATGACGCCCCTAATACGTTTTCCATGGTGCTATGGGATAATGGACCGCGTGACAATGGTCTAATGAGCTTGCGTATAACGCAGCTTTTCCTCCGATGGATTTGTCCTCAGAAACTTAGGAGTTTAAAGCTCAAAACATATAGCGATTGTGTTGGAGATATGCCCAAGAGACAATAATAAATGGTTATTATTATATCTTTGTGTTTATGATGAAAGTTTACATCCCATGCTATAATTGTATTATTAGAAAACACTAATACTTGTGTTTTTGTAAACATAAAAAAGTCCCTAGTAAGCCTCTTGTCAAGACTAGCTTGTTGATTAATAGATGATCATGGCTTTCTGATCATGGACATTGGATGTTATTAATAACAAGATCATATCATTAGGAGAATGATGTGATGGACACACACCCATAGTAAGCATAGCATAAGATCAAGTCATTAAGTTCGTTTTTTTGCTACAAGCTTTCTTCTGCATAGTAACCTAATCCTTCGACCATGAGATTGTGTTAATCACCATCACCAGATGAATGCTTTGATGACATCAAACGCCACTTCGTAACTGGGTGGTTATAAAGGTGGCATTAGGTATTCTGAAAGTATGTGTTGAAGCGCATGGATTAAGATTGGGATTTGACCATACATATGACGGATAGATATGCTCTGGGTCCTCTCGGTGGAATATCATCCAATTAGCTTGCAAGCATCTGACTAGGTCATAAGGTATGTCATATCATGGAACGAGTAAAGAGTACTTATCAGTAACGAGGTAGAACTAGGTATTGAGATACCGATGATCGAACCTCGGATAAGTAGAGTATCGCGTGACAAAGGGAATCGATGTCGTCTGTAAATGGTTCTATCGATCATGAAGTCATCATTGAATATGTGGGAGCCATTATGGATCTACAGGTCCCGCTATTGGTTATTGAGAGAGGAGTCTCAATCGTGTCTGCGTAGTTCACGAACCATAGGGTGATACACTTAAGGTTTGATGTTGTTTAGGTAGATATGGAATATAAGTTGGAGACCGGATGTTGTTCGGAGTCTCGGATTGGATCCAGGACATCACGTGGAGATCCGGAATGGTCCGAAGAGTGAGATTCATATAACATAAGTCATTTTCTAGGGTTCAGAAAATGTTCTAGAGTTTGTTTGGAACTTCTAGAAGGTTTCAGAATGTTCTAGAAGGTTCTACAAAGAGATAAACATAAATCCCTAGATTATAGGGGATAAGACTTGGGGGGGGGGGGAAGGAAACCTCCCCCTCCCTTGTGCGCTGGCCCTAGGAGGTGGGCTAAGGGGTGGGCACCCTAGGCCGCACCCCCTCTATATAAAGAGGGGTGGGGGCGCCTCCCCCTTGCCCCTCCACCCCAAACCCTAGCCGCCACTCCCTCCTCCTTCCTCCAATTGCGGCTTAGGCGAAGCCCTGCAGGATCTCTTCTCCATGAGCACCACCACGCCGTCGTGCTGCTGGGATTCCGTGGAGATCTACCACCTCCGTTGCCCGCTGGAACAGGGAGAGGATCGTCTACATCGAGCCGTACGTGTGACCGAGTGCGGAAGCGCTGCCGGAACGCGGAGCCAGAAGGATCGTCTACTCGATCTTGAGATCGGCAAGTGATCGACTACATCAACCACGAGATCCAGTATCAAACAAGGCTTTGGATCTACAAGGTTTAGTACAGATATATCTCGTTGCACTTATCTCATAGATTGGATCTTGTCTTTTCCATAGATTAAATCTTGGTTTTGTTCGTTCTTGCGGTAGATTTTTTTTGTTTTCCCTACTACGAACCCATCAGTGGTATCAGAGTCGTGTTTATGCGTAGATCTCTGGCATGAGTAGAACACAATGGTTATTATGGGCGTTGATGCTTTTTTGTCGTTGTCTTCATGTGTACTTTGCATCTTGTGGGATGGTGGGATGAAGCGGCTCGGGCTAACCTTACATTTCCTCGTACATGAGACTTGCTCCACGCTTGACGTGCAACTTGCATTGCACAAGTGGCTTTGTGGGTGTCTGTCTCTCCCACCATAGTTAAGATTAAATTGACAATTAGCATCTGACAACACTTGTATTAGTGTTGTGGTTCTTGTTTGTAGGTAAGATCGGTTCTTATACGAAAGCCCCGAACCACATAAAACATGCAAAGAAAATTAGAGGCGTCTAACTTGTTTTTGCAGGGCATGTGATGTGATATGGCCACGATGTGATTGTGAATATACTTAATGTATGCAATGATCCTTACTGTAATATGGCAACCGACAGGAGCCTAATGGTTGTCTTTAAATTCTGTTAAGACCTACGAGTCTATTCATCATGTAATAGCTTTATTCCAAGTAGTTGCTATAGTTGCTATTAGTGATGGACAACCATGAAGTAGCGCCACTGACCTTTACGCTATGCTAGTGATGATGGAGATTATGTCCATGCTTTGGAGATGGAGATCAAAGGCACAAGAAGAAAGGCCATATCATGTCACATATTATGAATTGCATGTGATGTTAATCCTTTTTTGCATCTTGTATTTCTTAGATCACGACGGTAGCATTATAAGATGATCCTTCTCACTAAATATCAAGTAATAAAGTGTTCGTCCTTAGTAGGCACCGTTGCTAAGATTCGTCGTTTCGAAGCATCTCGTGATGATCGGGTGTTATAGATTCTACATGTGCATACAACGTGTGCAAGCCAGATTTGCACATGTAGATATTAAGGTTAATCTAGACGAGCCTAGCATGTACAGACATGGTATAGGAACACGAAATACCGAAAGTTAAAGCATGAGTCATATGAATGATATGATGAATATGTTGATTGTTCTCCTTTGAAGCTACATCTTCTCTCGTGAAGATCAGACTTGGTGTAGTGGATTTGGTTCATGTAATCACTAAGGCAACGTGAGGGATGTTGTTTTGAGTGGGAGTTCACCTAGTTAATTTAAGAATTAAATTTGGACTCAATTTGTCATAAACTTAGTCTAAACACTTTGCAAATATGTTGTATATAATGGTGACCCCCTCCATCAACTTTAATGCGTTCCTAGAGAAAGAAAAGCTGAAAAACAATGGAAGCAACTTCACGGACCGGTTCCATGGATTGAGGATTGTCCTCAGTGCTGGTCAGTTGACCTATGTGCTCGATGCACCGCTAGGTGACCCACCTGCAAAAGATGCCTCCGATGATGTTAAGAATTTTTTCATCACTCGGAAAAATCACTACTCCACAGTTTAGTGTGCCATCCTGTACGGTTTAGAATCGGAGCTTCAGAAGCGCTTTGAGCACCACGACCCTTTTGAGATTATCAATGAGCTCAAGCTGATCTTTGAGACTCATGCGGCCATGGAGAGCTATGAGGCCTCCGAGAAGTTCTTTAACTATAAAATGGAAGAGGGAAGCTCCGTTAGTGAGCACGTGCTCAAAATGTCTAGGCACGCGAACAGGCTCCAAGAATTGGGAATAACGATTCCTAATGCGTGGGGATTCATCGTGTCCTCCAATCACTGCCACCTAGTTACAAGAACTTTTTGATGAACTACAATATGCATTGCATGAACAAGGCGTTGCCTGAACTCTTCTCCATGCTGAAAACTGCTGATGTGGAGATTAAGAAGGAGAACCAAGTGTTGATGGTCAATAAGACCACCGATTTCAAGAAACAGGGCAAGCCTAAGAACAAGGGCAACTTCAAGAAGGAGGGCAAGAAAGTTGCTGCACCTGCCAAGAATCCCAAGGCTGGTCCTAAGCCTGATACTGAGTGCTTCTACTGCAAGGGTGAAGGTCACTGGAAGCGCAAATGCCCCAAGTACCTGGCAGATTTGAAGAACGGCAACATCAAGAAGAAAGGTATATTTGATATACATGTTATTGACGTGTATCTTATTAGTAATCATAGTACTGCCTGGGTATTTGATACTAGTTCGATTGCTCATATTTGTAACTCGAAGTAGGATCTGTGGAATAAACGAAGACTCACGAGAGACGAGGTGACGATGCACGTTGGAAATGGCTCCAAGGTTGATGTGATTGTTGTCAGCACGCTCCCTCTTCATCTACCTTCGGGATTAGTTTTGAACTTGAATAATTGTTATTTGGTGCCTGTAAGCATGAACATTATTTCTAGATCTTGTTTATTGCGAGACGGTTACTTGTTTAAGTCTAAGAATAATGGTTGTTCAATTTATATCAGCGATATTTATTATGGTAATGCACCTGAGATGAATGGTTTATTCTTATTGAATCTCGATAGTAGTGATACACATGTTCACGACATAGATGCTAAACGAATGAAAATGAATGATAATTCTACATATATGTGGCACTGTCATCTTGGTCACACTAGAGTGAAGCGCATGAAGAAACTCCATTCCGATGGACTTCTTGAATCACTTGAAAGATGCGAAGCATGTCTAATGGAAAAAATGACTAATACTCCATTCTCTAGGATAATGGAGCGAGCTATGGACTTATTGGAAATAATACATACCGATATGTGCGGCCTAATGAGCGTAGCATCGCGCGGTGGATATCATTATGTTCTTACTTTCATGGTTGACTTGAGTAGATATGGGTATGTCTACTTCATGAAACATAAGTCCGAAACTTTCGAAAAGTTTAAGGAATTTCAAAGTGAAGTAGAAAATCATCGTAACAAGAAGAGTAAGTTTCTGCATTCTGACCGTGGAGGTGAATATCTAAGTTACGAGTTTGGCATCCATTTAAAGAAATGCGGAATACTTTCGCAGTTGAAAACCATCGCGAACACCACAACGTAATGGTGTGTCCGATCTATGATGTCTCTTACAGATTTACCGGGAACACCACAGCATCGATGACCCTGCGACGTATGAGGAAGCTATGGTGAGCCCAGATTCTGACAAATGGCAAGAAGCCATGAAATCCGAAATGGGATCCATGTACGAAAACCAAGTATGGACTTTGGTGGACTTACCGGATGGTCGCAAGGCTGTTGAGAACAAATGGATCTTTAAAAGAAAAACAGATGTTGATGGTAATGTTACTGTCTATAAAGCTCGACTTGTCGCAAAAGGGTTTCGAAAGATTCAAGGAGTTGACTATGATGAGTATTCCTCACCGGTAGCGAAGCTATAGTCTGTGAGGATTTTGTTAGCAATCGCTGCATATTTCGATTATGAGATTTGGCAGATGGATGTCAAAATGATGTTCCTTAATGGTGACATTGAGGAAGAGTTGTATATGGTACAACCCAAAGGTTTTGCCGATCCTAAAGATGCTGAAAAGGTATGCAAGCTTCAACGCTCCATTTATGGACTGAAGCAAGCATCGCAGAGTTGGAATCAACGTTTTGATAAGGTGATCAAAAACATTGGATTTATACAAACTTACGGAGAAGCTTGTATCTACAAGAAAGTGAGCGGGAGCTCTATAGCATTCTTAATACTATATGTGGATGACGTATTGTTGATTGGGAATGATATAGAACTTCTTGAAAGTGTCAAGGCCTATTTGAACAATAGTTTTTCAATGAAGGATCTTGGCAAAGCGGCATACATTTTAGGCATCAAGATTTAGAGATAGATCAAGACACTTAATAGCACTTTCACAAAGTACATACCTGGACAAGGTTCTAAAGAGATTTAGAATGGAAGAAAGTAAGAAATGGTTCTTGCCCATGTTGCCAGGTAAGACCTTGAGTAAGACTCAAAGTCCAGCAACGACAGAAGATAGAGAGAAGATGAGTAAAATCCCCTATGCCTCGGCCATAGGCTCTGTCATGTATGCCATGCTGTGTACAAGACCGGATATAACACACATTGTTAGTTTGACTAGCAGATATCAAAGTGATCCTGGAATGGAACACTGGACATCGGTCAAAAATATCCTCAAGTACCTGAAATGGACTAAGGATATGGTTCTTTCTTATGTAGGTGATGAACAGCTTGTTGTAAACAGTTACACCGATGCTAGTTTGAACACCGATCCGAATGACTCAAAGTCATAGTCTGGATACGTATTTATTTTGAATGGTGCTGCAGTGAGCTGGAGGAGTGCCAAGCAAAGCATTGTGGCAAAATCTTCAACTAAATCGGAATACATAGCTGCTTCGGAGGCTGCACAAGAAGCGATATGGATGAAGGAGTTCATTACTGAGCTTCATGTGTTTCATAGTGCGTTGGACCCGATGGCCATCTATTGTGACAACACGGGTGTGGTGACCCAGCATACCACTACATGATGTAGTACAGTATAGTCATTGACATAACACCAATGAAACACCGTTCACCAGTATTACATCCCTTAGAGTGGTACAACAGAAACACAGCAGGTCCAAGACATGACTATAGATTACAACTCGACTCTTTACAAAAGATCCAGAGAACACTCTAGGTTAAAGAGAGAAAAGAACTTCTAGCAAAGAAGACCCAGAAATAATAACTCATAACTATCTAGTAACTAAGACTAGCATCTAAACTATTTGGCTTGCCATTGCTGCTACCACACTGCTCTATAGAAATAGGTTTTATGGCTAGAGAATTTACTTCTATCTAAACCGACACTTCATCTTCACTTCAGCTGATGTATATGTTGACTTCATTGTTTTTATTGAAGAACTTGAGTTGTCGATGATGGTTTCTTGAGCAGAAATTGATGTTGACATCGTCTTCAATGACTTAGAATCTAGCAAGGGTTAAGAAGATACGGTTGAGTACGGGCGTACTCAGCAAGTCCACTAAAAAGGAGTGTATGATCCACTAACTCTACAGCCACAAACCAAAGATCGTAGGCAATGCAGGTTTTTGTAAAAATTTCTTCAAAGGTTGATTTTATTCTGAAAACTATGTCCGACAGTCTTCACAGGTTGACCAGAACCTTCAAGAGGTTCCTTTCCTGCCGCGTTCATAGCTCTTTCCCGGAACAGGGAGTAACATGTCACAGTTCTTACACTCTACAGAGGTGCATTGCTTTACCCATGAGAGATCAACTCCTTGTTGCACAACCGGGCGATCTTTCCCGTCCACAATTCCTTGATGTGGGGCCCAGTAGGTGATCCAAGACAATCACTGCCCTGTCCGCGACCCCATATGTCTGCACGATCCTCCAGGGCTGACTACACCTCCGTTAAGCCGCCTTTCGGCCAAGCTACAACCCTGGTGAGTTCCCGAAGACTCTACGAGCTGGTGATGCCCCTGGCAAGCTCCTAAAGGTCTGACTATACCTCCGGCAGCCACTCAGAGATAATCTAGACACCAAAATCGTGGGGCCTAAGGGTACCCACCCTTATGCTGGATCCGCACTAGGAATTCACAGCGTCACGTTAAGGTCATCTTGCCTCCATATGAAAGGAAGAAGATACAGCTGACTTCTCCGTCCCATTCCAAATCTCATGGTTAACGCGTAATATACGTCCCTAGAATCACTGGCGACATTGGTTGTTAAATCCTAGATATTATGTTCCTTTACCACTGGAACTGTATTAGTAGATTATTACCACTTGGTAAATAATCCATAATCATATTATTATGAAAATAATATTTTCTGTCCTTTTTGAAATGCAGGTGATGACAACATTTGAGTTACAAGCATTTGATAGAAAATAATCAAAGGACATGAGCAAGTTATGAACTTTCCTTTTGTGATTGCAAGATTATGCACTCACTGTATTCAAGACAAAAGAAGATCCAAATTCTGTAAACAACATCATTGGTCCGGTAAGGACTAATGTTTAAAGAAGCAGAATGCAATTATACACAAGTAATGTAATGTAGTTTGGAAAACTCTGAAGCAATACCCCAATATGGTGAATGGGTTAAATTTTAAGTGGTTAATATACATATACAAGGAACTTAAGACTAACATGTATGATATAAGGTATGTATAACAACACATGTTTAGAGTTCTTTGATATTAGGTATTTATTAAGGAAGTCCATGTTTTAGGTTGATGAGATTGTTGTTTAAAGTGGCAAAACGAATAACTTTTGAAGAGAAGGTTTCTTTGATAAGGTTTAACCAATCTTTATGGTTAGTAAAATGTGATCGATGTCATTTGCGTTTGTTCGATAAGTTTGGATTTGAGATGCCTTATGACTTAATCTAGAATAGACAAAAGTTAACTATAAAAACAGAATTAGATCTAGGGTGTGATGTGTTTAAAAGTATTAGTAAACTTTAAATCTTATAACAAGCATGTTTGAAGGTGTAGGATCATTTACTTTTAGTTTAAGTGAGTTTTCTAAATGTTAATAGTTTACTTTTAAGTAGTATTATAGACTTAAGTTATGGTTTTTAGAAATAGTATTTCAATGTACAAGATTTATGGTTCTATATAAAATTATGATTATTTCTTATTTAGGAATGTTGTTAAAGAATTTACCAATTAAATAATAAATAAAGATTTATTTCTTAATAACCTTAAACTGTGTTGGAATAATATAATTAGTATTTTTCTAGTAAAACATACTTACTTAAGATCTTAGAAGTGAATTTTATTTGATTTCAGGTGTTACCCTTATTTTTATAAAATTCATAAAGGATTATATATTTTTAAATATTTGCTTTAAGCTTTATTTGTAAACAATTAAGTTAGCGTTTTTATAAAATAGTAGACTCATTTTTATATATAAAAATGATTTTTATTTAATTTTAAGTCTTTATTTTATTTTATGAAATTTCTTTTAGGTCCTAATGGTATTAATATTTATTTATATTTTATTGAACTCAAACGTTATATTTTTCTTAGGTATAAATTATTTTTGTGATCGTTTAATATATTATAATTATTTTTAAGATTTTTCTATATTTTTCTAGAGTGTAAGGTAGGCTCGGGGGTATTTTGGTCATTTACTAATTGGGATAATAATTGATTTTGGAATTTTTTTTGTAACTGGGCTAGGCTCATCGACTGACCCAACCTGGCCCAACTTGGCCCAACTAGGCTCGGGGTCAACACTCAACACCGACCGCAGCCCACTCCTCTCATACGCACATACACACGCGTTATCCTCACCCCTCTGGTCGTACGATGTGACGCCGCCAGCACCGCTCCGGCCGGTCGCCGGCCAACTCCGACACCTCTGCCTGCCGATCAGGCCCTGGTTCGATCTCCTCCATCAACTCATGTCGCCTCGCTGCCGCACTGCTTCCCCATCCGTGCCTCTACGAAACCCTAGCCCCCACGGCTTGGGTCGCCCGCGCTGAGGAAGGGCGACCTGGTATCTCCTAGTCCTTGCTGCTACTAACGCGCCTCGAAGTTGAGGCTTGCCTCTTGCTGCTCTCTCACGGTGACCTCAACCCCGATGTCGGCGGGACGACAGCGATCTGCAACCCCGGCGTTCCCCGATTTTCGACACACTGTTATGCTTCTACGGTATTGGTGATGGGATTCTTGATTCACCATTTGGTCCTTGTTGTGCTGCTGCTATGAAATGGCTATTGACCACGCCCTCCACTTGCTCGATTCCAATCTCCCTCCAGGTAACCACTACTGTGACCGACCATTGAGCCGATGAATCTGATGATGTGTGTAGTATTTTGTTGGAGAGGATGTGATGCTGTTAAGGCATCATCTACTATTAATTTGATTTCAATGATTAGGTGCCCTTATGGTACTAACTTAGGTTGTTGGTTCTACTGCCAACGGTGGTAGGGTTGTGTAGCTGCAGGTACATTGATATATGGTGTAGAGTATACTTCTACCTTGCATTAGCAATTTATTGTTGGCTTAACATTTGTGCTACAGCTTTATTGTACCCATACATGCTCAACTGAAGCTTGTATCCAGTGTTTTCTATCATTTGGTATAGTTTATCTGATGAAGGAAACTAACAGAAATGATTCCTATGATGTGGCTAGGAAGATGATGTTCTTTTTTTTGGCTGCTCACTTCTCTGTAGTATGGCTTCTGCTCAATAGATACCATTGTGTTGCCTCAATTGGAGTGTGCAAAATGGTCTCTTATTCAGCATGATCTGCTGTGCTAATGGTTTTATTTATTAAAATCATACACCTGATGATTCTATGAGGAAAAGTAAGATGGATTATTTCCTTGCTAGTGATGTGGAAACTGAGGCACTAGTGGCATCTGTTGTCCTGGCTGCTAGAATCAACTTCCTAGGAACTTTAATTGGCTGCCAATGATACAAAGACTGAGGCTAGAGGTACATACTAGTTTGTGTAAACAAGATGCCTTTCTAGATGATTCCTAATCTACCTTATTAGGAAAATGATTAAGTATAAGGTGTTGGGTCTTATTGTTCAGATGATCAACTCATACATGAGTTCCATGTGCCTCACTCAATAATTATCAATCATGCTTTATTTCTTGTCTTGGCCTATGATGCAAAGTCTGAGGCCTAGAATTTAAATAAGAGCAGATTTGGTACTGGTTTTGTGTTTAACCAACTTGGTGGCTTCTACTATTAAATCTGTTGTTGTGGTGCCTCCCATGTGGAGTGTGCACAACAGTAGTTTGTAATGGTATGATTTGTTGCTAAGTTGGTTGTCCCTGCTAAGGATGCACAGACTGAAGCCATATTATGAATAATATCTATACTATGTTGGCATTAATGCATCCAGTGATGAACTTGCACTCCATTTGGGTGTAGATCTGAGGATTTACCTCCTCCCACAACACTCATGCTCATAACTTGAGAAGAACAATAGATATACATGAGTTGAACGGTCAACCTGCTGCTTGCAGTGTGGACAGATGGTTTGGTTGTGGCTCTTCTGGTGGTGGATCTTGGTCCACTACCCTTAATTGTTCACTTGATCTGCTTTGGTTTGACACCAACTTGTCCTTGTGGCCTTCTTCACCTTTCATTGCTACTGTTGCCTGTGTTTCTTCTTTGAACATGTCTAAAACATGTGGAATTGGGATTGTTGATGGTGGGTAAGGAGTATGGTGAAATGAACTAGGATATGCTAAGGCGACTACAGCTGCTCATCTTATCCCTAGTTGAGGTACTCCTGCCGTGGTGACAGCACACTCCACATGCAGGATGTGTAAGCTGCTTGCAGGTAGCCCCTGCTATGTACAAGTTATAAGGCTTGCCTTGCTGGACTTGAGGATCAGATCCGCTATGAAGATCTTTTCTGGCTGTTGTTACACTTTTACTTTTACATGTTTACTATGTTGGTGAAACTTGCCCCTTAAGGCCTATGATGTTGAACTGAGGCAAAAATCTAGATAAGAACATATACTGCTACATTTAGCCCCTTTTATTAATACTCAGTGATGATATTGGCATATCACTTCTATGCCTAATCTGAGAGTATAACTAACACACTAACCCCCTTTCTCTTATTTTATCTATTGTTTGTATTTTGCAGGAACCCAGATCATTCTAAGAAATTAAAGAATGGCTTATGACTTAACTCAGATAAATAGTCTAGGTCTTTCTTTTATCCTTTTGTAACTTTCTTAATTCATTTACTTGTTTGTATAAAACAATGTAATAGATAGATTCTTGTAAATAAGACTTCTTTTATTTGTTTCATTTCTTAATTACATTTCCTTATTGTTTACCTCTATTGTTTTATTGTAAAAGAGTGTTGTAATACCTGCTTCAATTAATAAAATTTAATCTTTCCTTGTATTTCAATTTGTTTTATACTTATAATTATATTATTGTAGACAATTCCTTAATCCCATATTTATATGGATTAAAATTAAAGAATACTACTTTCTTACTTGTATTCAATTTATTTTATTTATTACATGTAATATAAAATATTCTTTATTTATTTAAAATCTATTTTTATTATTTATTTCCTTTTAGTTATATAGATTGTTTATTCGTATTAAAACTCAAACTTCTTCCCTCATAAATCATAAAAACACTAGAGATCATGTCAAAATTCACCTCACTCAGCTCAGATGACCTAAACCTAATTCACCGGAGTGAGAGAACACTGATTTACTCTAATCTTTTAGTTTGGCACGAAAATTCCCCGGACTTTCTATGCATGAATGCAATGCACACACCTTATCTCAGCTTATTTCTAAGCTCTAATGTTGGGATGTTACAGACTGTCCCCTTAAAATAAACTTCGTCCCCGAAGTTCGTACTCTCTTGTGTTTCCGAATGCTGAATTGCCTTGTATTAATCACACCATCGCTCAAATTCCATTGTGATCCCATTTGGAAATAATTGTGGTCTCTCATATCCAGGTCTGTTTCCTTGAATTATCTTCTTACTTGGTAATTTCGAACTGTCATCCTAATTTATCCTATGAGTTATGTTACGATAATCCCTTGGATTATGTTCTTACAGTTCTATTTAGAATTGGTTTAGGACATATTTTGTCCCTTCCTATATGACCTTTCTACTATGATACACTAGACTTTTTTTAGTAGGCTGTCGTCCTTCTTAAGGATAACTTACCAGTTGTTTCCCTCTTACAACTAGTCCACTGGATTTAATATATTATAACTCCTTCGATCATACGTCCAGACATACTCTTGGAAACGATTTATAATGATGACTTCTTATAACCTTATTAGAATAAGGCTTGATCTCATCATAGTTTAGTACTTCTCCTCCTCCTTTAGTCAAAAAATTAGACAACAACACTTCAGTGTTTATTGTTTACTCTCCCCCTTGGGGTTTCCTAATGGTCTCTAAACTTCATGTATAATACCCATTAGTTAAGGTATTGGTCTCTGTCCAGCTTATATTTTACCTTTGGAAGGTCTCACGAAAGTATCTGCGGTATATCCACAGAATTGTGGATCTCCGAAATGAATCTTCCAACATTTACTTGTCTTACTCTTAACCTTCTGGACACTTATGTTTTAATAAGACCGACTTTCACGAAGCATCTTGAAAACCGTTTCGCTTAAATTCTATACTCCTTAGGTCTATCTTAACTTAGGTCAAGTTTTATACTCTTTATCATATACAAAAATGACCTACTTCACTACCCTACTAGGATCTGCGGTTCCTCCTTGGTGCAGGAATTACCCTATAGGTTCTGGACTTACTACTGGCATTCTCTCTAAGTTGTCAGAGTTGAACACCAGCTATGGTTTCAAAACTTCTCCTTTGCACTATTTCATGATATTTCCATTAACTTGGAACGACTACTTTATTAACTCCTGAGCAACTTCACCTATCTTGAGTGAACTCTAGTTCATTCCTTCATGTTGCTCCACACCTTTTCTATACTAGTATTCCTTGTTACTTAATTAATAATAAGTTGGAATTAATCCATCCTTAAAAATAGTGTTAATACACCTTATATTTAGCTTCCTTCTTCTTGCAAGTCTTCATCTTGGTCTTCGGAACTCATCACTCCCTTACACGAATTCCCTTTTCTATATAGGTCTATAACATAAAGTAATAACTTGATGATGCACATGCATTTGCACACCAAATCAAACTTCATGCACAGATCTAGGCAATCAAGAAGATCCAAGAAAACCAAGAAATACTTAAACATATACCATGTATTAAACATATGTCTTTGAAATTTTACAATTCCTAACCACAGCAAGACATTCCCGCTGTACACTTTCTCCTTATATTATAAGGGATTTCTTGCTTATGTGAGCATACTCTCACTTATTTCAGCAAGCCTCACAACACTACAATACGCATTACCCAATATAAACATTATTCAAGCACGCTACTCTCTAGATTACGGCCATTCTTACTTTCTTCACTCACCTCTGGGCTTCTAGATTTTTCGTCCACGATGACCCGAAGTTCGACGACTGCCTTCTGGTGCATCAGAACATCCAGTAGGTGCGTAACCTTGAGTAGAAGTACCAAGAGTGAGATTAGCCATTGAAAAATGACTATCAAACTCATTACCTTCTCTAGTATTCTTCTGTCCTCCTCCGAGCGCATCTTCAAAGAAAGAAGTATTCTTTGCTTTTTCCACAATCCAGTCATACATATGGGTGTAGTAACTACCAGGACACTCTTCCAGCTTAATGGGAATATTATTACTCCCATATGGTCCATATGATTCTATAGGATTGTAATTGGTTTCTACTCCTTTGCCTGATTCATGAAGTGTAGCTCGTCCCATGACTTCATCATAGGATTGGCCTTCCCATCCGGTAGAATCTCCAACAACATTATTAGGGTTGGGTGCATTCCATATCCTCTGTTCCTCCTCGTATTTGGTCCATGGGTCTACTGGTTGCTGAGATTCGACTGGGTAATAGGCATAGACTTCAGAGTGTGGATCATTAAACTCGGTTTCTTCAAACACCTCTCTAGAAAATATTGGCTTTGTGTGTTTTGCTTATCTAACAAACTTATTTCTACGTGCCTTTGCCTTTGCAGGATCAGTGAAATTCTTAATGACAGTGTCCAACTCTTGAACTAGCACTTGATGAGTGGTATGGAACGTGTCTAGTAAAGACTTATAACAATCCATATACTCTATTGCCAGAGTGGGTTTGGTCCTTACCAGAGCAGAATGATCTAACTCTGGATCAGAACTAGGAATTTCATGAGGTATAGCAGTATAGGTAGTACCTTCCAGTGCCTTGGAATTATGTTCCCTTATCTTGGTTATGGCTGCTACTACTGCAATCTGATAGGTTGTTGCCATACATCTTGCTTCTCGTGATGGCATTTCTCCATGCACTCCCAACTTCTTGGGTAACATGATCAGGATAAGATACTTGGCCAATATCCGTCCGTCATAGAAACTGTAAAACTTGACCAGAAGTCGAGACTCACAATCCAGACTCCATAGAAGTTGTCTTAGAGTGATCATCCAGGCATCTTTGTAATCATCTAGGGTCTTGTTCAACACTTGAACATTCTGAGGTCGATACCTGGGTGCCATTCTTGTACTGTAGATAAGAAATTATCATCAGTCAGCTCGAGTTAAAACTCATGGTACTCATTTAGCATTGCATAATAAAGAATCATCGCACTAGCAACATGACGAGATTATTCCCAATTGAATATCCATCATATTTCTAGAGAACTCTTTATGGTTGCTAACATCTTTCCTACAGGTTCTACCCATTTACTAGGTTTACCAACCTAAGGTCAAAGCATAAGCTCTGATACCAGCTGCGGTGACCCAGCATACCACTGCATGATGTAGTACAGTATAGTCGTTGACATAACACCAATGAAACACCGTTCACTAGTATTACATCCATCAGAGTGGTACAACAGAAACACAGCAGGTCCAAGACATGACTATAGATTACAACTCGACTCTTTACAAAAGATCTAGAGAACACTCTAGGTTAAAGAGAGAGAAAGAACTTCTAGCAAAGAAGAACCAGAAATAATAACTCATAAATATCTAGTAACTAAGACTAGAATCTAAACTATTTGGCTTGCCATTGCTGCTATCACACTGCTCTGCAGAAATAGGTTTTATGGCTAGAGAATTTACTTCTATCAAAACCGACACTTCATCTTCACTTCAGCTGATGTATATGTTGACTTCATTGTCTTTATTGAAGAACTTGAGTTGTCGATGATGGTTTCTTGAGCATAAATTGATGTTGACGTCATCTTCAATGACTTAGAATCTAGCAAGGGTTAAGAAGATACGGTTGAGTACGGGCATACTCAGCAAGTCCACTAAAAAGGAGTGTATGATGCACTAACTCTACAACCACAGACCATAGATCGTAGGCAATGCAGGTTTTCATAAACATTTCTTCAAAGGTTGCTTTTATTCTAAAAACTATGTCCGACAGTCTTCACAGGTTGACCAGAACCTTCATGAGGTTCCTTTCCCGCCGCGTTCGTAGATCCTTCCCTGAACGGGAGTAACATGTTACAATTCTTACACTCTGCAGAGGTGCGTTGCTTTACCCATGAGAGAACAACTCCTTGTTGCACAACCGGGCGATCTTTCCCGTCCACAATTCCTTGATGTGGGGCCCAGTAGGTGATCCAAGCCAACCACTGCACTCTCCGCGACCCCATTGTCATCGGTTTGAGGACAAGTACGCCATGAGGGGGTCCTCGAGGTGTGCGGGAGAGAGGGGTGTGAGACGTACGGTGTTCCGGGACGGTGAGCACACAAGTTTACCCAGGTTCGAATCCGCCGGCTTTGGACGGACCCTACTCCTGCTAGCAATCCAGTAATACGGCAGAGCCGGAATATGGGTTACAAGGGTTTCGCCTGTGCGAGTTGAGATTGTAGACTATTGAGGTGTGCCCTAAAGGCTCTCCCTAGGACGGCTTATATAGATATCCGGCCTAGGGTTTACAGGAGAGATCAATCCGGCTACCACTAAGAGTTGGTTACAGAGTACATCTTGAACTACAAGTAACATTATGGGTCTAAGTTGGTAAGTCTTCTGGGCCTTCCCGTAGTCGGATTGGACTCCGTCTTCTCTCCCTAACTGGGCTGTCCGTGAAGCAAAGCTCTAACCCGAAGTAGGCCACCCTGGTCAGTGAGGATCTGTGAGGATACCCGGAAAGTATATCCCCAACAGTAGCCCCCGGAGGCCTCCATGATCCAAAGTCAGATTTTATCATCGTCTAGCTTGATCTTCGGCTTGCAGAATCTTGAAGGGTTCCTGAAACTTTATAACAAAAAATACGATTCGGGTCTTAAAAGTAAGTCGGACCTTTCAATTAGTTATTCGGATTTTCCAGCTCGCTTTTAAACTAAGCCGGAACTTGGTCTCTAACGCCACCTGACACAAGCATGGTCAAGTCATGTCATCTGACAGATGTTCCGTCAGCACGACCGTTGGTGGGTCCGCGGTTCGCGGAACCGAGGCGCCGTTTCAATGCGTGCGTGGAGATCGAGGCAACGCAATCATCGCACGGGCCCTTCCCAGTTCCCTCCACGACGCGTGGCAATTACACTGTAGCGTTTGCACGAATCTTGGCGCAGGTAGGTGGATATAATGGGTTTAGATTCCTTCTTCTCCTCTCCACCAGTCCTTCGCCGTTCCTTTCTTCCCAATCCTCCAGCGCGCCCAGAGCCTTTTCGTCCTCCTCCCACAGAGCTCCTAGCGCTGCCACTTTAACGTCACCTTTTCCACTGGAGAAAAAATGGCTTCATCTTCTTCTTCCTCTCTGGCGGTGGCGGCGTCGGCGGAAGCAGCTGCGGAGAAAGAGAGCTTCCGGGGAATCTGGATCCCCTGCGCCCTCGACGACGACGGCCTCAAAACCATGGAGAAGGAGGGGCTTCTCGCCGCCGCCAACTGGCGGAGCGGTTCCGGCGAAACCGTCCCCAATGCGCGCGAGGGCAAATGCATCCACTTCGGCACCCATCTGGACCGAGGTTTGTCCTTTCCTCCTTCGGAGTTCTTCTCTGAGGTGATTGACCAATATGGAGTTCAACTCCATAATCTTCCTCCCAATTCTCTTCTACAGATGAGCGCATATGCTGCGCTTTGCGAGGGCTTTCTCAGTATTAGGCCGAGTTTGCTTCTCTTCCGGTACTATTTCCATGTCCGGAGAAATTCCATTACTGCCGGTGTTCCGTATATCACCGGTATTATTAGTTTTTCTATTAGACGAGATCGGGTATATCCCAAAATTTCTGCCAGTGACTCGGTCAAACAATGGCCAACCACTTTTTTCTATCGTAGCGATATTCCGGCTCCTGGCAAAGCTACTGCTTTGCTGGCTTTTGTCGACGGAGCCGCCACAACCCAACCTTCCTGGGATGAGGCTGCTCCGGCTCTCACCGACGATCTGATGCTCGCTAAGAGGCGGATCGAATATCTTATCAAGCACAAGGGTCTGAAGGGATCCGAATTAGTCCAGTGCTGGGTCTCACGTCGGATTTAGCCACTTTAGTACCACGAGGATAGACTGATGCACTCCATCACGTCTTCCAAAAAAGACTCTCTCCGCATCAGCCCCAAAGCCTACACCATCAAAGGTTACATAAGCCAGATCAAGTGGCTGATCAAGGAGCGGATCGAGAGGAAAATTCCGGAGAAAACCCCGTGGTAGCGGTAAGCTTCCATCAGCACACATTTTACCTGTTTCAATCTTTAAGTTATATACTGCAATGCTGATATGTTTTCTTGTTTTCAGCTTGCTGATCTCCCCGAGTCGGAGCTTGCTCCACTCGAAGGATATCCTCCTGAGTTTTCTCAGGAGACTGAAGTGGTCCCACTGTCGGACCTTGCGCTCAAGAAGCACAAAGCCCCGACAGTGGCTGTTGGCACAAAGGAAGTGCCCGTTGTGAAGAGGTAACTTTCATTCACAATTTCCGCCTTTGTACCTTTCTCGGATTTATTTCTAAGATGTAATGTTTCCGTCTTTACTACATTCTCAGAGCAAAGCCTCTCATCAAGGGTAAGGGGAAGGGGATTCCTGCGAAGCCCCTGCGACAGACGAAGCTTACCATAGCTTCCCCTGCCACGGCTCCTCCAACTCCTGCCCCTCAACCTTCTGTAACACCGGTGATTATTCCGTCTCCGGTTGTTGCAGAAGATCCGGCTCCTCCAACGGCGCCTGTGATCCTTGGATCGCACACTGACGTCACCGTGGGTGCGTCAGCTCAAGATAAGGGTGAACCCTCTTTGGGTAATGATCCCTCGGCTGAAGTCTTCGCCGACAACCTCCTTAGCAACCCCGGACTTGCCAAGTTTGGCATATCCTGGAAGTCCGCAGAGGAGATCCAGCGGCTGGCCAGGCAAGTCCTGGACAAAAGCCATCTTTCCCCCGTAGAGGAAGCGCAAGAAGCAGAGGACGTCAAGTTCTCTGACCTTCTCGCCCAAGTCCGCCTTCGCGACGAGAGGATCAGGACTGGCGAGCTTCCAACAGCCCCAGTAATTCCTCTTACTCTCGCCGAGAAGGTGGCAGCTGAGGTGAACGCGGGATTAGACAAACTCACCCGCGAACAATATGTAAGTCGGAATTCCAACTCTTGTTTTTTACCTTATGTTATATCATATCCTCTAGCCCCCAAGCATGAAGTAGGATATAGAAATCCGGGTTTATGCTTTCATTAGGATGCCAAAGAACGAACTAGTGTAGCCCCCAAGGCTCGTGCTGATATTTAGCAAAAGATATTAGCCCGAGTCTTAAGTAGCTTTCTGACTTTGGGTATTCTGACTTACAGAAAGTATGTTCCTATAACCAGGAATTGTTAAAAAATGTCTGTGATAAGCGGAGAGAGATCAAAGCTCTCCGGCTTAAAAATGCTGAGCTCAAGGCAGCCAAGGATGAAGCCGAAGGTAAACATTTCGAGATTCAAACTTTGTCTTTTGCGTTTTTCAATGTCGATTTTTTCTGAACTGTTGTTCTTTTTGACTTACAGCATTGGTGAAACAATCCATCGCTGTGATTGAAGAGGCCGAGAACCTCAAAACCTTAGTGGTGGAGAACAAGGGACTTCGCCAAGAGCTGGATAAGCTCAAGGCGGATCATGAAAGGAGCATAGCTCAAGTCCTCGAGTCCTCCTCCATGGCCACTGAAGAGCGTGATCTCAAGATTGCCGCTCAAGATAAGGTTATCTCGGACCTCAAGAATGAGGTTGGCAGAGAAAAGGATATCTCCCAGGCGCTCCGGGCTGAACTCTGGAGTCTCCGGGAGGAGAAAGCCAGGACGACGTCATTCTTGGTATGTTCCATCTATCTGACTTATCATTTCTTCGACTTTCATTAATGTCAGTTTTTTCTTATCTTTGTTTTGTGTATAGGTCCTCTGAACTTGACGGACTCCTCCTTGTCCGAGCCCCGCACTCACTGGCTTACCCAAGTCGGTGATCTTCTTCATGACTACCGCTAGTCTCTTGAGGACATTGGCAAGTCTCTCAGGATTCCGGACATGCCAAGCATGTCGGACTTCCAGGTGCGGGAGAAGGCCAAGGAGATGCCGCAGCTCGTTCGGGACTGGAACATGTCCTACGCGCGGACTGCTGCGCAGAACGCTCTCACCATGGTCATGAGCCACCATGGAAACATGGAGATATGGCAAGTGACCAGAGGGTACTACAAAGTAGACGAAGACGGCCAGGAGCAGGACCTTCAAGCTATCATGCACTCCTGTGCCGGATATGGGTGCCACGTAGCTGACCTGACCAGCTACGTGGTGCCCTTCTTCACCCGCGTGGATCCTCCGCCACCTCCTCCAGAAGACGCCAAAGAAGTTTCCGACGATGAACGGACCACCTCGGATCCGGACATCTCAGCACAATATCAAGGCGGAGTAACCAGCGATCCGACAGTTCCTTCATCTCCTCCTGCATCATAGATCAGAAAACTATGTATTATTCTGGAAAGACATGATGCGTTTTGTAAATATTAAGTACTATGATTTTTGCTAGTGCTAAGTTTTTTATCTATTCAGCACTTTTGTCTTAGACTATTTGCGTGCCTGAAACGTTTTCATAAGCACTTAGAATTTTCCGCCTCAACTAATCGTTTATCTGGCTTTCCGCCTTGTCCCTTTCGTGAGCCGGCTAAACCTTAAGCCGGAAACTTTGCCGAGCAACGGAGCTCAATTGCTAAACCGGTTTAAACTCAGAAACAAAGCCGGCTTCCAGTACCAACAATTCACTACTCGGAAGATACCCGCATCCAGCAATCAGACAAATAACCCAAGTAAAGACTAGAATTTTTTTAGAGTTATACCCGAAGGTAGCAGTTTTAGAATCGCAAATCTAAACCAGAACGAACATGAGCATAAAGTACTCTCAAGCATTCTGGGATTTTCGACTAAGACATGATCATTAGGAAATAAGATGGTAAAAACTTCTCAGGAAAACTTTGAGGTGACCAAAACTTTTATTCCACACAGAACATGTACATATGTATGATTACAAAGAAGGATAAACTAAGAACAAAAGGGACGTAGCTGAGCAATATTCCACGGTCTGTCTAATTCATCCGGATTTGTACTGCCTCCAGCTCTGTTTCTCTTCTTTGTAGCAGGTCTTTCTTTGACTGGCCTCATGTCAGTTAAGTAGTACGACCCATTGTGCAATACTCGACTAACTAAAAAGGGCCCTTCCCATATTGGGGAAAGTTTGTGCTTTCTTTGTTGCACAAGTCGGAGAACCAAATCACCTTTATTGAAAGATCTAGTTCGGACTCTCCGGCTATGATACTTGCGTAACTTCTGCTGATAGGCTGTAGATCTCATTTCAGCAACGACGTGAACTTCTTCAACTAAGTCGAGATCATTTTGTTGAGAAATATCGGCTTCCTCTTCGATATACGCGGCCACTCTAGGAGAAGTATGAATCAAATCACTAGGAAGAACTGCTTCTGCGCCATAGACCAAGAAGAAAGGTGTATATCCTGTTGACCTGTTCGGGGTTGTTCGCAAACTCCAAATTACAGAGGGTAGTTCCTCTGCCCATGCCCCCGCAGCACGTCTCAGTGGTGCTTTGATTCTTGGTTTCAAGCCTTGTAGAATTAAACCATTTGCTCTTTCGACTTGTCCGCTAGCCTGTGGATGTGCGACTGACGCAACGTCAAGCCGGATATTTTGCTCGTCGCAGAATTCAGCCAACTCTCCCATGGAAATGTTACTCCAGTTGTCCGTGATAATGCTATGCGGATAACCATACCGGATTATAACATCCTCGATAAATATTTTGGCTGTTGCTCCATCACAACTAGTGACAGGTTTAGCCTCGATCCATTTCGTGAATTTATCCACCATCACTAAGAGGTGAGTAAATCCACTTGGAGCTCGTTTAAAAGGTCCTACCATATCAAGCCCCCAGACCGCAAAATGCCATGTTATAGGTATTGTTCGCAGCTATTCAGCCGGAACATGAGCTTGCTTGGCGTACTTTTGGCAGCCTTTGCATGTCTTGACTAATCGTTCGGCATCTGCCTGAGCTGTAAGCCAGAAAAAACCATGTCGAAAAGCTTTTGCCACTAAAGATTTGGCTGCAGCGTGATGACCACACTCGCCTTCGTGGATTTCTCTTAAGATTTCCACTCCTTCTTCCGGAGATACACAACGCTAAAAAACCCCAGAAACACTCCGTTTATGGAGCTCACCTTTAACAATAGTATAGGCTTTTGCTCGTCGGATAATCTGCCGGCTCAGCACCTCGTCTTTGGGTAATTTGCCATCTACTGAGTAATCAAGGTAGGGTTGAGTCCAGCTGGGAATTACAGCCAGAACTGCTATTAAAGGTGAGTCGGATTTGGTCGGATATTCCTCATCTACTCCCTTTATCGAGGGAACTTTGAGGTGCTCTAAAAATGCGCCATCCGAAACCTCTTTCCCCGCAAAGCCTATTCGAGATAGTGCATGTGCTTCCTCGTTTTCTGCTCGAGGGATGTGTTGAACTTCAAACTACTCGAACGATTTAGATAGATCATCCACGACAGCCTTATATGTTGCCATGTGCTTATTTGCATTACAAATATCCGAGACTTGCTGAGCAACAAGATCCGAATCTCCGTAACACTTCAAACATCGGATGCCAATATCCTTAGCAATCCGGATTCCATGCAGAAGTGCTTCATACTCGGCAATGTTGTTTGTCGCTGTGAAGTGGATCTGCAACACGTATAAAAGTTTATCTCCTTGGGGTGATTTGAGCACCACGCCAGCCCCCTTGAGCCTTGGATCCGTCAAAAAAGAGGGTCCAATATTCCGACTCAGGGAGGACCATGTTCTCCTTGGTCTGTGTCCAATCAACGACAAAGTCGGCAAGGATCTGGGATTTGATTGATGTCCGGGGTTTGTACTCAATGTCGAAAGCTGCAAGCTCTATACCCCATTTAGCGACGCGTCCTGTGGCATCGCTATTGTTGATTATATCTCTCATGGGAGCTTTGCTCACCACGGTAATTGGATGCTCCTAAAAATAGTGTCGTAACTTACGAGATACTAGAAAAACACCGTAAGCCAACTTTTGATAGTGTGGATATCGCTGTTTTGATTCTGTCAGGACCTCGCTGACAAAGTATGTCGGACGCTGCACCAGGTGCTCCTGATTTTCTTCTGGTCTCTCCACCACCATAACTATACTGACAACCCTATTTGTCACAGCAATGCAAAGCAACATCGGTTCCTGAGGTTCTGGCGCTGCCAGGATAGGAGCAGATGAGAGTACTTTCTTCAGGTTTTGTAGTGCAGCTTCAGCTTCGTCAGTCCAGACAAAATCCTTGGTCTTCTTCAGGAGTTTGTATAATGGTGCGGCTCTTTCACCAAGCCGGCTTACAAATCGACTGACCGCAGCAATGCAACCAGTTAATCTTTGTACGTCCTTCAGGCGAGTTGGCCTGGAAATATTGAG
Organism: Avena eriantha; assembly: GCA_910589775.1. Classification (NCBI taxonomy): domain Eukaryota; kingdom Viridiplantae; phylum Streptophyta; class Magnoliopsida; order Poales; family Poaceae; genus Avena; species Avena eriantha. The sequence continues at coordinate 105,218,231 of OU342745.1, read as the reverse complement.
AATAGCCTTGATCTTGTCACAGTTCACCTCTATGCCTCGTTGAGACATGATAAAACCTAACAATTGTCTGGCTGGTATTCCAAAGGAGCATTTCTTCGGGTTAAGCATGATGTTGTATTTTCGTAAATTGGCGAACGTCTCCTCTAAGTCGGAAATCAATGTTTCCTTCTTTTGGGACATGACCGCGATATCATCCACGTATGCATGTACATTGCGTCCGAGTTGATCATGGAGGCAACGCTGCATCATGCGCTGGTACGTAGCTCCTGCGTTCTTTAGCCCAAAGGGCATCGTAACATAACAGAAGGTTCCGAAAGGGGTTATGAATGAAGTCTTGATTTTGTCAGATTCCTTCATCCGGATTTGGTGATAACCGGAATATGCGTCGAGAAAACAGAGGAGTTCCGAGCCTACCGTAGAATCGATAACTTGATCAATTCTAGGCAGAGCGAACGGATCTTTTGGACAAGCCTTGTTCAAGGCAGTATAATCAACACACATCCTTAAATCAGTGGTGTCCTTCTTAGGGACCATTACAGGGTTGGCCGACCAATCAGTATGGATGACCTCTTCTATGAATCCGGCTAACTCGAGCCGCGCTAGTTCCTTAGCTATTGCCTTACACTTTTCATCACCAAACCGTCGTAAGGACTGTTTGACGGGTTTAGCGTTCGGGTTTACATTTAGAGAGTGCTCGGCAAGTTCCCTAGGTACTCCGGTCATGTCAGATGGCTGCCATGCGAAGATATCTTGATTTGCTCGGAGGAACTTGACGAGCGCGCTTTCCTATGCGCTACTTAGGCCTGCGCCTATCTGAGTCACCTTGGAGGGGTCATCATCCTTCAACGGCGTTGTCTTCGTCTCTTCTGATGCCTTGAACTCCGGATTTGGCTTTGTCACCTCCTTCTTCGTCGCGGGCATCTCGGACGGATCTATGCTCTTCTTGATCTCCTGGTACTCCTGGGCGTGCAGCACGGCTTCGGCAAAGGCGACATTTCCATCCTCGCACTCTCGCGCTTTCTTCGGGTCTCCCCTGATGGTGATCACGCCGTTGGGACCTGGAATTTTCATCATATTGTAAATGTAACACGGACGAGCCATAAAAGCCCAGTAAGCCGGATGTCCGAATATAGCGTGGTATGCGCTCTTGAACGAGACCACTTCGAAGGAAAGTGCCTCCATTCGATAATTTTTTGGTGTTCCAAAAGTAACATCCAAAGTGATCTCTCCTAGGGAATTAGCTTGTCTTCCTAGGACAACTCCGTGAAAAATCACAGAGCTATGGTTAAGCTGTGTTTCCGAGATCTTCATCTGGAGTAGCGTTTCTACATAGAGAATATTGATGCTGCTACCACCGTCCATTAGGGTCTTGGAGAAACCATAACGGTCAATAAGTGGATTGACGATTAAGGCGTATTTTCCTCGCCTGTGTAGTTTAGGCGGATGATCAGCGCGGTCAAACGTTATTGCCACTTCCGACCAGTCCAGATACTGAGGGACAGCCGAAACTGTTGCGTTGAGCTCGTGGAGAACTGCTTTCTTGACCTTTGCCGGTTGAGATCCAAGGAAGGTGACGTAAGTGTCCTTCTTGGTAGGAAAAGTTTTCTTCCCTTCCGACTTGGGATTTGAAGCGTCGGCTTCCTCCATGTCGGAATCTTCCTTGGTCTCTTTGTCTTTTTCGGGGTTTTTCTTTCCCTTCTTCCGCTTAGCTTTGTAGCCCGGGGTATCATCTCTCTTGATGTAGTCGTTAAAGCGACTTTAAGCTTTGGTGTGGGACGAGCCCCCATTGGCGTCCAAGTGATGCACACATGGGTTATTGGCGATGTCGGCCCAAGTGTAGGTTTTGCCTGGTTGTTGCTCTCCTCTACCTTGGACCCTTGATGTCCCACAGCCATGCCCGCGGCCTCCGCCACGTCCTCCAGACCCAGAAACAGTAGTGACTACTGCCGTCTCCATGTTGGGTTTTTCTTCCGAGGTGTTTTTGCGCTTCATCAAGGAGTTGTTGACGACGCGCTTCTAGGGCTTGGGCCCTTTCGTCCAGCTCATCTACAGTAAGTTCTGCAGCTGTAGGGATAGGTGTGGTTAATGCGGCATCGATGAGTTTACGCGCACCTTTAGTGATCACGTCTCCATCCACCGATGATTCTTTTTTCGGCTCGTCTGGGATAAGTGCTCCATCCGAGTCTTCCTCGTATTCCTCGGCAATCACCTCCTCTGTCAGAGGGTCTTTCGCCGGGGTCTTGTTCTTCTTGTTCTTCTTCTTTGCCTTCTTGGCAGCGCCGGTAGCAAAGACGGCTTTGGGTCCGTTTCCCAGAGTCAAGCTCTGATCGATACTTTCGGACATCTGGAGTTCGGGATTGTCTCCGACTTCCATATCATCCTGCGCTTTGGGAGAGTGTTCCCCGGATCCTTTGTCCATGGCTTCTCCATCTTCTGCAGCTTTCGAGTTATACTCCTCGTCATATTCCGCGGAGAACTTTCGGAAATCTGCCGACGTCATGGACTCATCCGAGGATGCGGGAACGTTGGTGTTTGTTCCAATTGCCTCCAGCACCGAGTCAGTGTTTTCTCCAGCATCAGCAGAGCCGGATCCGGATCCAACATATCCGATGAAGTGCGATGCGTGCTTCCTGAGGTACCTGCGGCTTTCGCGATCAGCCATATCGAAACTTTTAATGCTTTCGAGGATTGCTTCTGCGCTAGCGCCTTGCAGTATCATACATCTTAGTGTGTACCTGAGGAAAGGCTTGTCTGTCCCGACATCGTCAGAGTCGGAATCAGTGTCGCTGATGTGCTCCTCCAGGATTTCGACTTCCACGGGTGGGTCGATCTGGGATCCGGCTTCTCCAGGGAGATCCACTCCAGATTCAACTTGGACCGTGAGGTCTTCTTTAGGCTCAGATTTCTCCACCATCTTCGCAGCTGGTGCAGGCTGGGTGGGATTAGGGTTTTCTGAGATCCGGAACTCTGCCGCCTCCGCGGACAAAGGGGACCCAGAAGATTCTTCTGCCTCTATCATCACCGCTAGGGTGGGTTGGTCAGGTTCAGCGAAACCGATGTAAACATCCTCTCGCAAAAAGACATGATAGTATAGGCAGTCACGGCCTCCCTAGCCAGAATCCAAGTCTCGTCGACAACGATGAGAGGGACGTCGCTGGCATAGAGGATGCGACCGACGGCGATGGTCTCGCTGATTCCGATTCTTGCAGATTCCGCTCGGAACGCAGATCCGAAGCTCACTTGCCCCACGGTGGGTGCCAACTGTCGTCGGTTTGAGGACAAGTACGCCATGAGGGGGTCCTCGAGGCGTGTGGGAGAGAGGGGTGTGAGACGTACGGTGTTCCGGGACGGTGAGCACACAAGTTTACCCAGGTTCGAATCCGCCGGCTTTGGACGGACCCTACTCCTGCTAGCAATCCAGTAATACGGCAGAGCCGGAATATGGGTTACAAGGGTTTCGCCTGTGCGAGTTGAGATTGTAGACTATTGAGGTGTGCTCTAAAGGCTCTCCCTAGGACGGCTTATATAGATATCCGGCCTAGGGTTTACAGGAGAGATCAATCCGGCTACCACTAAGAGTTGGTTACAGAGTACATCTTGAACTACAAGTAACATTATGGGCCCAAGTTGGTAAGTCTTCTGGGCCTTCCCGTAGTCGGATTGGACTCCGTCTTCTCTCCCTAACTGGGTTGTCCGTGAAGCAAAGCTCTAACCCGAAGTGGGCCACCCTGGTCAGTGAGGATCTGTGAGGATACCCGGAAAGTATATCCACAACACCCATATGTCGACACGATCCTCCGGGGCCGACTACACCTCCGTTAAGCCCCCTTTCGGGCAAGCTACAACCCTGGTGAGTTCCCAAAGACTCTATGAGCTGGTGATGCCCCTGGCAAGCTCCATAAAGGTCCTACTATACCTCCGGCAGCCACTCATAGATAATCTAGACACCAAAATCGTGGGGCCTAAGGGTGCCCACCCATATGCTGGATCTGCACTAAGAATTCACATCGTCACGTTAAGGTCATCTTGCCTCCATATGAAAGGAAGAACATACAGCTGACTTCTCCGTCCCATTCCAAATCTCATGGTTAACGCGTAATATACGACGCTAGAATCACTGGCAACATTGGTTTTTAAATCCTAGATATTATGTTCCTTTACCACTGGAACTGTATTAATAGATTATTACCACTTGGTAAATAATCCATAATCATATTATTATGAAAATAATATTTTCTGTCCTTTTTGAAATGCAGGTGATGAAAACATTTGAGTTACAAGCATTTGATAGAAAATAATCAAAGGACATGAGCAAGTTGTGAACTTGCCTTTTGTGATTGCAATATTATGCACTCACTGTCTTCAAGACAATAGAAGATCCAAATTCTATAAACAACATCATTGGTCCGGTAAGGACTAATGTTTAAAGAAGCAGAATGCAATTATGTATAAATAATGTAATGCAGTTTGGAAAACTCTGAAGTAGTACCCCAATATGGTGAATGAGTTAAATTTTAAGTGATTTCCTTAAGATTTAGTTGGTCTATAAGTTTACTTTACAAGTTAATATACATATACAAGGAACTTAAGACTAACATGTATGATATAAGGTAAGTATAACAACACATGTTTAGAGTTCTTTGATATTAGGTATTTATTAAGGAAGTCCATGTTTTAGGTTGATGAGATTGTTGTTTGAAGTGGCAAAACAAATAACTTTTGAAGAGAAGGTTACTTTGATAAGGTTTAACCAATATTTATGGTTAGTAAAATGTGATCGTGGTCATTTGCATTTGTTTGATAAGTTTGGATTTGAGATGCCTTATGACTTAATCTAGAATAGACAAAAGTTAACTATAAAATAGAATTAGATCTAGGGTGTGATGTGTTTAAAAGTATTAGTAAACTTTAAATCTTATAACAAGCATGTTTGAAGGTGTAGGATCATTTACTTTTAGTTTAAGTGAGTTTTCTAAATGTTAATAGTTTACTTTTAAGTAGTATTATAGACTTAAGTTATTGTTTTTAGAAATAGTATTTCAATGTACAAGATTTATGGTTCTATATATAATTATGATTATTTCTTATTTAGGAATGTTGTTAAAGAATTTACCAATTAAATAATAAATAAGGATTTATTTCTTAATAACCTTAAACTGTGTTGGAATAATATAATTATTATTTTTCTAGTAAAACATACTTACTTAAGATCTTAGAAGTGAATTTTATTTGATTTTGTGTGTTACCCTTATTTTTATAAAATTCCATAAAGGATTATATATTTTTAAATATTTGCCTTAAGCTTTATTTGTAAACAATTAAGTTAGTATTTTTATAAAATTGTAGACTCATTTTTATATGTAAAAATGATTTTTATTTAATTTTAAGTCTTTGTTTTATTTTATGAAATTTCTTTTAGGTCCTAATGGTATTAATATTTATTTATATTTTATTGAACTCAAACAAGTCATGTTATATTTTTCTTAGGTATAAATTATTTTTTGATTAGTTTAATATATTATAATTATTTTTAAGATTTTTCTATATTTTTCTAGAGTGTAAGCTAGGCTCCGGGGTATTTTTGTCATTTACTAATTGGGATAATAATTTATTTTGGAACTGGGCCAGGCTCACCGACTGACCCAACCTGGCCCAACTTGGCCCAACTGGGCTTGGGGTCAACACACACCGACCCCATCCCACTCCTCTCATACGCACATACACACGCACGCGTTATCCTCACCCCTCTGGTTCCCCTCTGGTCGTACGATGCGACGTCGCCAGCGCCGCTCCGACCGGTCGCCGGCCAGTAGCTGGCCACGCTGCCTACCAATGAGGCCCTGGTTCGATCTCCTCCATCAACTCCCGTCGCCTCGTTGTCGCACTGCTACCCCGTCCGTGCCTCTATTAAACCCTAGCCCCCATGGCTTGGGTCGCCGGCGCTGAGGAAGGGCGACCCGGTATCTCTAGTGCTTGCTTCTACTAACGCGCCTCCAAGTTGAGGCTTGCCTCTTGCTGCTCTCTCACGGCGACCTCAACCCCGATGCCGGCGGGACGGCATCGATCTGCAACCCCAGCGTTCCTCGGTTTGCTGACACACTATTCTGCTTCTACGGTATTGGTGATGGGATTCTTGATTCACCATTTGGTCCTTGTTGTGCTGCTGCTATGACATGGCTATTGACCACGCCCTCCTCTTGCTCGATTCCAATCTCCCTTCAGGTAACCACTATGATACGTCCATTTTGCATCACTATTCTATGTCTTAATTCACTATTATTCATTGATATATTTCGTATTGAGAGGTGATACTTATGTTATTTCATCTGTTTTTGCATGGTTGATGACTTTTGGAGCATGAACCGCTGCAGTCAGGATTCTGATGGAAAAGGTGTTGTTTGGAGGCAAAATTCGCAAAGATCAGAAAATCCGGGAAAATATACGGAAAATCCTATTTTTCCAGAATACTAAGGATGCCAGAAGACGGAGTGGAGATGGGCCACAGGGGGTCCACACCACCCCCTGGCGCGGGCAGCCCTAGGCCACGCTAGGAGGTGGTGTGGCCACCCTGTCCCACTCCAGCCTCTCCCCTCTCGCGTATATCATCCTCCCGAAACCCTAAGACTAGGGCAGCGACCATAGAAAGATTCCGCCGCCTCTGCGGGGCAGAAAACACCGAGAGAGAAATATCTCTCTGGCAGACAGATTTCTGCCGGTGGAATTCCTTCCTGGAGAGGGGATATTGTCGCCATCAACACCACCATCAAGCTGGACTTCATCGGGATCATCATCAGCACCACCATCATCACCATCAGCACCCTCATCACCATCTCCATATTGCTGTAACAATTGTGTTGAATCTCGCATAGTTCATAGGGGAAACTTTCCCGGTGTTGATTACTCTTTGTAGTTGATGCTATGGAGTGAACCATTGAATTATTGTTTATGTTCAGATTGTTATATTTCATTATTCCATCTCTGATCATGATCCATATGATGTCTTGTGAGTAGTTCGTTTTGTTCTTGAGGACATGGGAGAAGTCTTGTTGTTAGTAGTGGAGTTATGTTGAGAAAGATTCAATAGATTGTTATTTAAGTTGTGGTGTACTTCTTCTAGTGGTGGCATGTGAACGTCGACTACATGACACTTCACCTATATGGTCCTAGGGGAATGTATTGTGTATTTTGCTACTAATCGTAGGGGTTGCCGGAGTGACAGAAACCTGAACCCCCGTTAGGAAACCATTGCACAAGGGACGTAAGGGTCTTAGAGTTTAAAGCTGTGGTTAGGTTTCTACCTTAATTACTTTCTTGTACTAACGGATGTTTGCAAGGGGTATAATCACAAGTATGTATTAGTCTTGGATGGGGCGGTACATTAGCACAGGTTCACCCACACAACACTTAGCAAGCTAGAGAAGATTAATCAACTATATGAAGCGAAAGCACTTGACAGTCTTCCCATGTGTCCTCGAGAACGTTTGCTCATCTTAAGTAATACAACCGGCTTGTCCTTTCCTGCATATAGGATTGGGCCACTTGCTACATTTATTCCTACTTTATTTTATTTACTCGTACTTTGTTTACTTGCTTTATCGAAAGCCCCTAAAAATCCGTTTGCTAAGTATTTGCAGAGAATTCCTGATCCACACCACTAGCCAGCACCTTCTGCTCCTCGTTGGGTTCGACACTCTTACTTATCAAAAATACTGCGATACACCCCCTATACTTGTGGGTCATCAAGACTATTTTCTGGTGCCGTTGCCGGGGAGTGAAGTGCTATTGGAGAGTGGAACTGGTAAAGGAAACTTCTGCTGTGAGTATTGTTTACTACTGTTAGTTGCTTTATTTTCATTATGGATAATTCGCTGAGTTTCTTATTTGGTAATGCTACTACCACTGCTAAGGTAGTAGATAAGCCACCACCTGCAGAGAATGATGTTTACAAAATACCTACAAGAATTATTGATCGTGTTATGGATAACTACTATGTTGGGGATGGAACTGTCCATCCCGGTGATCATTTGCTCTTTATACACGAATTATGCGGGTTGTTCAAGTGTGCGGGTATTACTACAGATCAAGTTAAGAAGAAGTTATTCTCGTATCACTAAAAGGAAGAGCTGAGGAATGGTATAAGCTGCTGAAAAATGGTCAAGCTCTGGAATGGGAGGAAATAGTGCCTCTCTTCTACTCAAAGTTTTATCCTCCTAGTGAGATTCATAAAGATCGGAATCAAATATACAACTTTTGGCCTCTTGATGGAGAGAGTACAGGTCAAGCTTGGGGGAGATTGAATTTACTAATGCTCAAATGTCCCATTCATGAGCTCCCCAACAATATAATTATCAACAACTTATATGCAAGGCTCCCTCTACATGATAAGGATTTATTGGATGCTTCTTGTGCTGGATCATTCACTCGCATGGAAGAAGAAGCTAAATGGGATCTTCTGGACCATATTCAAGATAATGTTGAAGCTTGGGAAAATGACAAAGGTAGAAAGTCAGGTATAAATTATGATTATGAATGCATTGAATCTTTTATGGAAACTGATGACTTTCAAAATATTAAACATGCTTATGGTCTAGATTCTCAAGCTATTTCTTCTTATTTTAAGGCTTTTGCTTCTTACACTGAAGTGCCTAAAAAGAAGTGGAATAAATATCATGAACCTTATAAAGATATTGCTAAGAGTGTTCCTGCAAGAAATACTGAAGTTTATACTGCTAATCATGTTTTACCTAAACCTTATATTGAAAAAATGCCTTTTCCAGTTAAGGTATAGGAACATTCTATGATAGCTAGTATGGTTAATGAAAGTACAAATAAAGCTGTTGAACCTGATAAACAAATGGTTGATGAACCTATAATAGCAAGTGTGAAAGACTTTGTCACTAAGTATGAAAAAGAGGGACACACTATCCTTTGTAAGGATACCTCTAATATGGTTTCGCAAAGTAGTGTTATGAGAGCTAGAATTCCTGTGTTTTCTGTTAGAATAAGTGATCATTGCTATGATGGTCCTTGTGATAGCTATATTGTTAAGTTTATGCATGATACAGAAAGTTACTATGAGAGAGGGAAAAGTGATCTTATGTATCTCAATAATATCAATTTTCCTCGATTTATGCTGAATTTTTTTATGTTGCATAGCTTTTGCCTTCTTATGCAAGTTGCCTCTGGTTTCAACAACTTGTTTGTTTACAAAATTCCCTTGCATAGGAGGTGGGTTAGACTTAAATGTGTGTGTTTTTGCTTCTTAATGCTCTCTTTTACTTCAATTCATATCCCTATGAGAGCTTCTTCAAAATTATCATGCCCATCTTAATGGCTATAAAGAAAGAGCTTTTTGGGAGACAACCCAATTTGTTTTTGCTTTTAATTTGTTTTTGTTTCTTTGAGTCTTGGAAGTTATTACTTCGGTAATAACCGCTCCTTATCCGTTTTGTTTGGTTTTTGTGTCAAGATCAACCTCTAATGAGAGAGAAGTAAGATTTGGGGAAGTTGCTGTCCCGAAACAGATTTTTGTGCTTCAACGTAAAACAATCGTGAGAGATCTCTGTATGTCGGTTTGAGCTGTAATTTTTTGTGCTTCTGCCCCAAATTGTTATTTAACTTTCGTTAGTTTTGCACTTTTTTATTTGAGCAACATAAGATGTTCTAAAAAATTGATCTTTACCTACTGGTCTGTTTTGACAGATTTTGCCACTCTTGCATTTGCTTCTTTATTCGATTTCCTTTTTGAATTTTTTTGGGTTGTCGAAAGGAGTTGCTACAGTAGCTTATGTTTTGATGGTTTTCAGTTGAAGTAGGATTCAAAAGGTTTTATCACTTCACCTATACTAATGTTCCTAATAAGAACCGTGTGAAGTTTTGTGTGAAAGAAATTTCCAGGAAGTGGAGATAATGGTGTAATAAGGAAGAGAAGGGTTTTATGAATCAAGTAATAAGTATATGAAGATGAAGATATTGTTGTTATTCAAGTGGTGACTCCGGAAGAATCTACTAAATACCAAATTCAGGGACCTGCAGAGTCTGTTTTCAAATAGGTAATAGTTCTGGTAAGAAAAGTTCCGCGAAAATACGATCCAACTATATTTTTGCAGTTTTCAGTCAATAAGGAAAGATACGAAGCGAAAAAGGGATGGAAACGGAGCCAGGGTGGCTCACACCACCCTGTGGCGCGGGCCTACCCCTGGCCACGCCACCAGGTGGTGAGGCCACCCCGGACTCCGCCTCCGACTCGTTTTCTCCCAGTACCTTCCTTTTGATATGGAACTTCGTAATATGTAACCCCCGGATCCCCCGAGGTTTGTATATCATGTTTTCGTCGTGTTTTTGTTTCAATCTGTTTCTGCCAGGACATACTCTTTGAAAGCTTAGAAGCACCATGGTGTCCGCCAAGGATAAAGGGAAGGAACCTATGGAGGGAAGCCTCCTCACCACCGTTCAGATCCTTGGTCACTTCCTCCACGCACCAAGAATCCTTTCCATACCCTTATCCATGAGCATCAATACCAGAATATGCCCAAGGGAAAATTACCCTCCAATTGGGATTTGCCTCGTTCTAGCCATGTAGGAAAAGAAGACTTCAAGGAGGAAGAGTGGGGAAAGAATAGCAAGAGTTGGAATTCTCAACACGACATGATCATGAGCCGCATTGAGCAAAACTCACAGCTGATTCGTAATCTCACCTTCAAGATTGAGGACTTGGGGAAATTGATCAGAGAGCTCATCGATAGGATACCACCACCACCAAAGGAGTAATTCGTCATCAGGTTTGGCATCCCCTTGGTTTGTTCCAAGCTCGGGGGAGTGCCGCGGTATCACATCACTATCTTCTATCTTTTCACTTTTTTTAGTAGTCATATCATGAATAGAGAAGTTATTATGTAGGATGGTTTGCATTATGGAAGTGTCCCCTCTCTCGTTAGATATGTATCCCTTGGTGTGAGTGGCCGTTATGGATTATTAATGAGAAGTTCTATCATTCACTCTTTTGCATAGCTTATATTAGTTTTCAATTCGTGGTTATATGATTGATCTTGTTGTTAGTATCAGTATCACTTTGGGATCATTGAGTTAATCTAGTTGGTTTTGGCAAACCTGGCTCGGTCAGTAGCAACACTATTTTTGAGAGTTGAAAGAAAAGATAAAAGTACCTTTAAAGAAAAATAATTTCATCATCTTTCTTTCTTGATTTGCTCATAAGTTTAGTATTCTCTAGCTATGATCTTTTGTGCTTTCGAGGAAGATTGCATGTTTGTTTTTATCACTTGTATGTTTGGTTGTTTCCTTCAACTCTTATACTTGCTACCCAGCCTTGCTAGCCAAAAACCTGTACTGAGAGGGTATTCTTCTCGTGCATCCACCTCCTTTAAACCAAAACCTTTGCCATTTGTGTCCACCATACCTACCTAGTAGCATTATTGCTATTCCAAGTAAATTATTGTTTTATCTACCTCCCAAATTAAACTTATTATGTGAAAATTAGTGATTAAAGCTCTCACGAACTTGATGGCACACTTTACTTCCTTGCACTTAATAAACTTGAACCATTGTGCTCACCTATGTTGCGTATATGCTTGCGCTTTGTAAGTTGTGGATTAGCAGAACCATGCTGTCATGGGGAACGCTTTCAACATTGCACTGGTACTTCGTACCTAGTTGATATCATGTTCTTTTGTCTATGGATGTCGTCGGTGTGAAATGAAAGGGGACCTTGTAAGTCCATGGAGTTATGCATGTGTGTTAGAGAAACGCCTAGGCCGCTGGTCTAATCCATGCTGACATGGTGGAAACCTGCAGCATAACCATAACGAGTATCTATGAAGCATTCTTCTTATAAAAAAAGAGATAGAGATTGAGAAAAAGAGAAAAGGAAAAAAAGATATTATGGAAAGAGGAAAGAGAGAAAAAATCACCACATTCCCATGGTAAATAAGAAGATTGTTGAGATACTTGTTGTCTGCTTGCCTTGTCATTTTGATATGGGGATTCTTCCGTATCATCGGGCAAGGGGTACCCCGTTGGCGGTTCTCAATGATACACATATGCTTATGATGACAAGAACTTACCGGTGACTAAACTTGAGTAGCATGAGGAGCGTCCCTCGTATTCAAGGGACATGAGATTCTCAACTTACAACTTGTCAATGTATATCCTCAAATTTGATCACTTTAACCTTAATCACCTAAAGATGCCTATGATAGGGGCAATGAGAGCTGAAAGCTAGTAAGTATCATAATTTTTGGGAGCTCTTTATGAGACTTGCAATCCCTGCTTCCCTCTTTGAAGGGCCTTTCTTTTACTTTGTAGTTGAGTCAGTAAACCTAATCCCTTCTACCTCAGCAAGTATTTTGAGTTGATGTGTTTCATTCATTCATATGATGATTTATGCAATCATGTCTTATGTTCCTTGTTTTGCACATTGCTCTTATCTTGATGTTTACTACTTTGAAAGCTATCATTGAAAAACCAGCTATTTGTGAACTCCAGCAAATTATCAACTATTCTTCGACCAAGAGCTAAGTTTGCCATTACCAATTTTGATTCACTTTATGTATCTTTATTGTGTTTCCTTTACTTATTAAAAATTGAGTTATATAATAGTGAGTTGTCTTCTATTATGATCTATGCTTTTGATGAATGTGATGCTTCTTGTCCGTATTCTTTTATCGACTCTTCACTCCATAAATCCGAGGCCATGTTTATTGAGCTCAGTTTCGCTTGAGGACAAGCGAAGTCTAAGCTTGGGGGGAGTTGATATGTCCATTTTGCATCACTATTCTATGTCTTAATTCACTATTATTCATTGATATATTTCGTACTGAGAGGTGATACTTATGTTATTTCATCTGTTTTTGCATGGTTGATGACTTTTGGAGCATGGACCACTGCAGTCGGGATTCTGATGGAAAAGATGTTGTTTGGAGGCAAAATTCGCGAAGATCAGAAAAAACGGGAAAATATACGGAAAATCCTACTTTTCCAGAAGACTAAGGATGCCAGAAGACGGAGTGGAGATGGGCCACAGGGGGCCCACACCACCCCCTGGCGCGGGCAGCCCTAGGCCGCGCTAGGAGGTGGTGTGGCCACCCTGGCCCACTCCAGCCTCTCCCCTCTGGCGTATATCATCCTCCCGAAACCCTAAGACTAGGGGAGCGACCATAGAAATATTCCGCCGCCTCTGCGGGGCGGAAAACACTGAGAGAGAAAGATCTCTCCGGCAGACAGATTTCTGCCGGGGTAATTACTTCCCGGAGAGGGGAGATCGTCGCCATCAACACCACCATCAAGCTGGACTTCATCGGGATCATCATCAGCACCACCATCATCACCATCAGCACCCTCATCACCATCTCCATATTGCTGTAACAATTGTGTTGAATCTCGCATAGTTCATAGGGGAAACTTTCCCGGTGTTGATTACTCTTTGTAGTTGATGCTATGGAGTGAACCATTGAATTATTGTTTATGTTCAGATTGTGATACATCATTATTCCATCTCTGATCATGATCCATATGATGTCTTGTGAGTAGTTCGTTTTGTTCTTGAGGACATGGGAGAAGTCTTGTTGTTAGTAGTGGAGTTATGTTGAGAAAGATTCAATAGATTGTTATTTAAGTTGTGGTGTACTTCTTCTAGTGGTGTCATGTGAACATCGACTACATTACACTTCACCTATATGGGCTTAGGGGAATGCATTGTGTATTTGGCTACTAATCGTAGGGGTTGCCGGAGTGATAGAAACCTGAACCCCCGTTAGGAAACCATTGCACAAGGGACGTAAGGGTCTTAGAGTTTAAAGTTGTGGTTAGGTTTCTACCTTAATTACTTTCTTGTACTTACGGATGTTTGCAAGGGGTATAATCACAAGAATGTATTAGTCTTGGATGGGGCGGTACATTAGCACAGGTTCACCCACACAACACTTAGCAAGCTAGAGAAGATTAATCAACTATATGAAGCGAAAGCACTTGAGAGTCTTCCCATGAGTCCTCGAGAACGTTTGCTCATCTTAAGTAATACAACCGGCTTGTCCTTTGCTGCATAAAGGATTGGGCCACTTGCTGCATTTATTCCTACTGTCTTTTATTTACTCGTACTTTGTTTACTTGCTTTATCGAAAACCCCTAAAAATCTGTTTGCTAAGTATTTGCAGAGAATTCCTGGTCCACACCACTAGCCAGCACCTTCTGCTCCTCGTTGGGTTCGACACTCTTACTTATCGAAAATAATGTGATACACCCCCTATACTTGTGGGTCATCACACTACTATGACCGGCCATTGAGCCGATGAATCTACTGATGTATGTGGTATTTTGTTGGAGAGGATGTGATGCTGTTAAGGCATCATCTACTATTAATTTGATTTCAATTATTAGGTTCCCTTATGGTACTAACTTAGGTTGTTGGTTCTACTACCAATGGTGGAGGGTTGTGTAGCTGCAGGTACATTGATATATCCTAAAAACATGCTTCTGTATAATTGCCTCACTTATTCCAATCTGGTTTGGATTTTGTGTTGAGTATACTGCTGCCTTGCATTAGCAATTTATTGTTGGCTTAACATTTGTGCTACAGCTTTATTGTACCCATACATGCTCAACTGAAGCTTGTATCCAGTGTTTTCTATCATTTAGTATAGTTTATCTGATGAAGGAAACTAACAGAAATGATTCCTATGATGTGGCTAGGAAGATGATGTTCTTTTTATTTGGCTGCTATCTTCTCTATAGTATGGCTTCTGCTCAATAGGTACCATTGTGTTGCCTCAATTGGAGTGTGCAAAATGGTCTCTTATTCAGCATGATCTGCTGTGCTAATGGTTTTATTTATTAAAATCATACACATGATGGTTCTATTAGGAAAAGTAAGGTGGATTATTTCCTTGCCAGTGATGTGGAAATTGAAGCACTAGTGGCATCTGTTGTCCTGGCTGCTAGAATCAACTTCCTAGGAACTTTAATTGGCTGCCAATAATGCTAAGACTAAGGCTAGAGGTACATACTAGTTTGTGTAAACAAGATGCCTTTCTAGATGATTCCTAATCTACCTTATTAGGAAAATGATTAAGTATAAGGTGTTGGGTCTTATTGTTCATATGATCAACTCATACATGAGTTCCATGTGCCTCACTCAATAATTATTAATCATGCTTGATTTCTTGGCTTGGCCTATGATGCAAAGTATGAGGCCCTGACTTTAAATAAGAGCAGATTTGGTACTGGTTTTGTGTTTAACCAACTTGGTGGCTTCTACTATTAAATCTGTTTTTGTGGTGCCTCCCATGTGGAGTGTGCACAACAGTAGTTTGTAATGGTATGATTTGTTGCTAAGTTGGTTGTCCCTGCTAAGGATGCACAGACTGAAGCCATATTATGAATAATATCTATACTGTGTTGGCATTAATGCATCCAGTGATGAACTTGCACTCCATTTGGGTGTAGTTCTGAGGATTTACCTCCTCCCACAATACTCATGCTCATAACTTGAGAAGAACAACAGATATACATGAGTTGAATGGTCAACCTGCTGCTTGCAGTGTGGACATATGGTTTGGTTGTGGCTCTTGTGGTGGTGGATCTTGGTCCACTACCCTTAATTGTTCACTTGATCTGCTTTGGTTTGACACCAACTTGTCCTTGTGTCCTTCTTCACCTTTATCCACCTTTCATTGCTACTGTTGCCTGTGTTTCTTCTTTGAACATGTCTAAAACATGTGGAATTCGGATTGTTGATGGTGGGTAAGGAGTGTGGTGAAATGAACTAGTTTATGCTAAGGCGGCTGCAGCTGCTTCTCTTATCCCTAGTTGAGGTACTCCTACCGTGGTGATAGCACACTCCACATGCAGGATGTGTAAGCTGCTTGTAGGTAGCCCCTGTTGTGTACAAGTTACAAGGCTTGCCTTGCTGGACTTGAGGATCAGATCAGCTATGAAGATCTTTTCTGGCTGTTGTTACACTTTTACTTTTACCTGTTTACTATGTTGGTGAAACTTTCCCTTAAGGCCTATGATGTTGAACTGAGGCAAAAATCTAGATAAGAACATATACTGCTACATTTAGCCCCTCTTATTAATACTCAATGATGATATTGGCATAGCACTTCTATGCCTAATCTAAGAGATAACTAACACACTAACCCCTTTCTCTTATTTTATCTATTGTTTGTATTTTGCAGGAACCCAGATCATTCTAAGAAATTAAAGAATGGCTTATGACTTAACTTAGAGAAATAGTCTAGGCCTTTCTTTTATCCTTCTGTAACTTTCTTAATTCATTTACTTATTTGTAGAAAACAATGTAATAGATAGATTCTTGTAAATAAGACTTCTTTTATTTGTTTCATTTCTTAATTACATTTCCTTATTGTTTACCTCTATTCTTTTATTGTAAAAGAATGTTGTAATACCTACTTCAATTAATAAAATTTAATATTTCCTTGTATTTCAATTTGTTTTATACTTGTAATTAGATTATTATAGACAATTCCTTAATCCCATATTTATACGGATTAAAATTAAAGAATACTACTTTCTTACTTGTATTAAATATTTTTTATTTATTACATGTAATATAAAACATTCTTTATTTATTTAAAATCTATTTTTTTATTTATTTCCTTTTAGTTATATAGATTGTTTATTCGTATTCAAAACTCAAACTTCTTCCCTCATAAATCATAAAAACACTAGAGATCATGTAAAAATTCACCTCACTCAGCTCAGATGACCTAAACCTAATTCATCGGAGTGAGAGAACTCTGATTTACTCTACTCTTTTAGTTTGGCGCGAAAATTCCTAGACTTTCTATGCATGAATGCAATGCACACACCTTATCTCAGCTTATTTCTAAGCTCTAATGCTGGGATGTTACAACGGGTGACATAGCCAATGCACAAGAGCCAAGGTCACACAGCAAGCTAAAGCACATCAAGCTACGTTACCATGCTATTCGTGAGTATGTCCAAGATGGCGACATAAAGATTTGCAAAGTACACACTGATCTGAATGTGGCAGATCCGTTGACTAAACCTCTCCCTAGAGCAAAACATGACCAACACCAGAACGCCATGGGTGTTAGATACATTACAATGTAATCTAAATTATTGACTCTAGTGCAAGTGGGAGACTGTTGGAGATACTCCCAAGAGGCAATAATAAATGGTTATTATTATATCTTTGTGTTTATGATGAAAGTTTACATCCCATGCTATAATTGTATTATTAGGAAACACTAATACTTGTATGTTTTGCTAACATAAAAGAGTCCCTAGTAAGCCTCTTGTCAAGACTAGCTTGTTGATTAATAGATGATCATGATTTCCTGATCATGGACATTGGATGTTATTAATAACAAATTATATCATTAGGAGAATGATATGATGGACACACACCCATAGTAAGCATAGCATAAGGTCAAGTCATTAAGTTTGTTTTTGCTACAAACTTTCTTCTACATAGTAACATAATCCTTCGACCATGAGATTGTGTTAATCACCATCACCAGATGAGTGCTTTGATGACATCAAACGTCACTTCGTAATTAGGTGGTTATAAAGGTGGCATTAGGTATTCTGAAAGTATTTGTTGAAGTGCACGGATCAATATTGGGATTTTTCCATCCATATGACAGATAGATATGCTCTAGGCCCTCTCGATGGAATGTCATCCAATTAGCTTGCAAGCATGTGACTAGGTCACAAGGGATGCCATATCACGGAATGAGTAAAGAGTACTTATTAGTAACAAGGTAGAACTAAGTATTGAGATACCAATGATCGAACCTCGGATAAGTAGAGTATCGCGTGACAAAGGGAATCAGTGTCGTATGTAATGGTTCTATCGATCATGAAGTCATCGTTGAATATGTGGGAGACATTATGGATCTCCAGGTCCCGCTATTGGTTATTGATCGAGAGGAGTCTCAATCATGTCTGCATAGTTCACGAACCGTAGGGTGACACACTTAAGGTTCAATGTTGTTTAGGTAGATATGGAATATGAGTTGGAGACGGAATGTTGTTCGGAGTCTCGTATTGGATCCAGGACATCACGAGGAGATCCGGAATGGTCCGGAGAATGAGATTCATATCACACAAGTCATTTTCTAGGGTTCAGAAAATGTTCCGGAGTTTGTTTGGAGCTTCTACAAGGTTTTGGAATGTTCTAGAAGGTTCTACGAAGAGATAAACATAAATCCCTAGATTATAGGGGATAAGACTTGGGGGGAAGGAAACCTTCCCCCTCCCTTGTGCGCCGGCCCTAGGAGGTGGGCCAAGGGGTGGGAACCCTAGGCCGCACCCCCTCTATATAAAGAGGGATGGGACGCCTCCTCCCTTGCCCCTCCACCCCAAACCCTAGCCGCCACTCCCTCCTCGTTCCTCCTGCTGCGGCTTAGGCAAAGCCCTGCAGGATCTCTTCTCCACCACCACCACCACCACGCCGTCATGCTGCTAGGATTCCGTGGAGATCTACCACCTCTGTTGCCCGCTGGAACGGGGAGAGGATCGTCTACATCGAGCCGTACGTGTGACCGAGTGCGGAAGCGCTGCCAGAACGTGGCACCGGAAGGATCGTCTACTCGATCTTGAGATCGGCAAGTGATCGACTACATCAACCATGAGATCCCATCTCGAACAAGGCTTTGGATCTACAAGGGTTAGTACAGATCTATCTCATTGCACTTATCTCATAGATTAGATCTTTGCTTTTCCATAGATTAGATCTTGGTTTTGTTCGTTCTTGCGGTAGAATTTTTTTGTTTTCCCTGCTACGAACCCATCAGGTTGTACCTCGTATGCGAAGATCACGAGCTATGAAGATAACGAGGTGATGATGGACGTTGATTGGATAGAGTTTGTGACTGCATGATATTAGGACTAAAATTTTTCTGATATTCAAGGTTCTTAGGCCTTTTGTCTTGAAGTTGACTACCTATGACCATTCGATAACGCAAAATTGCTCACGTGTGCTCATCCCTTCAGTGTATTGTTGCTCTAGAATCACATAGTCTATGTTGATTAGTGATAAAAGATCCATATAATAGTGTCTCTTACTGCGTGGTGTTGTAAAGATTCTTGTGTTTCGCTTTAATCAGAAATAGTTGGTGCATCATCGGTGATGTCAATATATATATATCCATAGGAACTATATGTGTACGACTTCATGTTCTATACTTACTGTCAGACATTCCGTCTAACAATCTCTCCCTAGAGGTATAGAGAGTAATCTATTCAAAAGTATGCTACTATTGTAGTTCTTACTCTCAGCGAATGATCTAGAAGTATGTATTTGTAAAATACAATTTTTGAGTATCGTGTTCTGCGTTGTATGAAAATCTTGCGGCTAATTCTCATCACGTATTTATCCATTAAGTGTTTGTCGTATGGCGATCTAGCTGAAAAAATTAGCCAGCATTTTGACTTATATACGCAACACATGGGTGCTAGTTGGTACTAAATCGGTGCACACGTACATTTTAGGACGTTTGATTTGCTCCGTCTTTCTCAGTGGCGTTCTACTTTCAACCGTGGTCCGGGAGGCGCAAAGAGAAGTCTAGTAGAAATAATGTTCATAAGTCACGCAGTTCTCTCCCTTCCTCCCTCCCGACCCCGTGCGGCGGCCGCCGGGCCGCACCGGGCGGGTCCCCTCCCTCTCGGCCACTACCCACCTCCCACCTAGAGCAACCCCCTCCCACCGTCGCCAACACCGTCGCTGGGCAAATTCCTTGTGGCTCGGCGGCGGCGGGATCTCACCCTCGCGTCCTGATCTGATTCATCATGGTGGCGGTGGCCTCGGCCTCGAGCGGTGGCGGCGGCCTGCAGCTCGGCCGGCGGCGGTGATGGCGTCGTGGCGGCGGCCAGGGAGCGCCGGTGGCATCCAGGGAGCTCCAGCGGTGGGGCTGAAGGCGGCGATCTAGGGTTTCTTGGATCATCCTTCTTCTATGTCCTCCATCGGCCTTGGTCGGACGTCGTTCGTCTTCTCTGGGCTCTACTACACATCATGAGGACGCTCATGGTAGAGGCCCTGGGTTTGGTGGCAGTGGGCATCTTCTCTGTCGAAGGTGGATGACCCGAGGCTGGTTTGGCGGACCTCGGGATCCGTCATCTAGTCCCGGTAGCGAGGCGGGGAGACCTAGGTGCCGATGAAAACCGAGCCGTTGGCGGGCGATGTCGGCGTTAACATGTCGTTACCTTGATGAAAGCATCGTCGTGCACCTAGTGTCGACCTCAATCGTGCTACTCCGGGGGAAACCCTAAGATCTTTGGATCGGGCGATGGCGGCGCCGCGGTGTCATGTTCTCTCTTGGGAGCATCGCTTGTGGAGAAGCGCTGGATGGAAAAGGCAGGATAGGTGGAGCGGTTTTGTCTTGCACGGAGTTTCGGCGGCGACGTCAAGTCATGCTTGACCGACATGTGATACGCTAAGTTATGCCTGTTCGGCAGGTGCTATGCATAGGGATGGGCATAAAAAACCGAAACCGAACTAACCGGAATCGAAACCGAACGAACCGAGACTAAATTTGGTTGGCAGATGTTATAAACCGAATTCAAATCTGTAAATTCGGTTTTGACCATCAATTAACCGATGAGACCGAAAAAACCGACGTACAGAGTGGAGAGAGCAGAACATTTCCGTCCATGTTTTCAGCGTTATGCATTGTACTAGTTTCTAGGCAAAAGCCCACTAGACCAGCCCTATATACGCATTGTGTGGCATGTACACATACACGTTTCATGACTCCTATCAACACACTCACGTACATGTTTCTACACGTGACTTTTGTTGCTTCAGTTGTACTAGATGCTAAACAAACTGCTTTTGACTAGTGCATGTACGTATGGTTCCAGGGCATGAGGATGCGCGCGGTTTATCTCCGCTCATGACCTGCTCCCTCCGGCCGTCAACGTCAAGAGCTGCTCCCAATTGGCCATGATATACTCCCTCTGGTCGGGCGGCCTCCACCAATCTGCCCTTAGGTTCAGTTCAGAGTTGATCTGTTCGTCCTCGGTTGGCTGCTACGTGCTAGCTATATCGTTCTAAAGAGGGGAAAACGCCCCTCGCTCCATCCTGATCCCGGCGATCAACCTGCATCTCGCGCCCGACGATCGATGAGGGGGGGGGCGGCGCCGTCGGCTCACTCTCGCGCCCGGCGATTTTCTCCTCGGCCAGCCGCATCTCCGTCTAGCCATGGGAGTGGTTCGAGATTCTAGTGTCTCGGATCTGAGACCGGGTCGGATGGGGAAGTGGCACTCACGGAGAGGGAGGCCTTGGAGGCGCTGGAGGATGATGACGGTGATCTAGGGTGGACTACGGTTCCGCGTCGCCGGCGGCAAACGGATGAGGAGCTGCGGCGAAGTTTCTGGGAGGAAATGGGGTTTCCGACGAAGGAGTCAAGATTCTGGGAGACGGTCGGTTCGCCGTCCGGCGCTGTCTCGCCGCCGCGGTCTCCTCCGAGTTCTTTAACGAGGACGGCTGTGGGGAATGGCGCACGGTGGTGTGCATGACGACCTCGTTCCGCCTCACCGGCTCTGCTGAAGCCCTGGCGTGGGCCTCTACCGCGCCGCCGGTCATCGGCGCCACCGCTGCTGGGGCGGCTGATCGAGGAAGCGATGGTCCGTCCTAGGGCTAAGAAGGCGGTCCGCTCGGTGGGCCCTATGGCGGTCAACGGAGGCGGGCCTTTTTTGGCCGACTTGGGCCTGGACCGACCGGTCGAGGTTGAATCCAACTCGGGCTCGGAGAGGGACCGCTTCTCGTGGTCCTCTATTGCGAGGCGCTTTAGGGCGGCCTACTCTCGGTCGGCTACCGATCGATCATCACCGCCTCCGTACATCGCCTCTGCCTCGCCTCGAGCTATGCCCTCTGCTGCGCTGCTACCCCTCTCGGTCACGTGGAAATCTTCATCGCCTCGGGTTGCGCTCCCTGCCGCGCCCCTGCGTTCCCCGGACTCGCGGACTTCTCCTCCGTCGCGGCGGTCATACGCGGCGGTTCTCTCGTCGTCGCCTGCAGCCATGGCGGGACTGAACCCTAGCCCCCCCCCCCACGCAGCGGCGTCGGCTCCTCGGCCGCCGGCCGTGGGTGCGCCCCCGCCTCGGGGGCCCTCTGCCACGCCTGCGCCGGCGACGGCCATACCTCGTCCGGCCACGATGCCTACGGGTGCACCGGTCCAGGCCTACGTGGGGCAACCGTCTTCGGCCACGTTGTCTTTTGCTGGGCCACCGGTCTTCCCGCCTGGGGTTCAGTTTCGGCCGCCGGATGCATACTTTTCTGCTGCTCACATATCGATGCAACCTCTTCAGGCACCGTACCGGGGCCCAACTCCGGTGGCTTTTAATGGAGGTTCGTCCCATGGCCTTGCTGGAAGCGTTTCTGGAGTGGCTCTGACCTCCAGTATGTATGGGGCTCCCCACACAGCACCCTTGGGTGGGGGACCGCAGTTTGGGGCGAATTCTGGTTCTGTGGCGAATGTCGCGCCGAAGAGGAGGAAGAAGAAGCCTTCTGGGGTTTCTCAGCCTTCGATGCAGCCTGGATCTTTTGGTAATGGGTCTTTTGCAGCTACGCCATCTCAGTTTTTGGGTCAGCAACAGGGTGGTTCCTCGCAGTTTCCTGGTTCTAGGGCCCTGCAACAGTATCAGCCTGTGGTACAGCAGTATCAGCCTGTGGTGCAGCAGTTTACTCCTCATGCAGGGGGCTTGGAGACCACGGCTGTTTCGAGCCCTGTGGTGGCCCCAAAGAACCCTAAGAAGGTTGTCAGATGTTGGAAGTGTGCCTCTGATTCCCATGCCACCAAGGATTGTAAGGATGTACATTACTGTTAGATTTGTGATGTTGCTTCTCACCCAACTTTGCGTTGCCCTGTGCTTAAGCAACCTAGACCGACTGCATACATGGTTGGGTGTGGTCATGACAAGACGCTATTTGTGCAAATCCCTGATAGTGTGGTTCGCGATGATATGTGGCCCAGTCAGATTCCCATTGCTTTGGTCTAGGTTTAAGGTGAGGCGGTCACTGCAGACATGGTCCAGCTACAGATTGCTCGTAGATGCCAGGTCCGGCCAAACTGGTAGTGGGAAGCTGTGCCGCATGGGGACAATGCTTTTCGTGTCAGTTTTCCTTCTTTCGAGGATTTGGATAGGGTGGATGGGAGTCAGTTCTCCATGCCGATGGGCAAGACTCAGCTTGCCATTTATGCTTACAAGACCCAGGAGGTGCCACACAAATGTGAATTACATCAAGTTTGGCTGCACGTGGAAGGGGTTCCACATTCTCTTCGCACTTTTCTTGGTTTGTGGGCGGTTGGATCTCTTTTGGGTACACCACTGGATGTGGATTTATTGTCTTTACGCAGGAGGGGTGTTGTTCGCATTCTGGATGGTATGTTCGATATTACGGTGTTTAAGAGGCAGGATGCTTTGGGGTCCTTTCTTACTTCTGATGTTGTGGTTAAGCTGAAGGGGTATGAGCTGAGATTCAGGATGGAGCCTGTAGGGTATGTTCCGGAGCCAGATTTTTCACCTTTCCTGTGGAGACGGCCGCATGATGACTCTGGGGGTGATGGTATGGGGAACAACGGTGACGACGTGATGGATACCTCAGACACTACTGCTCCGCCCCAAGGGGGCGGATCTTCGTCTGGACAGCCCTCCAGCCAGGGGGGGCCTTCCTCTTCCTCGACACGACAGATTCTGCCGACAGTTTATGCGGTCACTCCATTTAATGCTTCTCCCTCGACTACGCGTGGAAAGGAACTTCTGGATGCTTTGCCGTTGGATTCTCCGTTACGTGGGAGTGGAGTGTCTACTGGCTCGCCGCGGGTTTCACAAGCCCAGTTGCAGGAAGCTCTTCAGTCGGTCAAGGGGTCTTCTCCTGGCATGGTCGCACCGGCTAGGTGTAGGCCGAATGTCTTGGGTCGTTCCATACCTAGGGCGGAGCCG
The DNA here is from genome assembly GCA_910589775.1 of Avena eriantha. Classification (NCBI taxonomy): domain Eukaryota; kingdom Viridiplantae; phylum Streptophyta; class Magnoliopsida; order Poales; family Poaceae; genus Avena; species Avena eriantha. Next base: position 105,194,285 of record OU342745.1, on the reverse strand, counting down.
GTGCTGGTGGAGGCCTCTGTGGAGGAGGTGGACGTTGGGTTGGCCCAGGAGGGGAGGCACGTTGTCTCGTCCCCCATCGTGGACTGCCACGTGGACCGGGGGTCGAGGCTGGCGGTCACGCCTTTGGAGGCTGCTGGAGAGACGGTGGTAGGCTCGGGGGCCCAGGCGGGGCACCCGGCGATCGAGGCCCAGGTGGAGCAGCACGCATGCGGGGACTGCAGGTGGCCATCTTGTGCCTCCCATTATGGAGGTACCGGCGCGCAGGAGCTCCAGGCATGGTACTGATGCACTCAGGGCGTCGATCACGGACGAGGATTCGTTGGCCAAGGCCATGCGAAGGAAGGCTGAGAAAAATCTGGATTCCCATGGTATATCTCATTCGTCCCCATCTTTCCTTTCTTTTTCAACCCCTGTTATTGTTGATAAGCTTGCCAATATTGGTATTAGCATGGGTAGATCTGTAAAGGAAATTAATTTTTCAAGTTCAGTTCTGAGACATATGGAGGTTGACCGTTTAACGGTTACTCCTAAGGTCCCAGTTTTTCCCGACTCTTTATTAACAGAGGAGGAGGAGTTGCATGCCACAGTAGATGGTCAACTCCTCGCTCACTTAGTTGGTGAAGTGTCAGACGTGGTTTATGATGAGGCTGAGCTGAGCGCATTATATGAGCTAAAAGCTTCTGGCCGAAAATCTAAAAACCTGAAGTCTCGTAAACGGACTCGTGTATCCAAATCTACTATTGTTTCTCCATGAATGGCATGTTCTCAAATAGCAGAGGTCTTCGTGACTTGGCTAAATATTTGTTTTTTGTCGATTGTGTGAGAGATTATAAGTTGGATTTTTTGGGTATTTCTGAGACCGGGAGACGGGATTTCTCACTGGCCCAACTCAATCATCTTTCTGGTGGAGTGGACTTTACGTGGGTATCCCGCCCTCCACGAGGTATATCTAGGGGAATTCTTTTAGGCGTCAGAGATGAGACTATGGAAGTCTTAGCTAGTTCGAATGGAGACTTTTTTATTAAGCTCCATATTCGTAACAAAGCGGATGATTTCATATGGTCTCTAGTCGCTGTTTATGGGGCTGCCTAGGATGTTTACAAGCCTGACTTTTTGCGTGAGTTGGTTAATCTGTCTAAGGATAATCCGTACCCTATTCTTATAGGGGGGACTTTAACTTGCTACGATTCCCTCATGAGAAAAGTCGGGGTCGATTCGATGAACACTGGCCTTTCATGTTTAATGTTGTCATTGACAGTTTGAACTTGAGAGAGGTTACGATGTTAGGACGACAGTATACCTGGGCTAATAGTCTTCCAGAACCTACATATGAAAAGCTGGATAGAATGCTTATGGATACTGAATGGGAAGATAAATTCCCTATGGTAACTGTTCGCGCTTTAGAGCGTATTGAGGCTCTGTCTGATCATGCTCCGTTACTACTCTCTGTTGGAATACCATTACGAAAGACCAAACACAGTTTCAAATTTGAACTTGGATGGTTGGATCGTGATGGTTTCTATGAGTTAGTTAAGACTATTTGGGAGAAAACAGTTAGTGGTCAGACGCCGATACAACGATGGAATACTAAAATGTGCGCCTTGCGCAAGTACCTTCGTGGTTGGGCTAGACACACTGCTGGAATCCTAAAAAAAGAGAAATTACGTCTTACATCTATTATTAACGAATTAGAAGCTGCTACGTAAGTAAGGCTCTTGACTGCACAAGAGATTGTGATTAAAACACAATCGAATGCAGACATAGCAAAACTACTCCGTGAGGAGGAGCTCAAATGGTATCAACGTTCTAAAGCAAAGTTTATTCTTGAAGCAATGGCAAGCATAAAAAGAAACTTATTTACTCTCTTGTTCAGGATGAAGGTACCATTGAGGGTCAGGAGCAACTGAAATCATATATTACTGCTTACTACAAGTCTCTGTTTGGGGCATCGCATGAGAATTCGTTCTCGTTGGACGAGGCCCAACCAGCTGATATTCCTAAGGTCCCTGTTGAGGAGAACAACTTTCTAACCGCCCCCTTCACGGAGGAGGAGGTCAAGAGAGCAGTTTTCCAAATGGAACATAATAAGGCGCCAGGACCCGATGGCTTTCCAGCGGAATTCTACCAAAAATTCTGGGAAGTCATTAAGGAGGATCTAATGCACCTTTTTGAGTTTTTACATGGTGGTCAGTTAGACATTTTTAGTCTTAATTTTGGCAACATTATTTTATTACCTAAGGTTAATAATGCGGAACGAATACAGCAGTATCGTCATATCTGCCTTCTTAACGTTAGTTTTAAAATTTTCACAAAAGTTGCTACGATTAGATTAAATTTTGTTGCTGATCATGTTGTACGCCCATCTCAAACTGCTTTTATGCAAGGAAGAAACATCCTAGACGGTGTAGTAATCCTGCATGAAACAATCCATGAACTACGCTCCAAGAAATTAAATGGGATATTGTTCAAGATTGACTTTGAGAAGGCTTATGACAAGGTTAATTGGTCTTTTCTACAACAAACACTCCGAATGAAAAGTTTTTCGAAGGAGTGGTGTGCTCTCATTCAGTCTTTTGTGTCTGGAGGCAGTGTTGCTATAGATGTCAATGGTGACACCGACAAATACTTCCAAACAAAAAAAGTACTAAGACAAGGAGATCGTCTATCGCCTATACTATTTAACATAGTGGCTGATATGCTGGCAATCCTCATTGAGAGAGCTAAGGCTGATGGCCAAGTTGAAGGTTTAGTCCCCCATCTGGTTGATGGAGGATTATCTATTCTTCAATATACTGACGATACAATCTTATTTATGGAACATGATCTAGAGAAAGCCGGGAATCTGAAGTTAATTCTATCAGTATTTGAGCAACTCTCTGGTTTAAAAATTAACTTCCATAAAAGTGAATTGTATTGTTTCGGCGACGCCATTAACGATGCCCAACTATATGCTGATCTCTTCGGCTATGGTCTAGGGCTGTTTCCTATCAACTATCTGGGAATACCGATCCATTATCTGCGTCTCACGATTGCGGAATGGAAACTCGTTGAGGAAAGACTACAGAAACGTTTAAATAGCTGGAAAGGCAAGTTATTATCCCTTGGTGGAAGACTAGTTCTCATAAATTCGGTACTCACCAATATGGTACTGTATATGATTTTGTTCTTCCTATTGCCGAAAGGGGTCTTGAAGAAAGTGGACTATTTCCGATCAAGATTCTTTTGGCAAGGGGATAGTGAAAAAAAGAAATATCGACTGGCCAAATGGAATGTGGTTTGCCGACCTAAAGAGTATGGTGGACTGGGCATACATGATATGCAAGTCAAAAACACCGCATTATTAAGTAAATGGTTATTTAAACTACTTACTGAAGAGGGTGTTTGGCAAACCATGTTGTGGAGTAAGTATGTTGGATCCAAAGCGGTATCTCAGATGGTTTGGAAACCGGGAGATTCACATTTTTGGGCGGGGCTCATGGCTTCCAAAAAACACTTCTCGTTTTGGTACTTTTAATATTAGGGATGGTTCACAAATTCGTTTCTGGGAGGATAAATGGCTTGGCCAAACTACTCTCCGAGAACAATATCCTGCTCTTTACTCGATCGTTAGACACAAAGGAGACACGATTTTCATGGTAATAGAAAATAATACTCCTAATATGACTTTCAGAAGAAGTCTAATAGGCCCAGACTAATATCGTGGAATAATATTTTTGTTCGATTAACCACTGTACAGTTGTCGAAGGGGGTGGACGAGTTTAAATGGAATTTACTGGAGAGTGATAAATTTTATGTGGATTCGATGTACAGAGATTTGATTCAACCTGATATTCCAGTCAATAATAATAGTAAAATTTGGAAGATGAAAATATCCCTTAAAACGAAAATATTTGCATGGTATCTTCGTAAAGGGGTAATTCTTACAAGAGACAATCTTGCTAAGAGGAATTGGCACAGAAATACTCAATGTGTTTTTTGTCATCAGGACGAGACAATTAAACATATATTCTTTCAATGCAAATTTGCTCGCTCTATATGGTCAATCATCCACATGGCCTCGGGTTTATCGCCCCCTCGGTCGGTTGCCAATGTCTTTGGCAACTGGTTATATGGGATACATGATAAATATGGGACTGTGTTTAGGGTGTGAGCGATTGCCATTATTTGGTCGCTTTGGCTATGTAGGAATGACAAGATTTTTAATAACACTGTGTCTTCTTCTTTGCAGGTCATCTATCGAGCTACGGCTATTCTCCGATCATGGACTACTCTCCAGCGTATGGACCTCCGCCACTTATTTGTGGAGGGGTGTACGCGATTGGAGGACACGGCGAGGGATATTTTGTCCCGACATGGATGGCAGCGTGATCTTCGTATAGATCAACATTAGATGGAGGCGCTTTTTCTTATCACTATGATTTGTAATCTTGTTTTTCCTTTGGATCTATCGTGTGTGGTTGAACGGCTGTGTGCATCCTAGTTATGCAGAGGTCGGGTATAAACATTGCTTTAAGTAATATATGCTCATTTCTATTAAAAAATGGTTCCAGGGCATTGGTGCGTGCGTGGACACTAGCCCTGCTTTGGACATGGTTGCTGAGCACGGTGACTCGGCGAGTGCCATCTGCCTACGTGTAGTGTTTAGTTCTCAGTCATGTCAGTCTATTCACGATTTGGTAAATCGATTAAAACCGAACACCGAACCGAATTTTACGGTTAACTGAACTACTGACTAACTATAAAACCGAAATAATTTTGGTTGTCATTTCTTATTACCCGAATTATGAGAAAAACCGAAAAACCGAACCGAATTTTTGGTTAAAACCGAATGCCCACCTCTAGCTACGCACGACAAATCCTCCGGAGACTTCAAGCTGTGTTGTTGGTGGTACTTGGCAGCATGGTGCTGCGGGGTACCGGTGGCAACCGCGACGTGCTTTGGAGATAGTGCGTAGGGAGGTGGTGCTACTTGACACCGCGGTGGTGTCGGTGGCTGGTGTGGAGAGAGTCTGCACATCGATATACATGCTGATGATGGTTTGGCGGGAGATAGTGGAAGCGGCGACATCCGGAGCGTGTGCGTGGGTACCGTTTCGTGGATAGGTTGGGCGGATCTGGTCTCCAGGAGTGCATGAGACAGCTAGGTTTTTGCTAGATCTCGTCGGGAGCTAGCGATATGGTTATCTTTTTCTCGGTGTTTCAGTTTGGCGGTTCCGGTTTGTACGATTTTAGTATGGCTTTTGCCACACTTTGTTGCTCTAATAATAAATAAAGGTTGTGTGCATCGCTTGATGCAGAGGCCGGAGCTTCGCTCCCCATTTTGAAAAAAAAAGTCGTTGACACAATATTAGTTCACCATAAATCCTCAAAAGATTCAAAGTCGTCGACAATACATTGTTCAAAATAAATCAAGCAAGTCTGAGTCCACGTATGCAACATCAAAGTGGAGTACAGGGCATAGTTCACAACATGAAGAGGTTAAGACTACTAAGTCAAACAAGGTCCCTTTCCTTTGCACGACGAGCCTCATGAAGCACCTTGTTGTTGAATTGCCTCTTCTCCCTCTATTCTTGGGTTCTGCACAAGAAGTGACCTCCATCTTTTCTCTTTGGCTACCTCTTCATCTTGTTTCTTCCTAGTCAACATAGTAAACTTGGCTCACTTCCGCCTCTAGATCCTCCATCACCATTTTTGGTGCTCTTTTCTTCGAGCTTTTCCAGTGTCTTCCTTCCCCTTATGTTCGGTTGCTTCCTACTTTCTGGCTTCTCACCTTCACCCCCTCATCCTCCTCCCACTTCCATGTTGCCTTAGGAGGTTGTGACGCGGGTATACCTACAAAATTTAGCAACATTCTAGTTAGTAAGGACAACGAAAAATATCATCATACATGACACTGGACAATGAAACAACATTAAAGAATTTGACAATATTATAAAATTAAACATTAGATTGAGACACATACGGAAATTCTCCATACATAAACTGAGTAAATTACATAGAGCTACCATAATTGGGGCAACGTTTGCAATTCAGTACCAGTTTTGGTAATATTTTCAGAAAACTACCAATCATGGGACAACTCGTTACAAGTCGTACTAATATTCGATTGACAGAATGGGGTGTCAAAAATTCAACTTGGAGACGCATGCAGCTGCGCTTAAGCAAGCCATCACGGGCCTGTAACAGTTGTGCACATTGTTTAGCTGCCTATGGTGTGGCCGTGTGGGTATGGATATCAGATGTGGCTTGATCCGTTTCCAAGGTATGTAAAATGACCTCGTCGCTGGTAATTTTCCACGCGACCACCTCGATCACGGTTCAAGCACCAGCTCACGACATGGCTTGATCATACCTTTCCACTCCTGTTTTTCCGAAACGAAGGATGCGGCCCCTGACCTCTGCATCGAAAAGATGCATACGGTCTTTATTGCTTTATTAAAGATCGATCAACAAAGGAATAACAAAGCATATACATCACCAAATCCGAAGCCACCACACACCACTTAGACACTCGACAATGGAGTAAAATCGTGTCAACGGAACCGCTCTGTGCCCAGAAAGACAACGAAGACACTCCACCAGCTAGGGACCGTGAACAATCGCATACCCCGAGGCGCCCTCTAGACGAGACGAGATCGTACATCCGGATTAGCTGACTCTTAGCGAGCACCTTGTGTGCACGCCATAGAAGCCGTCGCCGCCATCGAGCCTCTGAACAATCTTCATCCGCATAAACTTTGCCGGTCCTGTCGCCGACGCCACCACGGCGCCAGACAGCGACCCCTGCCCTGTTTGAGGCCATCATCACGTCCGCCGCCGAGACCCCGCTACACCACGCCGCCGAGACCCGCCGCCCTCGGCGCAGAAGATGGAACACCACTCCACCAGTTGATCCCCTCCAGGCATCTCTGGCTCCAAAACAATGCCCTCAAGAGGGTGAACGACACCAATGTGCCGTCATCGTCCGATCCGGAAAAATCCCAGATCTAGAGTTTTCCCTAGAGCCTTAGGCATGACGCGGGATTCACAACAACAACGCCTTCAACAAGGGAACGACATCCGAGGACGCCGCCATCGTCGACTCCGACCGACATCGGAGCCTGGCTCTCGCCGTCCAACCGCCTCGCCTCGCCTCACCCGCACCGAAGCCAAGGGCCAGCGCAGGAGAGGGAGCTATTTCCACGTCGTCTTGCCACCGATTTGCCCGGAGAAGGACATCCATGCCGTGCGCCACGCCGCCGCTGCTCCAACGCGCCACCACCACCGGAGACCGGCAGCCTCACCACGCCGGAGAGCCACCACGCCGAGGTGCCCAGCGGAAGCACCACGCCCAAGCAAGAAGAAGACGGCCAGCACCGATTTCCTTCCACGAGGAGACGAGGAGGCCTCCCCTGCCGCTGGCAGCGGCCAGGCTTTGCCTGGCTGCGCCCTGGGGCAGCGGGGGAGGAGGGGATAGAGGTGGGGAGAGGCGGCGGCTGGCGGCTGACCTTTCGACTCCTGTAAGTTAGGTGAATCTTAGTTCCTCTCTCGAGAAGCTCAAACCTCTACTTATGCCTTGAAGGAAGCGTCGACAGAATACCTGTCCAAATCTAGCTTATAGGTTGGGTAAAGCAATCTACCTGCAGTTTCAAAATCATATCAGCAGAGATCTGAAAACATGCCAACACCAGATAAACCAGCAGCAGAGACAACTTGGCCATATTCTAATCAGACAGACATGATATTGTAGTTAGAATGCTCCCATGACTACCACTGCTACACTACGTTCCTCTCTCTTTTGACCAACCGCCAAAATTTCACCAGAGGGCAAACGACAACGTCAAAAGGTTTAACTATGTTCGACTTACTCTACCCACTAACTTAGACTATGCACGTGCTCAACTCTAGTGACTTATTAACGAGTATGCCAGCGCATCCTCCATGACCCCTTCACCATAAGCCTCGAGCAGACTCTGGAGTACTAAAATCCTAGGTTGATCACCTGCTGTTAGATCTGAAAAAGATAGAAGAAAAAGATGTTAATAATATGCAAACACAATTACACAAACTATACAAATACAGCAAGGCTTGGATTGGCACTAAACTTCACAAAATTGTATAATTGTTTCAGGCAAGAAAAATAATAAAGTACTCCCCCGACCCAAATTAGTTAACTTAGATTTGTGTAGATTCGACTGTATCTAGACATGATTTAGTATTAAATACATCCGTATCTTGACAAATTTGTGTCAACTAATTTGGGTCGGAGGGAATAACACTTTTACTCCCTCTAAAATACCACTTCACTGTTCTATGTTCACGTGGAATCAATGGAAAATGATGATTTCGGGTTGAATCAAGCTCTGAGATATCTTCAGACAGATTATACTAGCTTTACATTGCTCTTATTATGAAGAAACATCATGAAACTTTAAATAAATTAGGTTAAATCTCTATTTACACCTTAAATAATATGCTAATTAGAGGCTTCTTTCAGGATCCCACACTAAGTTGACATACTAAAGAGGGATGTTCAGTTCGTGCAACTTCGACAGTCCTTGCACGGTACAATGCAGAACATGGTCTAATGCTGGTTAAGGAGAAGAATATGTAAATCAGTTTCATGTATATAAACTTAACCAGATTATGCGTATGAGACCAACTGTAACATCTTGCCCTAGAGGTGGCAACAGCAAGTCACGTTGTCTGACGAATATCAGAATATGTGTAGCTTATCCATGTAAAGTGTGCATGTGATTGTGTCACAGGGTAACTAACTTTTAACATACAACTGCGTCTTAGTTTAAAAAATGTGGATCGGGTAGTTAAATGCTTCTTATTTGTGAGTTTATATCACAAAATTATTCTCTATAGCAATACCTAAATAACTTGATAGTCAAACTGATCCTTATAAAAAAATTGTGGACATATTATAAGTACAAATCATAGTCAAAGTTGTAAGTCACTCAAGCATAAAGAAATGTGTTTTTATTTTTTTATCTTCAGTATGAGATAGTTCAAAAGAGCATCCAAGAAAAACTGATTATAATTACAGAATTAACATGATTATAAAAATTACATGGATTGGAATTTTTTGCCCCATTAGTTATTAAAGTTTAAATACATGGATTGGAATTAACATGATTATAAAAATTACATGATTAAATAGCACTAAAAATTGGTAGCGTGCAAATGCACAGGTTGGCAACTAGTGGCACTAATTACCTATCTAAGCCGGGTAGTGAAACTGTAGGGATGTACGATGATCTTAAATGCAACCATGTAATAAATATAAATGAACTTGGGGAGAATTTTCATCATTGATTTTTGGACAAGACAAGTATCCTTGTTGCTATAATAAATATACATAGTTAGGGACCATTGCAGTGCACAAGAAATATTTGAAGCAAGAAACTCAAGACCAAAAGAACATTGAGTAATCTTTTAATAGAACGCAGCTGCAATACCATCAATCGTCTTAAAATCTACTTTCTACTCTTCCGTATCCAAAATCCCTAGCCTGCTACAGAAAATGGGAAATACCTCTAGTCAAAGACATCCAAGCAATATAACTTCTAAATCAAACATCAACACCAAACATAGAGCAACTCCTACAACTGATACAGTTAGTAAACTGGAAACCTAGTAAATTTGCATCTCAAGATTTATGCAGTATCAAATTCCAAAGAAAGATGCAATCATGGACTATTCAAGATCACCTAAGATTAAGGAGCTACTGATGATGCTCTGCTGCAAATTTTGTCAACACGTTTCTCACCCTCCCTTTCTTCTTTAGGCATCGGCCTTTTGGGAGTGCTCACACGGTTACACATCACAGTGGCCAGATCTGGGAAACCTTTCATGAGGTTTCACAGTCATCAAATTGTCAGGACTTGGGAAAAATTGAGTCCATTTAAACCTAAGTACTAGGCAGGGTAATATAGCTACGAAGACAACAAAGCAAGGCCACCACTCTAACTGGTGTTTAAAGGAGAGCATAACCAAGAATGGTGGAAGGCGGGAACATATATCAGATGTAGAACTTTCAGGTGGTCTTGAAAAGAGAGCATAGAGACACATATGCCTTCTGCTATTGTTAGTATGTTTTGGGTTTAAATGGGAAGTTTTGTCAGACAACTATCTTCCTCTTATTGCCATTGTTTACCCAACACAAATTTCCTATGCTACCAATTTTTCTATACAAGTACCAAATCTATTTTGATTGCCAATTTCATTCCATGCATTATTTGAGATCCCATTGTTTATTATTTTTCTTTTCAGAGCTTTGCTCGACGTTTGAGGAGTAAAGGCTGGTCCTGACATAGGACACATATATTATATGAACCAAACAAGAATAAAGGGAAACTAATGAACACCATGTCTCATACCTTCATACATTCTTGGAAATCTCTGACAAAAAATTGAGAAGCTGCTTCCTAATCCTTGTCTTTGGTGCTTCTACCTTTGTCTCCATCTCCGCCTGGATCTTAAGCTCTTTCCATTTGAGTCTATCCAGATTCTTCTCCATTAAGAGTGCCATCTTGCCATCTAGTACAGTGAAGGAGCTTCTGAGGGCAGGTTGTACCCCTGCGAGCCGCTTCACCTCCTGCCCAAGAAGGGGATACATCTCACACATTTCATCGAAGCTCTTGTCCACAGTCTGGCCACCACCATTCTCGGCCTCAGCCATGGCGTGATCTCCCTCATCCTGTTCGCCATTACCATTGTTGCTGTTGGCAGAGTGGGTCGCTGGCAGGTCTGCCCAGACACTGTTGGAGAGATCAACAAGGCGTTGCTCATGGTCAGTAGTAGGCGCAACGTAGGATTTGTAGCGACGCATCAGACTACGCACTTTATCCTTAATAATGAAACGAGTGCAGCTCTTGTCCTCGAGGTGCTTCGCGATTGAGTCAAAGAAGTCATTGTTATCCGGCGCTGGCAGTTTTCCCTGCTTGCGGCGGTGCTCGACGAGCGCCGTGAGAATCTGGACCTCGTCACTGGGAGTCCATTTACGCCGGTTTCTCTTTGCCTTGGACATTTCCGACTCACTAGGCTGTGCTCTTTCCTCTCCTTGTTGTTGTAACAGCGCTGGAGTGACTTTCTTTGATTTGGGCATCTCCGACTCGCTAAGCTGTTGCTGTAATGGTGCCAGAGTGCTTTTCTTCGACTCGCTAGGCTTCGGCACCTCCTTGCCTCCTTGCTGTGCTGGCGCCAGCACCTTACGCTGCTGCGACCTAGTGACCCTGCCCGATGCCCTTTTCCTCTTGGGTTGAGGATTGGGACCCGGCGCCTCCGTCCATTCCTCTTCGCTTTCCTTCTCCTCCTCCTCCTCCTCTTCGCTAGGCTGTGCTCTTTCCTCGCCTTGTTGCTGTAACGGCGCCGGAGTGACTTTCTTTGACTTGGGGATCTCCGACTCGCGAAGCTTTTGTTGTAATGGCGCCGGAGTGATTTTCTTCGACTCGCTAGGCTGCGGCACCTCCTTGCCTAGTTGCTGTGCGGGCGCCGGAACCTTCCGCTGCTGCGACCTAGTGACCCTGGCCGATGCTCTTTTCCTCTTGGGCTGGGGATTTGGACCTAGTGACCCTGCCCGCTGCGTCTCCGTCCATTCCTCCTTCTCCTCCTCCTCATCCTCCTCCTCTGATGGAGGCAGTTTCTTCGCTTGGCGGCGGGAGGTAGAATATTTGGAGGACATTTGCCCGCCGTGGTCTTCGCTTGATGAGGTGGGTTCAGCGGTGGCTGGCTTCGGTGGCGCTGATGGCTCGGTCGTCCTGTCTCTTGCGGCCGCCATTGCCGCTAACGCTCGAATGGCGATCTCCTCGTCTGTCGATTCACTTCCCTTGCGGAAATGATCGGACTGGGAGCCCTCGCCCCCGTCCGGCGAGGGTTCCTTGGCGGATCGACACTCCCCGTTGTGCCCCAACACCGCCGAGTCCTTGGATCCAGAAGAGACAGTTTTGCGGCCGCGCCGGGCGGCACGCTTCTGGGCCATCGGAGACGAGGATCTGTGACGACGACGGTGACTGATGGAGAGGGAGGCGGTGGGTCGGTTTGGATGTTCTGGCTGCTGGCCACGCCGGAGTGAAAGCCAATGCAGGTTGGATTGGGAATTGGGGACGGTCACCCAGTCAACACAAGCATTTACGGTCAGCACTGAAGGCTCGCGCTATTTTCAGGGGAATGTTGCCACGTGTCATTAATTTAGAACAGAGGTAATACTAGTAACTGATTTGATTTAGAGCAGAGGTAGATTTGATGAAGGTACGTGAGGAAATTAAAACTTCACTTGTCTATTTTTCTTTCAAATTTCATGCTTTGTCATACTGCTCCTGTATGCCACAGAGGAAAGAAATCTAGAACCATCTGAAAATTAAAGTCGTATCATCGTGTGGGAAAGGTCGCACTAGCCGTATTATTATGACTATTCTTTAATAAAAACTGCTCCCTCCGTTCCAAATTATGAAAATATATAGACCACAGTGAAATATCTTGACCATCTAATAATTTGGTCCATACATATAGACCACAATGAAATACCCAAAACATCTTATAATTTGGAACAAGGGAGTATATTATGAATTAAGTCATTTTTGCCTTAACCTGGAAACAATAAAAGAGAAACTCCCAATATATGGAACTACGCATAAAACGCACGGTAGGAAAATGAAATGAAAAAAACTACATGCCCTCATAAAAATGAACTACCCTGGTATGATATCAAGTTGACACTTTGACAGTACACCATACTAGCACCGACGGCGCCGGGGGTATTCCCATGTATTCTCGTGAATACCATTAATTCTGAGCGGAAAAAAAATTAGTACTAGTCCTTGACCGCACCGGCACGCCTCACGCGACCGTCCTCGTCAGGCCTCACGCGAAATCGCGAACACAACCGACCATCCTCGTCAGGCCTCAGCCCTCACGCGACCCTCCTCTCCTCCTCTCACGCGGAAACGCACGCGACCAGGAGACAGTGGCGACGCCGCGGCACCTCACTGGCCCGTCTGCGGTCTGCCCCCCCCCCCCCCCCCGCTGCCGCCCATCCCCGCCGGCCCGCCCCCCTCCAAGTCTCCACTTCCCCTCCCGCCTCCCGGCCTCCCCCTGGCGGCGCAAGCAGCCGAGCAGCAGCAAGCGACAGCGAAAATCTGGCCAGCCCAGGTTCGTTTCCCCCTCTGGCCCTCTCCCTCCTTTAGTCTTTATTTTTCAGATTTCTAGATGCCTAGCCTAGATGTCTAGATGCTTATCTGATTGCTCAAGTTCAATACCAATTTCTAGATTTACTAGTAGCTATTTGCCTAATTTGGTGTTGTAATTTGTATCCAGATTTACTAGTAGTTGATTGCCTGATTCGGTGTTGTAATTTGTATCCAGATTTACTAGTAGTTGATTGCCTGATTTGTGTTGTAATTTGTAGCTGATTGCATAATTTACTAATCTGATTGCTCTCTTGGTTTCTTGTAATCTAGATGAAGAACAAGAGTGTTGCTGGCAGTAGCATATTTGCATTGTGGGATAAAGCTTCAAAAGCCAAAAAGACAAACGAGACAGCCACACCGAATCAGACAGTTGTTGAATCAAGTAGTCATCCTGATCAGGCTGAGAGCAATTTGCAATTGGTGCTAGTGCAAGCACCTAATGCAGAACGTGAATCGGAGAGCAGCCATGCAACCCCAACTCCAATTGTAGAAAATGAAGAAGCAATTGATGAAGAGGATGAAGAAACACAAGCAGATTTGGGGGCACTCGAACATGATCCTGGGAAGCGGATTCCCATCTCGAGGTATGATGTCAATGATCAAGATAGAGTAAGAAGGAGATACATTGAGATGGGGCCATGTCAACCAAAGAATCATAAGTTCCCGTGGATAGATAAAAGTGGAAAAAATCGTCGCTTTTGCCGCTTTTGGTTTAAAGAATATCCATGGATTGAGTATAGTGTGGACAAAGATGTTGCTTTCTGCTTTGTTTGCTATTTGTTCAAAGATAAAACAAAATGTCCCAGTGGAGATTCATTTGTGAAGGATGGGTTTAGGAACTAGAACATGAAATCGAGATTGAAGAGACATGAAGGTGGTGTAAGTAGTGCTCACGCTGAAGCTCAAGAGAAGTATGATATGTTCACTACACCATCTGCATCGTTTCGGGAGTCTCTTGCTTCAAACACCTCACAATACAAGGCTTTGTATAAGCAATGTTTGACATGGACACTCAAGTGTTTGAGATTTCTATTGCGCCAAGGCTTGGCATTTAGAGGACACGATGAAAGTGAAGACTCACTAAATAAAGGAAATTTCCTTGAGCTCTTAAATTGGCTAGCAGGAAATTTTGAAGAGGTTGACAGGGTGGTTCTCAACAATGCTCCACGGAACTGCAGGATGACTCACCATGATATACAACATGAGCTCATAAAATGTTGTGCACAGTTGACTACTAAACTAGTCATGGAGGAACTTGATGGTGGCCATTTTGCAATACTTGCAGATGAGTCTAGTGATGTGTATCAGAATGAATAGTTGGCTGTTTGCTTGCGTTATGTTGATAAGAAAGGAAGGGTTGTTGTAAGATTTCTTGGTCTTGCTCATGTTGAAGATACTACTTTGACACTTAAAGCTGCAATTAAACAAATGCTAATGAACTTCAATTTTACATTAGCGATGGCTCATGGGCAAGGGTATGATGGAGCTAGTAACATGAAAGGTAATGTCAATGGACTGAAAAAACTTATTATGGATGAGTCTCCTTCTGCCTACTATGTTCATTGCTTTGCCCATCAACTACAATTGACTCTTGTTACTGTTGCTAAGGAGAGTGGTGATTGCACTTGGTTCTTTCAGCAGCTTGCATACTTGTTAAATTCTCTTGGCATGTCTTGTAAAAAAATGAGAATGCTTCGGATAGCTCAGGCGGAGGAACTAATTGATGCATTGGAATTGGAGGAAGTAGAAATAGGGAGTAGATTCAATCAGGAAATGGGTTTGGCAAGGCCATGTGATACACGTTGGGGCTCTCACTTCAGAACTGTGAGCCGTGTCATATCTATGCATGGTGCAATACGACGAGTTCTTGTGAAGATTAGAAAAGAGTACCATGGTGCGGAGGACGTAGCGGCTCTAACAGTGTTGACATCATTTCAGTCATTTGAGTTTGTTTTCATGGCACACTTGATGCAAGAAATTTTTGAATACACAGATGATTTGAGAAGAGCTTTGCAAGCGAAAGATCAAGATATTGTTCATGCTATTGAGGTACTTGATAACACAAAGTATCACTTGGAGTGCTTGAGGTCTGATCATGGATGGGATGATTTTCTTATAAAGGTCACATCTTTCTGTACCAAACACAAGATCAAAGTTGTTGATATGGAGGGTCCTTACTTTCCTGTTGGGCGACCTAGAAGGGGTTTCTTTAATGGTGCAATGAATTTCCATCGCTTCCATGTTGACATGTATGTGGGTGTCATTGATAGGAAAATTTCTGAGCTCAATGACATATTTGATGAGGTAAACACATATCTACTTTCTTGCATGGCAGCATTTAGTCCACTTCGTTCTTTCGCTGCTTATGATCAAAAGAAGTTGGTTAAGCTTGCTACAAAGTTTTATGCTAATGATTTCACAAGTTATAAACTTGCAAGACTTCTGTGGCAATTAGACATGTATATTACTAATGTGCGTAGAGATGAAAGGTTCAAAAACTTGAAGAATCTATGTCAGCTTTTAGTTATGCTTGTCGAGACAAACAAGCATGAACAATACTTTGTTGTTTACAAGCTTCTTAAGTTGGTATTGATTCTACCAGTAGCTACTGCAAGTGTTGAAAGGGTTTTTTCTTCAATGAACTATGTGAAGAATAAGCTAAGGAACAAAATGGGTGATGACTATTTGAACAACTGCTTGGTTACATTTGTTGAGAGAGAGTTCTTCAATGAAGTAAAAGATGAGGATGTCATCAATCTCTTCCAACAAGGCGACCACAAAGTTGTATTGTAATTTAGCTTCAATCAAAAGGTAATGCCTCAATGCAATTGTGTTACTGCCCTATACTATTTTGTTATTATGAATTATCATCCTATCTCTTATGATTTATGAATTGTGGCTTCAATGAAAATTTGTACATGTCCTATACTGCTTTGTGCTAATGCTATCAATCCTATAGTTCATATTGTGCATTGAGACAATTTTTTTTGCAAAATGAATACCCACCAGCCAATTCCTGGCGCCGCCACTAGTTCCTAGTATCAATTAGCTAGCCAGATGGTAAAAACTAGCAGAGCCATACAGGAGACCTTACGAAAGATAGTACATATTACAGATGATAAACAAAACTGTTTTCCCCTGAGATCAAATCCACAACAAAGTTAGTGTTTTCCATCACACTACACGTACTTGCCTCTGTACTTTGGCTTAGAGTCTTTGTCAAACTTCGGTAGTGGAGGTTTACCTTCCTCCATCCATTTCTGGTGGTTTTTCCTGAACTCCTGGTGACGTTCCTCGCCCATATTTTCGATCTCCTCTGTCTCTGTGTAGGGCTCGACCTTCACCATGGTTAGCAGAACCCGACTGTACCACAAGCTTAGGATGTGCTCATAGGAGGCAACTAGCTTGAAGCACGGGTCCTCCGAGAATTTGGCTACGTCGGCAAAATCATCGTCTCGCAAGACCGGGTAGAACAATACAAGCCTGCCACCGATCATCAGCATTCTCGCAGCAAGGTGGAGGAGGTCATGAGCGCATTCAGCTAGACTGTATGGTGCGGTTGATAGAATATGATTCTCCCTCTTCTCATATGGAACTGTGTAAGGAGGGATGATGCCTGTTAGGAGCTGCCTCTGCCTCTAGTCCCGGTTGTGTTTGGGATCAGAACTAATGTGAGTACTATTCCCGGTTCGTTCTGGTCCCAACGGCTAGGAGGCCGCAGATCTCGATGTCCATTCTCTAATTAATGGTTTTTCTATATATACTCTTATTTCATCCTTACCCGAGTCCATGACAATTTTGCTCCAAGATAGCTCAAGTTCATCCCTATTTTTTGTCCAAGATTTAATGGCACCCATCAATCCAACACTACTAGGAAAGAGCCTATAGGAGACAGGCTTATAGGAGGCACATCCCAAAAAAATGCGCCTCCACTAAATATACAAGGCACATGTTTAAACGGTGCGCTTTCTATATATTAATACTGGAGGCACATCCTTGAGGGATGCGTCTCCTTTATCGCATGTACGGACCAGATCTGGCTTCCCCCTTACTTGAGGCGCATTTGATCCATATGCGCCTTGAGTAGTTCAACTACTTGAGGCGCATATGAAATGGGTGCGCCTCGAGTATTTTTCAATATTGGAGGCGCATGTTAGATGCGCCTCGAGTAGCTGAGGTGGGCCCAGGGGTGGCAGGCGCTAGATACTCGAGGCGGCGCCTCGGGTAATTTCGGTATACAAGGCGCATCTTGTATGGGATGCGCCTCGAGTAACTGAGGTGGCCCGGGGGTGGCAGGCGCTAGATACTCGAGGCGGCGCCTTGGGTAATTTAAGTATACAAGGCGCATCTTGTATGGGATGTGCCTCGAGTAACTGAGGTGGGCCCAGGGGTGGCAGGCGCTAGATACTCGAGGCGGCGCCTCGGGTAATTTAAGTATACACCACGTTTTTCACTTTTTGGCACACGCATGTAGCCACCTACACCCCTACTCACTTCTCACACTTGCTTTCACCTCCACACATAGAAAGATCTGGTCGCCCCCTCCTCCTCTCAACCTCCTTTTCTCCATTGTTTCACCATAGAAGCTTGCTAAACCTCTATTGGTTGACACACATATGTAAGTAAAAGATCTTGCACTTCTAAATCTACAAGATCTCACTTTACTTCTCCTTCGAATCTCCTACTCCTATTCGTCGTTGGAGGAAGCGTGAAGGCGTTGTTGCATGTATGTGTGTTGTCGGCGACACGACTAGATTCTGTTGTGTGTTTCCTTTGTTTTGTGCAGGGATTTTGTTTTGGGTTACCAATGTTTCACCGGAATGTCGATTCATTTCCGTTCCGACGAATTTCTGGCACCTGGCGGATGTCCTCTTTTTAGGGGAGGTCATACCGAATTTTTCTAGCGATCTCAACGTCCATGCTCTAATTATTCTTTTGCTCTTTGTATACCACGCATGCAACCATGGTCCGACCACTGAGCACACCCCTCGTGGATAGGTCGATGAGATGCGCGAGGACCGACATGGAACAAACAAACATGACAGAGATAAGATGTCTGTGTCACGAATGCAAACCGATGTATTTGATAAAGCATGATTGCAAAATGCTGGAGTCGCACCTGCTCCGACGTGGTTTCATGGATGGATACACTCGGTGGATACATGATGACGAAGATGATGATGAGGATGTCAATAATGGTGAAGACGAAGATCAAGATGCCGGCGGGGCAGGTGATCATGAAGATCAAGGTGGCGCCGGGCATGAACATGAAGATCAAGATGACGCTCGGCATGAACATGAAGATAATCAAGGTGGCGCCAGACATGAACATGAAGATTAAGGTGCTGGTCATGATTTGAGATGGTTGTGATACCCTCATTACCAAGAGCTGCTTCTCAAGGAGACGAGTAATGCCAGAGCCGCCGCTAGAGAGAAAGCTAAGCTAGAGAAAATGGAGAAAGACGTGGTTACTCCATTGTTTGATGGATGCAATGACGGGGATACCCGTCTGAATGGAACGCTCAAAGCTCTAGATATGAAGGCAAAATACAAAATGACCGATGAATGCTTTGATGACAACATGGAATTCTAGCACGGTCATCTTCCCAAGAGGTGGAACACATGTCCGACTAGTATTGTTGAGGCCAAGAAAGTCGTATGCCCTCTCGATCTACCGCACATGAAATACCACATCTGCATAAATGATTGCATCATCTACCGGGGCGAGGATGCGGAGAAGACCACATGTCCGGTGTGCAAGACCTCTCGATACAAGAGAGGGACCAAGAAAGCTCCTAGAAAAGTGGTGTGGTACTTTCCTCTAACTCCTCGTCTACAGCGGTATTTTGCGGACCCTAAGGAAGCACAGATCATGCACTAGCATGTGGAAAGAAAGAGGCCAGAATACGAAGATCTAGAAAAGGAGGAAATGCTGAGGCACCCTTCGGATGCTAGCCAGTGGAAGGCGTTGGACCTCGAATATTACCAATGATTCGGGAAAGAGTCAAGGAACCTCAGGCTGGGCGTGAGCACCGATGGACTCATTCTATTCGGAAGCTAGAGCAACACACATAGCACTTGTCCCATGTTTGTATGGATCTACAACCTCCCCCTCACTGTGCATGAAGAAGAAGTATGTAACCATGAGTATGCTAGTTCAAGGATGCACGAGGCAGGTACACCGATGCTCAGTGAATCGACGCTTGCGGTCGTAGGCTCGCATATGCATAGCATTCATCACGGCTGTCTATTTTTTGAGGAGCTCCGCATTCAAGAGGGTGATCAGTCGTACCCGGTTTACAAGGCTAAGGTGCCAAATGTGCTGGGCTTCGTCATAGTAGCCCTCGAGGATATTTTCTACGTGCGACATACCAACCTCTTCGACATGTTGCAAGGATTCCGGCTACACGATACCCTGGTCTGGTTGTTCTCGCTCAATATAGCCATGTAGATCATTAGAGACGGGACCTTGGGCATCACGTAGTGGATCCGTACTTCATGCATGACGCCGTTTTTAGAACACATGAGGGCATCCTAAATGGTGACCGACTACCTCTCATGCTTCCTACAAACAAACTCGGGCAAGGATGTGATTCTCATTCCCTACCATCCAGAGTCGGAGAGTGGTCACCAAGGTTCCGTGATCATATCTTGAATGTGCAACGCTCAAACACCTTGTATCTTGACTCGGGTAGTGCGACGAGGAAAGACTACTCCACTATCAAGAGAGTTCTTTACGATGCTCTCAACTTCTACATCACAGCGGGAGGCGTTGTCCCTAGTAGGAAAGTTAAGAGGCACTACATGCACTGTTCGGCCACACAATGGTGTTCCCTAGTAGGAAAGTTAAGCAGGTGCCTAACAGCGGGAAGGATGCCTTGTACGCGCTACACCACATGAAGGCGTTCATATAGGACCAGCATAACAACGCGTTGACATCTGACCTTCGAAGGTGGACTGAAGATCTTGAACGTATACAGTATCGTAACCTTAGGATAGATTTGTTTGATATCCAGGAGGAGATCTCGACAACAAGTCATAAAATCCGTGGGCCTCTTCTATTGCAGAACTCCATCGTGCAACAAGGAGATAGATGAACACTTAGCGAAGCAGGGTAACGGCAGGACATTCATGATGTCAGCGAAAGGAGATAAACGGGGCTTCATCAATATCCCCGAGCCGACTCATCAGCCGAAGAAGTCTTGATGTTTGCCTAGCTAGCTGTTAGTTCCGAACTTGTGTTGTAAATTTTATCCCTATGTTAACTTGCCTAGCAACCTCTAGAGTATGTTTCGTAAACCGTTGAACTTTATTGTGAGCGATGCTAGCTATTTGTGTTATGAACTATTTTAGTGCTTGGTCATATGTTGCTTCTCATTCATTATTGCCACCCTACTTCTTGGTTTGCTTTCCGTCTTTCTTTGAAATGTCGATAATTAAAACGTGTTGTGGCACTATATATGTGTGTGTGACTATACCGTTCCTAGATCTGGTGTGCCAAGTAGACTTGTAATTTGAGCTTCCTCTACTTGCCACACCAGATCCATTAGTGGCATTGTTATTTCCATTCCAAACCTAAGTATGAGGCACTAATCCAAGTCATTCTTGGTTTTTTGTCTTTCTTCGAAATGCCGATGATTAAAACGTGTTGTGGCACTATATATGTGTGTGACTATACTGCTACTGGATCTGGTGTGCCAAGTAGACTTGTAATTTGAGCTTCCTATACTTGCCACACCAGATCCATCAGCGGCTATTTCCGTGCCCAACCTAAGTATGAGGCACCCATATATATGCGTGATCTTATCTTGTGAACTGCTATTGCTTTCCACTGACATAACTAATATCATCTATCTTGTGTACACGAGATGGCAAAGAAGTGCTATGTCATGAACGTCGGTAGGGTTCCAGGTGTGTACGAGGAGTGGGAAGACTGCCAGAAACAAGTGAACAACTTCTCGGGCAATAGCTACAAAGGCTACAAGAGTAGAGAGGTCGCGGAAGAGAAGTGGAGGAAGCACAGGAGGAAGAAGTGGAGGAACTTCGTCATGATCACCACCTTGCTCTTCATGGGAGGTTGTGTTCTCTACTTCACCTAGAGAGCTCCGTCATGTAGTTGTAATGTGATTGTGAACTTGTACCCAGTCCCCGAGAGATGTGAACTTGGTGTTGTGTATGAGGAAATAATTTTGCGGCCCGAAAATTGAGACGCCAAGGAAAAGCGGTACCCAAGTTGCTTGTAATCAGCCGCATGGCCCATATTTGGCGTGCCAAATACTAAGAGGGTCAAGTTACCCCCTGTCAGTTTTCGTTGTTATGTCGCTGCCATCATGGAGGCGTCGTTGCTGGCATGTACTCCCTTCGTCCTAAGGCTTAAGGCCTATAATTTTTTTGAAAAGTCAAGGCACTTGCCATCATGCCGTGCTGGCGCCTGTATCCATTCCTCATTACACCGTCTTGTTCTTCCCCAAAGCGGCGATTTGTGGTCACGACCATGGTGCGGAGCTGGGACGCCATTTCCTTCGGTGGTGAGATCCGGGACGTGCATTTCTCTCTCAAAAAACGCTAGAGGAGATGCAGCAAATGAGTATGCGCAATTAAATTGCCCGGTAGGATTTGACACGTGAAAAATAATTACATAGAGCACATGAACTAAAGTGACGTAGTGGATAGGACAACACGACCGATAGCATGTATTGACGTAATAACAAAAGGTGCATATATCCTCTTTATTACTAGTATTTTTAACCTTTGTTTACTCAGAAGCTGGAACGGCCGCTGCCACGCGTCTCTCTATTGGACTTCCATCCCTGTTGTTAACCACTACGTTAGAAGCGCATTGACGGTTCCACCGTTCCCCTGTCTCGCAGAAATCACTCTTTCTTCTTCCTATCCTCTGTCTTCTGCTTCCCCCGTCATCTTCTTTCTATCTTCTCCTTGCTGCCATGGAAGGTTAAACTCTAGAGACAAGCTTTGTTGCCCATGGCAATAAGAAGATAGATATCGTCTACACCAACTAGGAGGGAGGAGATAGTGGTGCGAGTCTTGAGGATGTACGAGGATTGGCTTGAGAAAGACGAGGACAAGTTCATGGGATTGGACCACGAGTACACCTCGGAGGACCTAGATTTCGAGAATGAAGTCGCCGCCATTCAACTGGCCATGAGGAAACACGTCCTCATCTACCACTTCTCCTGGTTTGTAGATCTTCTCTCTATAGTTAACCACTTTTAGGGGTTTCTCCTCTTGTTCTTTATCCATTTGCTCACCTTGCAACTACTGAGTTTTATTAGGACCAAATAAATTATGAAAAGCCAATGTTGAGAGTCTTGATCTTGCATTTACTACACTTTTGTATATTAAAATTATATTTAGATGATGATCTTGCATTGGCAAACCATTTGTAGTTACAAATTTTGGTCACACATTTTATGATGACAAACTACATAATTTTAGGACTGAGAAGGAGTGCCCAGCGCTGCACCAATTCCTTGTAGAAAAAGGAATTGTTTTCTGCACTATCGACAAAAGAACTGTTTTTTTAAAATTTAGTCAAAAGGGAATTACAATTCCTTCACACAAATGGATAGATATTCAAAGTCCTATCAAGATCATAGGGGGCTCAAGGAGGGATGGAATGGCTACAGTCGCAACTAGAATCCTCGATGAGTCGTATGACAGATTCAAGGAAGATTTCCCTAAGGATAGGCATGATTTCTGGGAGGAGAGGCCGTTGTCTGAGATAAACCTGAAGTATGCAGCCATAGATGCTTACATGACCTACCAGTTGTATGATGTATATTAAGATCCATTTATTTCTACATTTCCTCATGTTTTGCCCCAGTTGCAAGAGGGAAGACAAGCTTAGGGGAGCCCTTTGTACCAAATGCAGTATAGCTGAGTGTGATGCTGCATATGCAAAGAAAATGGCTGCATATGAAGTAGCAGATAGAGAGGCTGTAACCGAAGCAGCAAATAGAGAGGTAGCATCTTCCAGCGGCAACAACCGAGCCTATCATGCACCCCTCATTGTGCCGCGGGATGCTGAAGATAGGAAGCCAAGTCAGCTTCCAGGTGGGATGAATTTGCATTTGGTACGCTGTGGAAGGCCAATAAGGAAAGCAACAGCTAGGATGATGGCAGTTGGTCTCCTAGGGACGATGGCAAGCGCCTCAATTGGTTTGATGAGAAGTGAATTAAATTTTACTTCTTTGTGTTTGTTTCTCTATGTGTCCGGTAGCTTGTTAAGATGGCTAGTACCTCAAGTGGTTTGAAGAGAAGTGAAATAAATTTTACTTCTTTGTGTTATGTTTTTGTACATGTCTGGTAGCTTGTCAAGATGGCATCTTGTTAACTGGCAGTTTGAAAGAGTACCTTTTTCCTCTCTCGCTAACATTTATGTTTCTTTTTTCCCAAATTGGTAGCAAATCTAAAGAAGCTTCTCTCTTTGATCATTCGTTCCTGTTGGCCCTCTTTTTGCTTGATCTGGTAGCAAATCTAGAGAAGCAAATCACACCAGGCAGAATACATACATTCAGAAAACAAATGTAGATATAGCTGTGCGAAGCTAAATAGGATATAGCGATAGAAAGTAGGTTACTTAACGAGGTTCGATACATTCACTACTCAGCAGCCATCACACGCAATATACAAAAATAAAATAAGCTTCTTAGCAGCAATAACAGACACGTTCGACCCCTCCTTGCCTACGCTTGTGACTCTGCCTCCTCCCTCTAGCGCTTCCTCCACTTCTTGATGGCTAGTCCCTTGATCTTGGGGTCTTTGGGCTTGATCGGAGGAATGAAACCCTCTTCGATGGCCACCCGCTGGAGGTTGCAAAGGTGAATGCCGAGCGCCTGGTGTTGAGCAATGTAGGCGTTGACGTTCATGGTATGGCTGACTTTGGGGGTGCCAGAGCTTGAGCCCTCTGTATGCATCACGACGCAGTTGAAGTTGGTGCCGACGAGTCTCGTCCTGGAGAAGGGCTAGTTGTAGATGCTACTAGCAAAGAAGGCGTCGTACTGGCCGGCCTGGAGCCTCCTCAGCACCTGACGAGTCTTGGTGTGCCTGGACTCGTCATCACTATAGACGTCGCTGCTATACACCTATTGGAAAAAAGGGAGGATTAGATGATGTAAGAAGATCGAGCAACTGAAATGCGAACAACCGAACCCTAATAAACCAAGATCTAACATCCAATGATGGGAATGAGAGAAGAACCAGGGAAGAGGAGAAAACCCTAGTTACCTCCGACCATGGGTCGTCAATGTCGGTATCGTAGGGGTTCACCAGAGCGATGTACTCCTCTGGATCGTAGGGGTCCCAAAAGAGCTGGATCTGCCCGTGACAGGAGGGGGCCTCCTTGCCGGTGGCTGCGTCATAAGTGGGGATGGGGGCCTAGACGGGGTCGCCGGCTATCATCGATGCCTCGAGGGGGCCTGGACAGGGACGACGGCTGCTTTCAACGCCTCGATGGGGCCCGGAACAGATAGGGAGGCCTCCTCACCGGTGGCCTTGGAGGCAATGATGGCCACCACATCCTCCTTCTCCATTGCTGGCACGCTTGGGGTTCTCTCGAGAGTTTGTAGAAGGTGATGGGAGAGTGGAGACGATTGCATGAGCAAGAGTGAGAGTGGGTAGGCGGAGAGGGAGAGGGAGAGGGAGAGGGGCTCTATAATAAAGGTGAAGAGAAGGGACATTTTGTTGCACCAGCGTGCACCACACCGTGTACGCTACTACACCATGCACAGCGACACGTGCACGGTTCGTCACGTTTTTTCCCAGGCCATGCATGGCACTTCTATATTTAGCAGCATGCAAAGGGTGTAGACACAATTTCTAAGTAGGAAGGTTGACACAGCCATAAAATTGGCGATAATTAAAAGGGGAAATGTAGAGGAGAAGGTAGGAAGCTATATGGCGAGATTTGTGGGGTTATGCTACATAGGGCAGAGGGAGGTGTGGATGAGTGCGAGGGACTCGATGAAGGCATAGATGTTAGGTCTCCTCGAGGGGACCCTCTCCTCGAGACCCATTTCTCAGCTCTTCAGCCTCTGGCTGACGCGTGGAAGTTTCTCGTGGTAGGGCCCAGTTGGAAGTGAGATTGAGAGCGTGCTGCATAAAAATAGGATATGTCTTATTAAAATCAAGTGGTAATAAATTGCAGCTGCCAGTCAACAACCGTGCACTCGATGAACCCATTGCCCTATGCATGTGTTCTGGCGTAGTAGTAGTAGGCTTTTCAGACATGATTAAACATGACATGACCACTCGACGACTTTTTTCATGGACGACTTCATGTTCCTTCTTGTAGAAGTCTCACTGAGAGAGACATCTGTGCTGTCTCACGATGTACTGTGAAGCGCACGACGTGTGCAACGATCCACGTTGGATCACAGAGGATCAATGGTTGGTGCACACGATCTGCGTGACAACTGTGTCAACCAATCAAGGCGTAGCAGTCAGAGTGAGCACAGGTTTGGGCTTCTATGAGAGAGAGAGAGGGCAAAACTGAGTAGTATCAAAAAACAAAGGGCAAAACTGAGTAGTATAAAAATGGAAAGTGAGTGTCTTATACAATGAAACACATCTTGGCATACATCAAATTATGCCAAGATGGACCCACTAGAGTTATTGCATGTGTGTTCTTTTACAAAACCATATGGATCCACTATATGTCATTGCATTTGTGTTCTTTTCATAACCCACTTGGATGTGTGTGTGTATCAGTGTGCATCATTATAGTTTTGGAAAAGAACACTTGCAATGATGCCACTCCAACATGTGGTGTCCAACCATGTCCAGGAACCCTAGCCGCATGCTGGAATTCAATTGCAACATGCATTGTATCCCCAGTTTAAAAGATGTTGTATCACCACACCCACTTGGATATGTGTGTGTATCAGTGTGCATTGATGGCTCCGATATTTGCCATCTTCCACTGCGTTTAAACGTTGTTTTTGGTCAAGCAATTGCCAAAGAAACTCTCAACTCTTGCCACTAATGACTAATAATTGCAAAGATATGCAAATCCCTTCTTTGATTTATGTTGTGTAGGAAATCACGGCTTTTAAAGAAAAATAAAGAGTCATAATGAAGGATTTTGAGGAAGTACTCATGACCAAGTAATTGGAGAGGCGTTCTAGGGCGCCTGAAGGCTTAATGACCATTGGTACGGGAGTGGTCTGCCCGTACCACCCGCCCGTACCAGGTGGCAATGGCTCCATCTTGTCAAACTCTACAACATTCGTGAAGACGCATATATATTTCGAGGCTCCAACCGTCGGCCAGAGAGCCGCCATTCTCAGATTGCATCACAACACCACCAAAGGAGATCCACACCATTGTTCATCCATTGTTCATCACTTCCACCTTCCACCCATCCACTAGCGATAGCCATTTCTTCGTACTTTAGATCTCCTTGTGATTTGGCGACCATTGTAAGAATATTTGATTTCAATCTAAGTATTTGCATAATGTTTTCTATCTCCGATCTATTTGTTATGAGTGAGTAGTCCTCATGGGTTGTGGGTTGGGGAGAAACCTCGCAGCAATTATGTGCATCTAGATCATGGGAGAATTGTATTTTGTTTGAATTTGTGATTTGTATATTTTGTTTCTTCGTCCCTTGTCTTGATCTGTGGACTTGTAGGTACCCAATATCCCATAGATTGATAAAGGCTTGAGGTGAGATACTTGGCTAGTGGCAATCTCATAGGAACCTCAGTGACAGAAAGGGTAGTACGGTCTTCCCTTAGCACCCCATTCAGGATCAACAACAACATCACCACTTAAAGCTTTGATCTATGTTTTCACTTAATAATCGTTTGTAACCCATTGCTATGCCCGCTGCATCATGGGGGCTCTAGAATATTAGGATGCGTTGCCCATAGGAGATTATCTCAATACAAACATTATACACGACTATGCTTATTATTATCTTTTATCTTATTTGATGTGCAGCTGCAGGTGGATCTTCAACCCTGGCCTATCTCAATCCATTGATTCAAACCTGTTATAAAGTAAACTAGATTGGTCCAGTCAACTTAGGTAAAACAAACAAACAAAGTCTTGTAGACGTGTCCTTTTTTAATACCTTTTAGTAGTGCTTTCTGAGGTTCGATTAAACCTAGGTCTTCTAGGGAAAAGGCTATTATACTACATCCATGAATCCGGATCGAAGGTATCAACCCTTTTTCTGGCGCTGTTGCCGGGGAATCAATTTTGCTATCCTGGTGAGGTAATTAGAGACCTTGTTTTTAGTTTTATTATTAGTTGTAGTTTAATTCTTGTTATTAGTTTACTTTCTTGTTATCTATTTGAAAACCCCAAAAAATTAGTTACTTGCTATTCGTTTTCATTACTTAAAAATTACCAAAAAGATAAGAGCCATGGCTCAAAAGAGATTAGGGGAGTATGCTACTCCCAATGATGATTTTATTCTTGCACCCATCACTCAACCCGCAGTTGATGTAGAAACATATGAGATAAAACCTAACGTTTTAAGTTTGGTTCAACAAAACCAATTTGGGGGTTCATCTTGTGACATGATGCGTATTAAAGATGTAGATCCAAATGCTTTTAATCTAAGATTATTCCCTTTCTCTCTTAGAGGAAAGGCTAAGGATTGGTTGCTAGCTCTACCAAAGGGCACTATTAAATCTTGGGAGGAATGTACTAATTTGTTTATGACTAAATTTTCCCCCAGCTAAGACTATGCAGCTAAGATCCAACATTACAAGCTTTAGACAAGAAGACCATGAGCCACTAGCGCTTGCGTGGGAAAGGATGAAAGAAGCCATAATGAACTGTCCTAATCATGGGATGGAGGAATGGCTTATATTACATTTATTTTATAATGGTCTTAACCTAATGCCTAGTCTATGCTAGATACTGCAGCAGGAGGAACGATCATGGGAAAGCATGTGAGTGTTGCAAAAAGTTACTTGATGATATGTAAAATAACTATGCCCAATGGCATGTGGAAAGAACCTCGAAGAGAGTAAGTTCAATTACCGAGGTAAACAATGAGGAGCTTACATCTAAGTTAGATGAGTTGCTTAGCTTAATAAAGGGTAAGGAAGATACCCAAGTTAATGCTATCGCTACCTATGTTAATGATGTTAATTTTATAGCTCGCACTCCTTTTAATCTTGCATGGAAAAATAATTATGCTTCTAATGTTCAAAAATATCATGCTAATCCTGCATGATCTCCTTATAATAATTATGATAATACTAATGGAGAAAATCATGGCAATGTCCCGTTTGAGCAAACCATTAGAACATTTATACAAGCTCAAACTGAACAAAATAATATGCTTATTAAGATTACGGAGAACCATGAAAGTAGTATAGGAAGATTATCTAATCAGGCCGTTGCAATTAGAAATGATGTGCAATTATCCAAGCTCTCATACTAGCAAAGTTTGCTGGAAAACCCGAGCCAAATCCGGTAGAAGACCTCAAGATGATGAGGGTGGTAACCAATGATGAAAAACCTAAAGAGCTAGATTATAGCAACATGCCAACACCAGAATATACCGTGGAAGATCTATTGAAGATGATCACTGTTAACAATCCAGGTATAGAACAAGGTAATGATGCTATGTACCAAAAATTTATACAACAAGTAGCATCTAAGGTTCCTGATTTAGAGATGGAGTACAAAATACTAGCTGATAAGCTTCCAGCTAAGCTAGATGATATATTTGAGCCCACTATTAAAATTAAGTTGGGAGTTAATGAGATATCCGCACTATGTGATCTTGGTGCAAGTGTCTCAACAATTTACAAAAGCCTATTCGATAAGTTAAACTTGGGGCCATTTGTTACAACTGAATTAAGACTCCATCTAGTTGATTCAACTTATAAACAATCTGTTGGGATCAAAGAAATTATAGTTGTTGAAATTAAAGGTAGTCCCGCTCTTATTGATGTTGTTATTGTGGACATGCCTGGAGATCCCATAACACCTATAATTCTAGGTATGACATTCCTAAGAACTATTAAAGCTTTGATTAATTTACATGAAGGGAATGTAAGAATAGGGATACCATCTAGAGATCCTTATGTAGTCCACTTCCCTAGGAAAAAGAAGGCCAAGCCTAATGATGATGCTGGTGTAATTACTTTAAAAGCAAACTACTTTGGAGTGGATGTCCCACTTCACAAACCTAAGTGATTGCCATCAATGTCAAGCTAATTGACCTTAACTAGAAGTGCTTCATGGGAGGTAACCCATGTGAAATACAGTTTATCTTTATATTTTCTATTGCATTAGTTTTTTTTGTTTTTTTGTTTTCGTTTTTAATAAAGAGTGTTGAAGAAGAACTATGGAGAGAGGAGAAGAAATAAGTAATCCTCTATATTTTATTTTACTAACACATGGACTAAGAACTATTGCTAGATCATTACTTAGTATTTTTACTATTATCCAACCCTATGATAAGATGTGCAAAGGCACACGGAGCTACTAATAAAATTTCTTGAGTTTTTGTAGTTCACAGTGTCGATAACGATCACTGGTATGACCAGAGTGGACCGTACCATGCGCCCATACCACCTCAAGGCAAAGGAAGATATTTTTTTTTGATGATTGCCAAAGGAACAGTGTCGATAACAACCACTGGTATGGCCGGACGCGCCCGTACCGTACCCCGAGCAAACATCAGATTTTAAGCAAAAGTCAGCATAGCATTAACGACTAGCAGTACGGGCGTGCGTGACCATACCACGCGCCCATACTAAGTCCACCTCCTGGGAGCAGCCGTCGCCCCCAAGGTAAGTCACCTAGTACGGGTGAGCTTCGGCTGTACCGCCCACCCGTACCACGTACGCGGACGCCATATTGACCCCGAGGAGGTAACCTAAAAATCCCCAACTCATTTTTCCATTTCTTCTTCCTCCAAACTTCAAACCACCTCCATTGGATTTTCAAATTTATTCAATCTTTCTTCAATTCTTCGCACTCACTCGATCTAAGGTATGATTCTCCTCCGATCCCTAACTTATTTGCGCAAAATCTTCGCTTAATCATTCATCATTGTCAATCTAGACATAGGTCTTGTTCTTGATTCAATCTTGGTACTAAGTATGCTTAGCATTGTTTTTAGAGGAGTTTCTTTTGTAGTTAGTGTAGAGAATCACTTATGATATGTTTCTATTGGACCAAATTTTTTTTGCAATATTTATTTACTTTGTCTTGTTTTTTATTTATTAGATGAACATGAGGAGTCGTACACGTGAGATCGCTGCGGAGTCCTCCGTGCCACCCGTTGATACATTAACCCCCGAGTCTGTTGGCATTGAGTTCACCAAGGAGTTCCATCTAACCCGTTTTGATCGTCTCAAGATTCGAGAGATCAGGTCCACCAAGTGGGTGTGTCCTTATATCCTGAACCAACTTGGCATTCGTGCTGATTTCGATTTACTTTGCAACAACGTTGGTTTGTACAATTTTGTCTTTCAGGATGTTGTGACATATCACCGCTTGACGCTTGAGTTCTTCAGCACCTTGACACACACGATGGATCCTTATGGTTGCTTTGAGGAACAAAGGCCCATAGTGATCGAATTAAATCCGTCCTTATGAACTGTGAGTATACTTTGACACTCATCCAATAGGCTCAATGCTTTGGGTTTACCAACAACACCACTGATGTATGCACAACTACCTTTGTTTTAGATCCTTCCCCTTTACAATATTTTAATTTGATGAGAATTCGTGGAAACACACCCAAGGGGAACCAAATTGGTCATCCTGCTATTCGATATTTATTCTATGTGATTGCTAATGCACTTCATGCATGTGGTGAGTTTCTAGAGTTAATGAGGAGGACGTGTTGATCCTCGCAAAAGCTGCACTTGTCAATTGTAACTTAACGCCAAATTTGGGCGCTCTACTTGTGTTTTAGCTTAAGTATAAGGCTCTTCAATCTCGAGGACCCATATGTGGAGGAGGAGTTGTGACCGTTCTTGCACGTGCACTTCGCATCAACCTGGGTAACATCCAACCATTGACTGGAAGTAACCGTCTCGGTCTATCTACTCTAAGAGCATGTTGTATGATTTGTAAAAACCATGGTAGATATTTCTTTGATATACCTGGAGCCGGTCACTTGATCTTGGCTCCTTTGCCTAATGGTTTATTCTGTATCAAGGATGGACATTTGCGTTATGATGCGCAGGTTGAAGCTAATCTACTCCAACAA
This sequence comes from Avena eriantha, assembly GCA_910589775.1. Lineage (NCBI taxonomy): Eukaryota > Viridiplantae > Streptophyta > Magnoliopsida > Poales > Poaceae > Avena > Avena eriantha. Next base: position 105,162,899 of record OU342745.1, on the reverse strand, counting down.
GAAATACCTATGGGAGGAGGAGAAGATGAAGTAGAACAAGGAGGACCGGAACAAGACGTGCAACCACTAAACTACTACACCACCTATGAAGACATTTATGCACTCAAATGAAACATTCAAAACATGAATAACCTCTCCATCAATCTTTGAGATGCCACTTCAAGCCTCGCCACCCAGTCCATGATTGGAGCAGCCAATGGAACGTGGGAGATTATCCACCGCCGCCACAATGAGCAACAAAAGGGCTTGCAAAAGCCTGAGCTTGGGGATGTGTCCCCCCAGCTAATTTATTTGTGTAATAACGAGGTTGTACTACAACTCCTTGAGAGCTTTGAAACACTCATGTTGGCTTGTTCCAACAATTTACTTTTTTCCTTTGCTTTCGTTTTAGTTTATTTGTTTTCCTTTTTTCTTTTCTTAAAACCCTTGCTTGGTCGCAAGTCCTTTTCTGTTCTTTAATCCATATCCTCAAAAATACAAAAATATTTTTCTGTTTATCCTTTTTCGTAAACATGAATGCATACTTTGCCTCTTTGCTTTAATACCATTTTGAGAGTAATCGTGTTTGAGTTTGAAGGAACACATCCCTATAAGTAAGAGGATCATAAAGTTACTTGTGAGAGGCTTGTCCTATGTCTCCCACTTATGAAGTTTGAATTGTTTATCTTAGTTGATTGATTTGCTAAGATGCCATGCTAGTGGGAAGTACTTTAATTTGGTTAGAGTAAGGATTTTTATTAGTATGATGATTAGTTGTTGAAGCTCTTGCTCTAGTTCTTTTTGTTAACCAAGTCTTGCCTTGGAAATAATAATGCCAAACAAGTACAATAAGAAAAGGTCTAAAATTTACAACTTGTTTGATGAATGATTGTCTTGAGAGTATACCCTTGATTATACTTAACCCCATAGATATTTTGATAGTCTCGACGACACTCATGAAAAGAGTTGTTTGATTGAAATAAAGTTTAGTGGTAATTGTGATTCATGCCAAACATAACCTTATGCATCAAACCGCGATACTAGCTCAAAAAAGAAGCGAGACAACTTTGTTCTATGTCTCTAATGCACACCTTTGGGATGCCAACACCTCCGCTAGCTTTTGAACGATCTATGGTATAACCCTAGATTTCGGCTTTGAGTTGATGACATGAGTGGCATCCGTGTCAATGTATGGGCGAAAGTATTGGTACTCTCAAAGGTTGTGCAAACACTAGCAAAAAGAAACAAACACCGATCCTAGAAAATGAAAAAGAAAGAAAAAGATATCTATGAGGATCCACATAACAAGTCCTTCACATGGTCTCGTTACTACTTTACGATTTTTTTCTTGAAAGACAATGATTGGATTAGAAGTGTTTTAGATTGACGTGATTTATTGATGTGGGTGTAAATAAGACACTTCATTGTTATACTACTTGGGACATGAAACTCTCTTACTCAATTATGCTATTTAAACATCCTAGTGTTCCTTGGCAAGCTAAGAGTTAATTAGAGGAATTGGATTGATTGCTACACTTCTAGTTACTTATACTTATATTAAACTTTACTTTGATTATCTTGACTTATTGAAGCTTGTATAGTATTCTTGTCATCTCTCTAACTTTGATAAGCTTCGCAATTGAATGAAGTGTTGAGCACATACAACTACCAACTGTAAGTGAACTCTTATTCTCGTTGTTTCAAGTTTAAACGCTGAATTCCTTATAGTTATTTTGGTTCTTCTTTCTCAAGGATGATCAAGGTTTGAGATTTGGGGAAGTTGAAGGCTCTGATTTTTGCCATCTTCCACTTCATTTAAACGTTGCTTTTGGTCAAGCAATTGCCAGATAATGTGGGGCCCCCGGATTAATGCTTCGAGAATCCCTGTTATGCATACCACCACGATCCCATGATCAGTTAGTCGTGGCACATAACCGACAAGTATCATTACAACATCCGAGATGTATCGAAATACAAGACTTACATAAATGACATTATGGCTATGCCATCTTCAACAACGGAACATCATTACGCACAGAGCCCGAGCCATGCCTCAACCTATAGGCAACTGACTGGGAGAACGTCCTAGCTCGCATAGTCGTCCACTTCACCTCGTCTTGATATCTGACCAAGTTAATAGCCAGAGACAATGCCGGTGAGTACTTTGAATGTACTCGCAAACCACCTTAAGATAGCAATAATAATAAGAGGATATGCAATATGGCTGTGGTAGTAGGAGGGCTACAAGAGATGTTCTTTTCTCAATTAATTTCTCTTGTAGATATAGCATCCACATATCTTTGTTGAAAACTTTTGTAAAGTAATTTCGGAAACCTTTTTGAAAAGTTTTTGGAAAACATCAGGACCGGGTCACCCATTTCTTCCCGTTTTTGGGTCATCCCACGACCAAACTCCTTCCATACCTCTCTGACCATCCCATGGTCAAAGCAGGTATCCTTTCCGACCATCCCATGGTCAAAACATTTCAAAGTCATTTCTTTTTCGAAATCCTTTTTGAAAACAAAACCAGCACCGCTCTACATCAACCTTCCCAACCGTCCATGACCGCAGACGCGGCTATTCGAATATATTTACACTCTACAGAGGTTGTACACTTTACCCACACCATCCGAGTACACTACCCTGATCTTCACCGATCGTGGGTCGAGTAACCGATCAAGACTCTCCGGATGCCCACTCCAATATAAGTGCCTACCCTATGAGTGTTAATCCCCTCAAAACCGGGACGTCGGGCGAGGACCAACCGGAGCGCTTTTTCCACTTCTCGAGTGTGCGCTTTCAATGAGGGGCTCACAGTAACGCGTGGAGGCTTGCCGACCCTTCATTCCTTCTCCAGGTCGATGTCCCACATGGACCTATATCGGAGAAGGCCCACCCTCCATGGATCCCCGATCCCCTGTAGTTGTTGCGAGGCAGCTTATACCAGAATAGACAAACATCAAATCCAACCCCGTCCCATACCAGAGTAATGTGGTTGCACAGGGTTAATTGTTCAAGCAAAACTGCAAAGAACCAGGTGCGTTTTTGTAAACCTTTTTCCTCCGGTTTTCCTCCAGCATTTTGTAAAACAAAACCTTTTTGTTTCTCAACCTCTCTTGGGAGGTCCCTGATGGCTCAATGCACGGCGCCCAGAAAAGTGCTGGTGCGTGGTTGATGTAGAGCTCGTTGGGAACCCCAAGAGGAAGGTATGATGAGCACATCAGCAAGTTTCCCTTAGTTATGAAACCAAGGTTTAATCGAACCAGTAGGAGCAAGGAAACACCCCAAAGGTGTTACTAGCTGAGCTTTGGTAGGGCGCACTACCAGTGCTAGTAGCAACGTGGAGACCTGCACAACACAACCACATAACTTTGTCCCCAACTTGCGATGAGGTTGTCAATCTCACCGTGTTTTGCGGAAAACAAGGATTAAACGTATCGAATGGAAATAAGTAAAAGTTTGCAGAAAGTAAACACAAAACAGTAAAAGATTGTAGACTGTGTGTAAAGAAAAAGGATCGGGATCCATAGTTCACTAGAGGTGGCTCTCCTTAAGATAGATAACATGCTGGGTGAACAAATTGCAGTGGGGCAATTGACAAACATCGAGAAAGCAATACATGCATATACTAATCATCTTGACTCCTTTGAGACTTGATTGGGCATTACAACATAATACATAGACCGCCATCCAACTGCATCTATGACTAATAATCCACCTTCAGGTTATCATCCGAACCCCCTCCAGTATTAAGTTGCAAGCAACATATTATTGCTTTATGAACTGCGTGTAAAGTAAACAATACGATTGTTATATGAACAAAGGATTGTTGTTTTCTCCCTAGTAGCAACAACACATCTAGTACCTTAGGGATTTCTATCACTTCCCCAGATTACCAGAGGCATGAACCACTATCGAGCATAAATACTAACTCTTGGAGTTGCTAGCATCTACTTGGCCAAGATAGCTATTAACAACGGAAAGCATGCAAGATCACAAATAACAAAGACATGATAGAATCAATAATCAATCTGAAATAGCATCTCAATATCCATCGGATCCCCGCAAACACAACATGCAGAATTACAAATAGATGATCTTGATCATGAACGGAGCTCACAAGATCTAAACATGAATGCACAAAGGAGGAGAACCAGCCATCTAGCTACTACATGGATCCGTAGTCCAAGAATGAACTACTCACGCGTCACACCGGAGGCTTGCATGGTGATAAAGAAGGCCTCTAGGTTAGAATTCCCCTCTCCGGCAGGGTGCCGGGAAGAGCTTCAGATCCCTCCCGATCTAGCGATGGAGAAGACGGCGGCTACAGACTCTTTCATGGATTTTTGATCGGGCACTTAGGGTTTTCATCCGAGGGAAATATATAGTCGGAAGGGGAGGCCGAGGGGGTGCCGGGAGCGGCCACACCACCCCCTGGCGCGGGCCAGGCCTAGCCGCGCGACCAGGTGGTGTGGTGGCCCCCTGGCCCCTGTCCGTCTCGTATTCTGGCACTTGATGACATCCGGAAAAATAGGCACTTTGGCTTTTGTCCCGTACAATTCCGAGAATATTCATTTTCTGACTTTCCTGGAACCAAAAACAGCAGAAAACAGGCAGCTGGCACTGTGGCTCTTGTTAATAGGTTAGTCCAAGAAATCATATGAAAAGTACTCCAAAGTTGGAACAAAACATAAGAAAGTGGATAAAACCAAGCATGGAACATCAAAAATTATAGATACATTTGCAATGTATCAACATCCCCAAGCTTAACTCCTGCTCGTCCTCGAGTAAGTAAGTGATAAAAAGAAAGAATAATTTTTGAGGTGACATGCACCATCAAAGACTTGATCAAAGTATTTGCAAAACATTCAAAGCTGGGATCATAGCACTTCAATCATAACATGAAAGACAAAGTTCTAGCAATAAGCAAAGAAACTATGATGCAACATGAAAAGGCACAAACAAAAGATTCATGAATAACAATGCTTTGCAAGACGTTTGTTTGTTTCACATAAAGAAAACATAGCATAATAGTATTCAGCTTGTCCCTCAATAGAGTAGCAAATATAAATGCATAGGACACCTTCAAAGTTCATAAGAGTGACTAGATACAAATAGTTTAAAACAAGCAATATCAAAGTATGCATCAATCAACTAGTCTTGGGACAATGCACATAGAACTAAGAATGGCCACTATGCTCTCAAAGTAAGTGCATAAAGATAGAAGGTGGAGACTCAATGTAATGGTGGAAGAAAGGCCTTTTTATAAAAGGAAGTAGGGATTCAAGTCTCATAAAGAGCTTCCAAAAATTATGGTACTTATAACTTTCAGCTCTCATTGCCCCTATCATAAGCATCTTGAAGTGATTAAGGTTAAAGTGAACAAACTATGGTGTACATGCTTGACGAAGTATAAGTCAGAAATCTAATGTCCCTTCTATATGAGGGCCGCTCCTCATGATACTCAAGTTTAGTCACCGGTAAGTTCTTGTCATTGTAAGTATATGTGTATCATTGAGAACCGCCAACGGGGTACCCCTTGCCCGATGATACGGAAGAATCCCATATCAAAATGACAAGGCAAGCAGACAACGAGCATCTCAGCATTCTTCTTATTTACCATGGGAATATGGTGATTTTTTCTCTTTCCTCTATTCATAGTATATTTTTTTTCTCTTTTCTCTTTTTTTTTTCAATATAGGACTCTTTTTTTATAAGAAGAATGCTTCATAGATAGCTCATTATGGTTACGCTGTAGTTTCCACCATGTCAGCATGGAATAGACCAGCGGCCCAGGCATTTGTCTAACACATATACATAACTCCATGTACTTACAAGCTCACCTTTCATTTCACACCGATGACATCCATATACAAAAGAGCATGATATCAACTAGGTACAAGTACCAAGTGCAATGTTGAAAGCGTTCCCCATGAAAGCATGGTTCTGCTAATTCCCAACAAATAAGTGCAAGCATATACAACATAGATGACACAATGGTTCAAGTTTATTAAGGGCAAGAAAAGTAAAGTGTGCCATCAAGGTCGTGAGAGCTTTAATCACTAGTTTTCTCATAACAATTTTAATTTGGAAGGTAAACAAAAGCATGAATATACTTGGAATAGCATAAGCTAGTACGTAGGTATGGTGGACTCTTTGGAATAACTTGGTTTAGGGAGTTGGATGCATGAGTGGAACTCATACTTTGTTGTGGAGGCTAGCAAAAGACTGGGAGCGACAAACTAAGAGAGAAATAATGGCCATAATCATGCAGAGCGACAAAAAATCATTGATAAAAGCATAAAGTGATACTACAAGTTGAAAACTAAAGGATCATAAAGGTTATGGTGACTTGAGATAGTCATAACATGGTGTGAGCATGTGCCAAGTCAACCCAAATAAAGTATCAAAGGAGAATACCACTATACTATGCTTTAATATGCTAAAACAACGCATGATTCATCCAAGGCACATTAAGAAATCTCAATTGTTTATAACAAGTCATGCTACAGCAAAGAATACTAAGCATAAAGCCAAAACAATACCAAGCATGGCATGACAAAGCATAGGCCACAGTCAAAAACGAGCTCTTTTTACCACATAAGCATGAACTTTCCTACTCTTTTCAAACCAAACCAAACTATTTGCAAACCAATGTAAGAAAGAGGGGGTCCAACCAATTTTATTCAGAAAACTAAGCAAACCATAGCAAAGGAAAAACCAAAACGAAAATGAAAAAGAAGACGCTCCAAGAAAAACACAACTGTGCATGAAGCAATAAAAATGAAGCGTTTGGAAGAAACTTGGGATTTTTATTGATGAAGAAGGGGATGCCTTGGGCATCCCCAAGCTTTGACGCTTGTACTTCTTGGATATTTCTTGGGGTGACACGCGTGGCATCCCCAAGCTTGAGCTTTAGTCCATCCTTCATCTCATTACTCATTCCTTCCATACACCTGAATGTTTTCCTTCATACAAAACTTCACATAATCTTTATTAGCAACATTAGTGCACTCAAGATAAATAATTCTTAAGGTTCAGTTCTGACACCAAATAAACTTCCATTAGAACACTAGATACTGTAGCACTTCCCTCAAAACGCTCAATTCCCCAAAAGAACTCAAGAAGGAACCAATCAAGAATCAAATGCAGAAAATGGCAGAAATCTATCAAAACAGACCAGCAGGTAAAGACAATTTTTTTCGAAGACCTTCTGTTGCTCAAATAAAAAAGTGTTGAACTAACAAAAGTTACATAACAACCTGGGGCAGAAGCACAAAAATTCACGCCTCAAAAAGACGTTCAGAGATTGTACACGAATTTTTACTGTGAAGCACAGAAATATGTTTCGGGACAGCAACTTTCCCAATCATTACTTCTCTCTCATTAGAGGTTACTCTTGGCACATAAAGCAAATAAAAAGGATAAGGAGCGGTGATTACAGAGATAATAACTTTCAAGACTCATCTAAAACTTTTGGGTTATCTCCCAATAAGTACTTTTCTTTAACGCCTTTAAGTTAGCATTAAGAAGCAAGAAAAAGAATCAAGTGTTCTCGAATGAAGAAGCATTAAAACCAAATTTCTTGCCCTTACCTCTCTTACTTTTATTCTTAACCTTGCGGAAAATATGATTGTTTGGTGGATAATAAAGGTGCATGGTACCCTTTCCCACATCTATTATTGCTCTAGGGAGTTCTAATAGGGACCTTCGAAGTGTAATTTGTCCTTTTCCTACACATTCAATAACAAGATAATCAATAGAAATCGTTTTCCCAAGGATCTTTGTAAACACTCCTTCAGCTATTCCAAGAGGTAACATGGTAGTATTATTAGCAAGAGATATTTATTTTCCTCCTTCAATAAGCCCCAAAGTATTCAGAGATTTATAAATATCTTTGGGCGTAAGACAAAATTCAGACATGATATCACAGCAAGCTTGAAAAGTTTTAGTGTTCATCTCAATCTTTACTATAGGGAACCACTTTGATGGTTCAGAGTTTATTGGAACATAGTTGTGATGCTCCCTAAGCATATTATAGCAATTTTCTAAGCTAGTAGTGCTAGTATCTAGAGTGTTCAACCTAGCAAATATTTTTGCGAAAGAGATATCAGTTTGGCTAGGCATGTTGTAAGTGAGGATCAATTTCTTTATAGCATTAGTAGCAATATCCTCATTACATTAGAGGAAATCTCCTCCCACAACAGCATCTAGAGCATATCTATAGCAAAGAGCAATCCCAAGGTAAAAACTTCTAAGGAACAAACTTTGAGTCATTTTAGGCTCAGTTTTTTCATGTAAATCGGAGATTCTAGACCAAGCTTCCTTAAAACTTTCCTCAATTCCTTGTTTAAAAGTGAAAATCATTTCCTCGGGTGACACAGTGATTGGAGCAAGGCTAGACATAATGGCAACTTAGGATAGGAACTAATTTTTTGTGTGTTTTTGAAATAAGAAAGCAAACTAGTAAAACTAATTTTTTTGTGCTTTTGAAAAAGAAACAAGCAAACAAAGCAAAACAAAAACAACAAAGTAAAGAGATTGGTTATGAGGGACTCCCCTTGTGAAGATGTCCTTGACTCCCCGGCAACGGCGCCAGAAAAATGCTTGATGGCTCAATGCACGGCGCCCCGAAAAGTGCTAGTGCGTGGTTGATGTAGAGCTCGTTGGGAACCCCAAGAGGAAGGTATGATGAGCACAGCAGCAAGTTTCCCTCAGTTATGAAACCAAGGTTTAATCGAACCAGTATTAGCAAGAAAACACCCCAAAGGTGTTACTAGCTGAGCTTTGGCAGGGCGCACTACCGGTGCTAGTAGCAACGTGGAGACCTGCACAACACAACCACATAACTTTGTCCCCAACTTGCGATGAGGTTGTCAATCTCACCGTGTTTTGCGGAAAACAAGGATTAAACGTATCGAATGGAAATAAGTAAAAGTTTGCAGAAAGTAAACACAAAACAGTAAAAGATTGTAGACTGTGTGTAAAGAAAAAGGATCGGGATCCATAGTTCACTAGAGGTGGCTCTCCTTAAGATAGATAACATGCTGGGTGAACAAATTGCAGTGGGGCAATTGACAAACATCGAGAAAGCAATACATGCATATACTAATCATCTTGACTCCTTTGAGACTTGATTGGGCATTACAACATAATACATAGACCGCCATCCAACTGCATCTATGACTAATAATCCACCTTCAGGTTATCATCCGAACCCCCTCCAGTATTAAGTTGCAAGCAACATATTATTGCTTTATGAACTGCGTGTAAAGTAAACAATACGATTGTTATATGAACAAAGGATTGTTGTTTTCTCCCTAGTAGCAACAGCACATCTAGTACCTTAGAGATTTCTGTCACTTCCCCAGATTACCAGAGGCATGAACCCACTATCGAGCATAAATACGAACTCTTGGAGTTGCTAGCATCTACTTGGCCAAGATAGCTACTAACAACGGAAAGTATGCAAGATCACAAATAAAAAAGACATGATAGAATCAATAATAAATCTGAAATAGCAACTCAATATCCATCAGATCCCTGCAAACACAACATGCATAATTACAAATAGATGATCTTGATCATGAACAGAGCTCACAAGATCTAAACATGAAAGCACAAAGGAGGAGAACCAGCCATCTAGCTACTACATGGATCCGTAGTCCAAGGATGAACTACTCACGCATCACACTAGAGGCTTGCATGGTGATGAAGAAGGCCTCCAAGGTGAATTCCCCTCTCCAGCAGGGTGCCGGGAAGAGCTTCAGATCCCTCCCGATCTAGGGATGGAGATGATGGCAGCTATAGACTATTTCGTGGATTTTTGATTGGGCACTTAGGGTTTTCGTCCCGAGGGAAATATATAGTCGGAAGGGGAGGCCGAGGGGGTGCCGGGAGCGGCCACACCACCCCCTGGCACGGGCCATGCCTGGCCGCACGGCCAGGTGGTGTGGTGGCCCCTGTCCCCTCTCCGTCTTGTATTCTGGCACTTGATGACATCCGGAAAATAGGAACTTTGGCTTTTGTCCCATCCAATTCCGAGAATATTCATTTTCTGACTTTCCTGGAACCAAAAACAACAGAAAATAGGCAGCTGGCACTGTGGCTCTTGTTAATAGGTTAGTCCAAGAAATCATATGAAAAGTACTCCAAAGTTGGAACAAAACACAAGAAAGTGGATAAAACCAAGCATGGAACATCAAAAATTATAGATACATTTGCAATGTATCAGTCCCACCTCACCAAGGTTTTATCATAAAACATTTGGTAAAACTTTTTTCGGGGTCTTCCCATCCTCTAGCTTTGCTTCGGTTAAATCGGGGGTCTCTAAGGGGTTATGGTGACATACACCATCTATTCCTACTAGGGGCAAGTAGGTGTCACCAAGGGGGTTGTATTTAGTAGTACCAAAGTGTAATAGTTTGGAGGAGCCAAACCACTACCATTTATATATATACTTCAACAAATAGTAAAACAATGCAGTTTTAATAAACAATAGACAAAGCATGCATAAGTAAAATAGTAGGGCAAGGCTTATGAGCAAGAAGGTGGCTTGCCTGAGATCAGCAATATGTCATAATATGTCACCGGACTTCTTCTTAGCATACTCGAGAATACCAATACCAATAATAAATACCACTTCTTCTACTCTGCGGTTACATCGCAACTATCGTCGATAAGGATCACATCCAAGCAAACAAAAGGGCACAATCAATACAGGGCATACAATCACCAATACTATTCAGCAAACAAGCAATTGAATAAACTCCAATTAAGGTTCAGTAGTTTTAGAGAGGATTGGATTTAGGAGGTTGAGATGGTCTTGGAAAAGGGGATGAAAATCCCTTAGGATTTATAGTCTAGAAACTACCTAAGAGATGGATTTTCGGAGCAAGACCATATTATGTATGGTACCATGGTAAAAAACATGATACCAGCAGATAGGTATTGATAAGATGAAACTAACAAAAGTAGTTTCACTATTTTATCAATTACCAAAGATTTATAGTGATTTTTATAGTGAATAATATTCTAGTTTGAGGAAATAATTCACCAGAAAGGTTCTGGAGATCCAAAAATTATTTCCTTGGGTGGTTTAGTAGGTTTTAATGTACATGTTCACCGAGAGTTGGAATCAGGTCAAGCCAACTACCAGAATGCCCTCAGGAAATTCCCAAAGGCAGTTCTATAGCCAACTTGTCTTTTTCACAAGATTAAATATACATAATATTTTGCTTTGATTTCAAAGGCACAGGGTAGGTGTTTTATATACCTTTCTATAGAAATTGGAATAAACATTGGTGGAGTTATATAGCTACTATAGTGAATTTAGAGGTGATTAAACCATGCACCGAATAGTTTAATTCACAGAAAAATATCCAAGGCTCAATAAATCATGAGCTCCTGGATTTGGATAGGCCATAGTGTGCCACATCACTAGGATTTTGAAACAACCCAAAATATGTTGTTGATTTACCTAGGGAATTTTCTATAGGCAGAAAGCCTCTATTTTTGCTGTTTTTACTACAGGAGAACAAAAGCTCCACTTGGATTGAGGCCAGGTCCATTAGAGGGGTACAGGTAATGCCTACTAGGGGAATTTGGTTTATCTCCAATTGGAGTTGTGAAACTCCCTGGAGAATTTATGTAGTAAAAAGGATTGGTTGTGGTGGATTAATCTCCAGGAAATACTGGAATATAATTTGGGCAAGGGACTTGATCTGCATGTTGTAGGAAACAAACCTGCATAAGGAAATAATGAGATCTGTCTATATTAAGTCACTTCTCATTTTTGTTTTGATTTAATCCTAACAGGTATATTACAGATCTAGAGAAAAACATAATGCTTAAAAGAAAAAGGGAAGTCAGGCTGGATCTGCTAGATACTGGGCCACACAGTGGAGAATCGGCCCACTCGGGGCGAAGCACTGCGCGGCTCGGCCGGCCCAGCTCGCACCGGTGCACACGGGAAGGGGATTTAAATCCCGTGACGCGGGGCCCGGCGGTCAGTGGCTGGCGGGGGTGAAGCGGTACGGGGGCCTGGTGGCCGTCCGATCTGAAGAGGGATCGACAACAGGGAGGCCTTCTTCTCCCCAGCGAGATGGCGACGGGGCAAAAACCCTAGGGGGCTCGGGTGGCGCTCGGGGAGCATACCTGGGGTCGTCTCTAGCGACGGGGAAGGGCGGAGGCGACACGGTAGTCCACGGCGAGCCCAAGGATGGGTGGCAAGGGTAGGTTCTACCACGGGGCATAGCTAGAGCGAAGCCAGCGGCGGGGCGCCTCGGGAGCTCGCCGGAAAACATCCTTGCGCGCCTGCATGCCAAAGGGGAGGGCACCATTAGCATTGAGAGGAGGTGGGGAGCTCCAGAGTAGGACATGTAGAGGAAAAACTGGAAGGATAAGAGAGCCTAGCTCAGGATATTGGAGGAGACCGAGTGCTTTCTCTCCTTCTTCCTTCCGGCCAAATAGAGCTGGGGAGAGTGAGTGGGGGGTTCGGGGGAGATGAGTGGGGAGCAGAGGGGGTGAATGAGCAGCAGGGGGAGTGCTGGGGGAGGGTCGGAGTCGATCAAGCACTCCACTACCCGGGGGAGACCGAGAGGAGAGCTTCTTCTCCTCCATGGCAATGGGGAGCTCGAGATCTGGATCTGGAGCTCGAGAGGGGTGAGGGGATAGGGTAGGAGTGGTCTGAGAGCATAGGGGAGAGTTGTGCTGGTCTCCAACCCTTTAAACCGAAAGGGGAGGTCCATGGGGAGCTTGGTGCATGGGGGAACTTGGACATGGTCCATGGCCTTTCCATTGGGCAATGTGGGCGGTGGAGAGGTGTGGTGGGGTACTGGAGTCGAGCAGTAAGTGGTGGGAGGATGGTGTTTACTGCTGAACCATTATTTTCAAGATTTGCAAGATATGCATATCTCTCTTCTCTCTTTCCAAGAGCAAAATACAAGGGGAGGGGGTGTGCTACAGTAATTGGTACAGTCCACACGACCAGGGGGTGTTAGAGTGGCTGTGGTGGTCACATGTCCACATTTGGTGAGGGTTTGGTTGGGTTTTGGTTTAAGGTTGATAAAAGTCCAAATCCGCCATAGAGAAAGATCATGATCAAGTTCTCCAAATTTGATATGTGCAAGGTGAGCTAAGTGTACTGGTAAATGGACAAGGTTAAGATACCTCTCTGGGATTTATTTGGTATTTCTCTAAAGATTTAAAGTCCACTTAAAAACATTTATTCAAAAAGTACAGAAGTAGTTTCTAGGAGATCATTTGATATTCTTACATTAGACAGGTGATATTTGGGTGGGAAATGGTCCTAGATACCATATTACACCTTGGGGAATTTTATTGGGATTTATTGAGGTGGGAAAGTATTTTTAAAGGATTATTTCTTGTTTCTGCCATTTAAGAAAATAGGCAAAAAGAAATAATAAAGCTCTTCAAAAATATTTATTTTTGAAGTGGGAAGATGTGGTATGATATGTGGGTCTCAATTGAGTCAAAAGTTGGGGAATGTGTTTTGGCAAAAACCAAACTTTCCTTTAGGGAAGGAGTTTTGGAGGTTTTGACTATTAAAGGGATTTATTAGATTTGGAGCCCTAGTAATTATGAAGAATTTTTGATAAATCTTGGTGATCAAGTTAGATGGTGTAGACAAGGTGTATCAAGCAGTTGCAACCTTGGGATTGGATAATCCAAGTTGATTTTGGTGGAATACCCTAGATTAAGGATCTATGGTGATGTTAATTTCATACCATCAAAACATGGTTGTATCTTGGAGTTCAGATCTCCCCTTGGGGTACGGGGTAGATGGATGGATTGAACAAGTGATGTACATCAACATGGTATAGAGTTTTGAGCTTGATCCTGCTTGAGTTCACCAAGAATTGATTTCAAACTTTGAATAAAATAAGCCTGCCGAAGCAGATTATCAACTAGCCTTCAAAACCTTGTGGGTTTAAACAGCTCAAGGGTCCACTTGGAACAAGTGAAGTAGATGTTGGTAGACGTATATGAGTAGAACACAACCATGCAAAGAGTTGGTCCATAGATGTTTGGATGTTGGTGTGAGCTTCTAGCAAAGTTGGCATGATGACTAGATTTGCAGGAAAAGTTATTTTCTTGCCTGCAAAACCATCAAGAACAAGTGGGTTGGAGGATGATCTAACCAAGAGCAATAGTGGGCCTTGGTAGTAATTAGGATGGTTAACAATATGGTTCAAGTGCATTACCAAAAATGCACAAGGGTTGAGAAAGGGAATCATTCAAAAAGGTGATGCTGGAAACAGATTTCTAGACTTGGCCAAATTTAGCAGATTTAGGGTATTTGACTAGAATGTGGGTGGTGATGATTTTGATAGGTTGCAAGGTACCAAAGCATCATCAAATGGATGTGGTTGAAGAGTATATTGAGTATAAGGGATCCATGCTTGATATTGGTCCTTATTGACTTGGAAGCTTCTAGAAGGGATCACTTCAAAAGGGGTCTGGTTAGGGGTTTTAGGTGATCACCTAGTGGCTAGAGATAAGATGCATCTTGTATTCTTTCTTAGGATTTGATGATCTTGAAGTATAATGATCCTAGAGGATGAGCTCCTAGAGTAGCTCATACTACTTCTAAGCAATCAAGTCAAACAACAGATCAAGGCAATTCATCTTACAAACAAATCAACTACTACTGGGGTTACCACCAAGCTTAGCTTGAGGTAAGGGTGGGTATTTTGAAATAGGTTGGAGTTGGAACAAGGTAAGGTCCTTGGTATCTCTACCAAGAGTAGAATTCAAAAGCTGACAAAAAGGTTTTGGAGATCCTATAGGTAAGAGTAGTTGAAGGTTCTGTCTTAAAAACATAAGGAGATTTTGTTATATAACTCTCCATAGTTTTGTCAATAGAAGTTACAAGAGTAGTTTTGGTTCCAAAAGCATCTTGGCTCATGTTTTGGAATGCCAGAACATTTGAGAATATGAAAATTAAGCCACGACTATTTTGGAAAGTAGCTTTTGTCAACTGGTGTTAAGGTAAGGAGTATATCATCTAATGCACATTCATATACATAAGCATATCCAAACAACAAGAAAACACTTCAGCATTGAACAGGAAACAGTTTTTGTTTCCCCTTGATTTTTGCATTCTGGACAACTAATCAGGGTTGCAGAAATTGGGATGTTACAGACCTTTCCCTCTTAAAAGAATCTCATCCCGAGATTCCAGAGAGTAAGGTTAGGGGATTTTGAGTCAGGGTTAGCGCTACTGGTTTCAAGCGTGCTACCTTACAGACTCCGTCTTTTGAAGTGGTTACTCTGTCGATGAAGTTGAGCTTTAGTCTTTCGGGATGCACGGGGAGTTGAGTAGAGTCTGGTCTCGATTGCAAGGGAGGACTTTCTTTTCCTTCCAGACTCCCTATCTCGAGGGCTTAGACTGGGCAGAGTGCCTTGATTCTGGACTTCACAGAGTACTCGTCGGAGGATAGAATCTACAGCTGGGGGTACCTCTGTCTAAGGATTCACAACCCTTCCTTAGGGTCGTAGCGTATCCTAAATAACGACGTTGGGGTCCAATCTTCTGGATTTGCTCCTGGCGAGGGTTTACTCTATTTGTGTGGGAAAGACGTAGTCTTTCCCCCTTAGGATTTGACTAGGTTAGCTCGGAGATAATGCATTCCTTCCTTCTTGCCTTCATTGGTGGTGGTTCTGAAGATTGACGTCCATCTTTGTCCTGGAGTCGAGGTCTCCAGAAGGTGTCCGTGAAGCTATGGCCTACGGGGCTTATATACTACTATTATTCGTACTTAGCCTAATGGAGCTGTTGGAGTCTCACGTCTTCTAAGCGATTAGAACGGAGCGTTTAGCGATCCCGTGGCTCTTCTGGTGGGTCTTCAGCTGAAACGGCAGAGGTACTTCGTAGGATCTTCAGTTAGTTTCTCTTCGGTTGCTCATGGGTTGTTGTTTGGCGGAAAGACTCGGATCCTAGGATATTTTCTGAGGTATCTTCTAGTGGACCGGTTTCTGAAGATTGAGTGGAAAGACTCAGTCCTTCCACCTTAGAGCTTCACTAAGGTTCATCAAGAAGGGTACATATCTTCTGTCTTGGAGTGCTAGCCTGATGTTAGCGGAAGGATATAGCTTTCCTGAATCTTGAGCTGAGGTCTTCGAGCGACGCCTTCCTGTACCAACCTTGGCGGGGTGGTTTCATAACGCAGTAGTTTACGACTCATCTTGCTAGTAGTTATTCAGGGTTGATGTAGACAGTGTTGGGTAAGCGGTCTTCACTTGAATTTCTTGTGTTGCTTCTGCTTGATGTCCGAGTGGACTCGTTGTCTTCATGCTTCCTAATCATCTGACTTTAGGGGTGGTTGTGACCTTCTAGGGGGGGGGGGGCTTCCCGTCGGTTTAGGTAGGGTCGACTAGATTAGTTAGTCTCTTGAGGCGGTCAGAAGCTCTAATACACTAAAGGTTAAGGTGGTTAGGTCTTCACGTCTTGTCCTGATTGGTTTATCGAGTGGTTTCTTGTAGAAGTTGAGGATCCTTCGGTGCTTGACTTTCGGCTTCAACGGAATTCTTGCTTCAGTGGACTGAGGAACAAGGGAGTGTGGTGCTATTGACTAGTCTTGCGAGGTGAGTTTGACGGGGTATGCCATTGTGCTGAGGTGAAATCTTCGAGTTGATTCTGACTTGACGATGTCGAACTCCTGGTTCTGGCGATGCTTTTCCTCTCATATACTCTTGAGGTTAGTCTGGGTCTCATTACCGACAGCTAACACAAGGGCTTCCTGAGTTACTAGGTGGGTTATCGCTCCTCGAGTCACATTTTTAAGGAGGTCAAAGCAAACCGGAGCATACAAACAAGGCGAACAGAGTGAGGGGGTCGCCGTGTTCTCGTCAGACAACACATAGCAAGCAACACAAAATGCACTATAGGCAAGCAAACACGGTCAATGCTAGGGACCAAGGAGTTAACTACTCGCGATGTAGTGGGATCCTATTCTTAGGACTATTGACCCTAGCTAATCGCCTTTCTTCAGGTTGGAGTCACTATCTTTCAGATGAAGCCTTCGTCGTAATTTTGGATGCTTCCTGATAGTTCAGCACCCGAGTTCTTCTGATTGTGAGGATTCCGCTGGTAGAGCGATATCGTAGTCTACTCGTGTTTGCTGGTAGTTTCTTGTCTTCATCTTGCTCTCATTGTCTTCCCCGGGTGCTAGATCCTAGTTATTTAAAAAATTCATAGATTTGGAGTTTGGACGAGAGTTGGAGGAACCATTTTCGAAAGTATTTACTTATAGTACGAGAAGGAGTAGAACTTTTTGAAACTCATTGAGAAACTAGTTTTTGAAAGCCGTGGTTTTCCGAATAAGGTTCCTGTCTAGAGGCCATGCTAACTAAGGTTCTCCTACAGTCAGGATGGCTCTAATACCAAGTTTGTGGGGCCCTCGGATTAATCCTCCGAGAATCCCTGTTATGCATACCACCACGATCCCATGATCAGTTAGTCATGGCACATAACCGACAAGTATCATTACAACATCTGAGATGTACCGAAATACAAGACTTACATAAATGCCATTATGGCTATGCCATCTTTAGCAACGGAACATCATTACGCGCAGAGCCCGAGCCATGCCTCAACCTACAGGCAACTGACTGGGAGAACGTCCTAGCTCGCATAGTCGTCCACTTCACCTAGTCTTGATATCTGACCAAGTTAATAGCCAGGGACAATGCCGGTGAGTACTTTGAATGTACTCGCAAACCACCTTAAGATAGCAATAATAACAAGAGGATATGCAATATGGTTGTGGTAGTAGGAGGGCTACAAGAGAGGTTCTTTTCTCAATTAATTTCTCTTGTAGATATAGCATCAACATATCTTTGTTGAAAACTTTTGCAAAGTAATTTTGGAAACCTTTTTGAAAACTTTTTGGAAAACATCAGGACTAGGTCACCCATTTGGTCCCGTTTTCGGGTCGTCCTACGACCAAACTCCTTCCATACCTCTCTGACCATCCCATGGTCAAAGCAGGTATCCTTTCCGACCATCCCATGGTCAAAACATTTCAAAGTCATTTCTTTTCCAAAATCCTTTTTGAAAACAAAACCAACACCACTCTACAGCAACCTTCCCAACCATCCATGACCGCGGACACGGCTATTCGAATAGATTTACACTCTGCAGAGGTTGTACACTTTACCCACACCATCTGGGTACACTACCCTGATCTTCACCGACCGTGGGTCAAGTAACCGATCAAGACTCTTCAGATGCCCACTCCAATATAAGTGCCTACCCTATGAGTGTTAATCCCCTCAAAACCGGGACGTCGGGCGAGGACCAACCGGAGCGCTTTTTCCACTTCTCGAGTGTGCGCTTTCAATGAGGGGCTCATAGTGACGCGTGGAGGCCTGCCGACCCTTCATTCCTTCTCCAGGTCGATGTCTCACATGGACCTATATCGGAGAAGGCCCACCCTCTAGGGATCCCCGATCCCCTGTAGTTGTTGCGAGGCAGCTTATACTAGAATAGACAAACATCAAATCCAGCCCTGTCCCATACCAGAGTAATGTGGTTGCAGAGGGTTAATTGTTCTAGCAAAACTGCAAAGAACCAGGTGCGTTTTTGTAAACCTTTTTCCTCCGGTTTTCCTCCAGCATTTCATAAAACAAAACCTTTTTTTTCTCAACCTCTCTTGGGAGGTCCCACCTCACCAAGGTTTTATCATAAAACATTTGGTAAAACTTTTTCCGAGGTCTTCCCATCCTCTAGCTTTGCTTCGGCTAAATCGGGGGTCTCCAAGGGGTTATGGTGACATACACCATCTATTCTACTAGGGGCAAGTAGGTGTCACCAAGGGGGCTGTACTTAGTAGTACCAAAGTGTAATAGTTTGGAGGAGCCAAACCACTACCATTTATATATATACTTCAACAAATAGTAAAACAATGCAGTTTTAATAAACAATAGACAAAGCATGCATAAGTAAAATAGTAGGGCAAGGCTTATGAGCAAGAAGGTGGCTTGCCTAAGATCAGCAATATGGCATAATATGTCCCTGGACTTCTTCTTAGCATACTCGAGAATATCAATACCAATAATAAATACCACTTCTTCTGCTCTCCGATTACATCGCAACTATCGTCGATAAGGATCACATGCAAGCAAACAACAGGGCACAATCAATACAGGGCATACAATCACCAATACTATTCAGCAAACAAGAAATTGAATAAACTCCAATTAAGGTTCAGTAGTTTTAGAGAGGATTGGATTTAGGAGGTTGAGATGGTCTTGGAGAAGGGGATGAAAATCCCTTAGGATTTATAGTCTAGAAACTACCTAAGAGATGGATTTTTGGAGCAAGACCATATTCTGTATGGTACCACGCTAAAAAAAACATGATACCCGTAGATAGGTATTGATAAGATGAAACCAATAAAAGTAGTTTCACTATTTTATCAATTACCAAAGATTTATAGTGAATAATACTCTATTTTTAGGAAATAATTCAGTAGGGTTTAATGTACTTGTTCACTGAGAGTTGGAATCAGGTCAAGAAAATTACCAGAATGCCCTCAGGAAAACCCAAAGGCAGTTCTATAGCCAATTTGTCTTTTTCACCAGATTAAATCTCTAGAAGATTTTGCTTTGATTTCAAATGCATAGGGTAGGTATTTTGAATACCTTTCTGTAGAAATTTGAACCAACATTTTTGGAGTTATATAGCTACTGTAGTGAATTTAGAGGTGATTAAACCATGCACATAATAGTTTAATTCACAGAAAAATATCCAAGGCTCAATAAATCATGAGCTCCTGGATTTGGATAGGCCTTACTGTGCCACATCACTGGGATTTGCAAACAACCCAAAATATGTTGTAGATTTACCTAGGGAATTTCTATAGGCAGAAATCCTCAGATTTTGCTATTTTTACAACAAGAAAACAAAAGCTCCACTTGGATTAAGCCCAGGTCCATAGAGAGGTACAGGTAATGCCTACTAGGGGAATTTGGTTTTTCTCCAATTTTAGTTGTGAAACTCCCTGGAGAATTTATCTAGTAAAAAGGATAGGTTGTGGTGGATTAATCTCCAGGAAATACTGGAATATAATTTGGGCAAGGGACTTGATCTGCATGTTGCAGGAAACAAACCTGCATAAGGAAATAATGAGATCTGTCTATATTAAGTCACTTCTCATTTTTGTTTTGATTTAATCCTAACAGGTATATTACAGATCTGGAGAAAAACATAATGCTTAAAAGAAAAAGGGAAGTCGGGCTGGATCTGCTAGATACTGGGCCACACAGTGGAGAAAAGCACTGCGCGGCTCGGCCGGCCCAGCTCGCACCAGCGCGCGCGGGAAGGCGATTTCAATCCCGTGCCGCGGGGCCCGGTGGTCAGTGGCTGGCGGGGGTGAAGCGGTATGGGGGCCTGGTGGCCATCCGATCTGAAGGGGATCGACGGCAGGGAGGCCTTCTTCTCCCCAACAAGACGGCGGCGGGGCAGAAACCCTAGGAGGCTCGGGTGGCGCTCGGGGAGCTTACCTAGGGTCGTCTCTAGCGACGGGGAAGGGCGGAGGCGACGTGGTGGTCCACGGCGAGCCCGGGGATGGGCGGCAAGGCAAGGTTCTACGACGGGGCTTAGCTAGCGCGAAGCCGGCGGCGGGCCGCCTCGGGAGCTCGCCAGAAAACGTCCTTGGGCGCCTGCATGCCAAAGGGGAGGGCACCATTAGCATCGGGAGGAGGTGGGGAGCTCCAGAGTAGGACATGCAGAGGAAAAACTGCAAGGATAAGAGAGCCTAGCTCAGGATATTGGAGGAGGCCGAGGGATTGCTCTCATTCTTCCTTCTGGCCAGACAGAGCTGGGGAGAGTGAGTGGGGGGTTCGGGAGAGATGAGTGGGGAGTAGAGGGGGTGAATGAGCAGCATGGGGAGTGCCGGGGGAGGGTCGGAGTCGATCAAGCACTCCACTACCCGGGGGAGACCGAGAGGAGAGCTTCTTCTCCTCCATAGCAATGGGGAGCTCGGGATCTGGATCTAGAGCTCGAGAGGGGTGAGGGGATAGGATAGGAGTGGTCTGAGAGCATAGGGGAGAGTTGTGCTGGTCTCCAACCCTTTAAACCGAAAGGGGAGGTCCATGGGGAGCTTGGTGCATGGGGGAACTTGGACATTGTCCATGGCCTTGCCATTGGGCAATGTGGGTAGTGGAGAGGTGTGGTGGGGTGCTGGAGTCGAGCAGTAAGTGGTGGGAGGATGGTGTTTGCTGCTGCACCATTATTTTCAAGATTTGCAAGATATGCATATCTCTCTTCTCTCTTTCCAAGAGCAAAAGACAAGGGGAGATGGTTTGCTATAGTAATTAGTACATTGCACATGACCAGGGGGTGTTAGAGTGGCTGTGGTGGTCACATGTCCACATTTGGTGAGGGTTTGGTTGGGTTTTGGTTTAAGGTTGATAAAAGTCCAAATCCGCCCTAGAGAAAGATCATGATCAAGTTCTCAAAATTTGATCTGTGCAAGATGAGCTAAGTGTACTGGTAGATGGACAAGGTTAAGATACCTCTTTGGGATTTATTTGGGATTTCTCTAAAGATTTAAAGTCCACTTAAAACATTTATTCAAAAAGTACAGAAGTAGTTTCTAGGAGATCATTTGACATTCTTACATTATAGAAGGTGAGATTTTGGTGGGAAATGGTCCTAGATACCATATTACACCTTGGGGAATTTTATTGGGATTTATTGAGGTGGGAAAGTATTTTTAAAGGATTATTTCTTGTTTCTGCCATTTAAAAAAATAGGCAAAAAGAAATAATAAAGCACTTCAAAAATATTTATTTTTGAAGTGGGAAGATGTGGTATGATATGTGGGTCTCAATTGAGTCAAAATTTGGGGAAAGTGTTTTGGCAAAAAACAAACTTTCCTTTAGGGAAGGAGTTTTGGAGGTTTTGACTATTAAAGGGATTTATTAGATTTGGAGCCCTAGTAATTATGGAGAATTTTTGATAAATCTTGGTGATCAAGGTAGATGGTGTAGAAAAGGTGTAGCAAGCATTTGAAACCTTGGGATTGGAGAATCCAAGTTGATTTTGGTGGAATACCCTAGATTAAGGATCTATGGTGATGTTAATTTCATACCATCAAAACATGGTTGTATCTTGGAGTTCAGATCTCCCCTTGGGGCACGGGGTAGATGGATGGATTTACCAAGTGATGTAAATCCACATGGTACAGAGGTTTGAGCTTGATCCTGCTCGAGTTCACCAAGAATTGATTTCAAACTTTGAATAAATTAAGCCTGCCGAAGCAGATTATCAACTAGCCTTCAAAACCTTGTGGGTTTAAACAGCTGAAGGGTCCACTTAGAAAAAGTGAAGTAGATGTTGGTAGAACTATATGAGTAGAACACAACCATGCAATGATTTGGTCCATAGAGGTTTGGATGTTGGTGTGAGCTTCTAGCAAAGTTGGCATGATGACTAGATTTGCAGGAAAAGTTATTTTCTTGCCTACAAAACCATCAAGAACAAGTGGTTTGGAGGATGATCTAACCAAGGGAAAGAGTGGTCCTTGGTAGTAATTAGGATGGTTAACAAGATGGTTCAAGTGCATTACCAAAAATGCACAAGGGTTGAGAAAGGGAATCATTCAAAAAGGTGATGTTGGAAACAGATTTCCAGACTTAGCCAAATTTGGCAGATTTAGGGTATTTGACTAGAATGTGGGTGGTGATGATTTTGATGTGTTGCAAGGTACCAAAGCATCATCAAATGGATATGGTTGAAGAGTATATTGAGTAGAAGGGATCCATGCTTGATATTGGTCCTCATTGACTTGGAAGCTTCTAGAAGGGATCACTTCAGAAGGGGTCTGGTTAGGGTTTTAGGTGATCACCTAGTGGCTAGAGATAAGATCCATCTTGTATTCTTTCTTAGGAATTGGTGATCTTGAAGTATCATGATCCTAGAGGATGAGATCCTAGAGTAGCTCATACTACTTCTAAGCAATCAAGTCAAACAGCAGATCAAGGCAACTCATCTTACAAACAAATCAACTACTACTAGGGTTACCACCAAGCTTAGCTTGAGGTAAGGGTGGGTATTTTGAAATAGGTTGGAGTTGGAACAAGGTAAGGTCCTTGGTATCTCTACCAAGAGTAGAATTCAAAATCTGACAAAAAGTTTTTGGAGATCCTAGAGGTAAGAGTAGTTTAAGGTTCTGTCTTGAAAACATAAGGAGATTTTGTTATATAACTCTCCATAGTTTTGTCAATAGAAGTTTCAAGAGTAGTTTTGGTTCCAAAAGCATATTGGCTCATGTTTTGGAATGATAGAACATTTGAGAATATGAAAATTAAGCCAGGACTGTTTCGGGAAGTAGCTTGTTTCAATTGGTGTTAAGGTAAGGAGTATATCATCTAATGCACATTCATATACATAAGCATATCCAAACAACAAGCAAACACTTCAGCATTGAACAGGAAAAAGTTTTTATTTCCCCTTGATTTTTGCATTCTAGACAACTAATTAGGGTTACAGAAATTGGGATGTTACAAATAAACTCCCAACTTTTGCCACTAATGACTAATAATTGCAAAGATATGAAAATCCCTTCTTTGATTTATGTTGTGTAGGAAATCATGGCTTTTAAAGCTAAATAAGGAGTCAAAATGGAGGATTTTGAGGAAGTACTCATGACCAAGTAATTGGAGAGGCATTCTAGGGCGCCTGAAGAATTAACGACCACTGGTACTGACGCGGTCCACCCGTACCGCCCACCCGTACGAGGTGGCGACGGCTTCATCTCATTAAACCCTACAACTTTCGTGAAGACGCCTATATATTTCGAGGCTCCAGCCACCTTCTAGAGAGCTGCCATTCTCGTATTGCATCACAACACCACCAAAGGAGATCCACTCCATTGTTCATCCACTGTTCATCCATTGTTCATCACTTCCACAATCCACCCATCCATTAGCCATAGCCAATGCTTTGTACTTTAGATCTCCTTGTGATTTGGCAACCATTGTAAGAATATTTGATTTCAATCTAAGTATTTGCATGATGTTTTCTATCTCTGATCTATTTGTTATGAGTGTGTAGTCCTCATGGGATGCGGGTTGGGGAGAAACCTCGCAACAATCATATGCATCTAGATCACAGGAGAATTGTATTTTGTTTGAATTCGTGATTTATATCTTTTGTTTCTTTGTCTCTTGTCTCGATCTGTGGACTTGTAGGTACCCAAGATCTCATAGTATAAATTCTTGAGGTGAGATACTTGGCTAGCAGGGATCTCATAGGAAACTTAGTGAGAGAAAGGGTAGTATGGTCTTCACTTAGCGCCCTATTCGGGATCAACAACAACATCACCACTTAAAGCTTCGATCAGTGTTTTCACTTAATAATCATTTGTAACCCATGGCTTCGGTGTACTCTTGGTTGGATTAAATGTCTATTGATATGCCCGCTACATCAAGGGGGCTCTAGAATATTAGGATGTGTTGCCCACAAGAGATTTTCTCAATATAAACATTATACATGACTATGCTTATTATTATTATGTTTTATCCCATTTGATGTGCAGCTGCAAGTGGATATCCAACCCTGACCTATCTCCATCCATTGATTCAAACCCGTTATAAAGTAAACTACATTGGTTTGGTAAACTAGATTGGTCTGGTCAACTAAGGTAAAACAAACAAAGTCTTGTAGACGTGTCCTTTTTTATTACCTAGGTCTTCTAGGGAAAAAGCTATTATACTACATCCGCGAATCCAGATCGAAGGTATCATGCATCATTGTGGTTTTGCAAAAGAACACATGCAATGATGCCACTCCAGCATGTGGTGTCCAACCAGGCCCATGAACTCTAGCAGCATACTGGGATTCAACTATGGCATGCATTGTATCACTAGTTTGAAAGATGTTGCATCACCATACCCACTTGGATGTGTGTGCGTGTGTATCAGTGTGCATCAATGTGCTTTTGGAAAATAACACATGCAAGCAAGCCACTCCAACATGTGTGTTCTTTTCCTAAACCGCATGGATCCACTAGATGTCATTGCATGTGTATTCTTTTCATAAACAACATGGATCCACTGATGTCATTGCATGTGTGTTATTTTCATAAACCACATGGATCCACTAGATGTCATTGCATGTGTGTTCTTTTCATAATGGATCCGCCAGATGCCATTGCATGTGTTATCTTTTCATAAACCACATGGATCCACTAGAGTCATCGCATGTGTGTTATTTTCATAAACTAGACGGATCCACTAGATGTCATTGCATGTGTGTTCTTTTCATAAACCACATGGATCCACAAGATGTTATTGTATGTGTGTATTAGTATGCATGATTCTGGTTTTGGAAAAGAACATATGCAATGATGCCACTCCAGCATGTGGTGTCCAACCATGTCCAGGAACCCTAGCAGCATGCTGGGATTCAGCTGCATCATGCATTGTATCACCAGTTTGAAACATACTTCATCACCACACCCAACTTGGATGTGTGTGTATCAGTGTGCATCATTGTTGTTTTGGAAAAGAACACATGCAATGATGCCACTCCAGCATGTAGATGGGTGGGTCTCGTGCTCTTAGTTGATACCACTGTGCTGACTGCCTTCCTCCGACGTCGTCCCTATTCTGGCGGTGTTCACCGTCGTAGTTGTTGCTTCTGTTGTTACATTCACCTTAAAAACCTGCTGCGACGTAACTTGGTCTCGTGTTTCCATCGTTGTTCCTTCTTATTCTATCGTTGTTGCGCTTATCCCTGTCTTCTTTGGGTGATCGTGCATGTTTATTAAACGCATCTTCTCCAGTAGCCCAATGATTTGCTATTTCCATTAATTGTGAGATTGTTTTGGGTTTAACCCGTCCCAGTTCCTGGAGTCCTTGGGTACCTGGAGTCCATTGTATTTGTGGCGGTCGTGCGGAAGTTTCAAGTCCTTGGGTACTGAGGTTTTGCGAATCCGCTGTGTGAAACAGATGGCCCCGCATAGCTTGTAATCGTCTTCGTTGTATCTAGCATGGTATCATTGGCTGGGGTTTTCATCCCTTGATCCATTGTTCCTATGTTGCGTATTGTCATTTCTTGTGTTGCTTCACGGCTCGGGTCCTACGAGGTGTCTCTGGTGTGGCGATCGGGATCGTCGGGTGTGTCCCACTTGCCGAGGGCTGCTGCGATGGTGTGGGGATCTATCGGGCTGTCGTGTGGTTCCTTGCTTTGCTTCCGCGAGAGAGGCTCCTTCCATTCCAAGGTTCATCAGGGCGGGGCGGTGGAGAGCCACATATGGATCGTCGGGTGCGGGTTGAGTTGTGATCAGATATGTTTGCGTGGCCACAATGGCTGCCTGAGCCGTTTTTTTCTTGATGTTTCCTTCTTAGTCAATCGACATGAATGATAGGTCGAGATCTCAGATGAGTCCACTTCTTTCTGCTTCAGGGATATGCTGCAGTCGATATGTTGCCCTTCTTGGTGGTGCTCCTCCTGTTCCGCTCCCTGATCCTCGGGTAGAGCTTAAATGGGCCCGTCGTAAGCTGGATTCATCGGCTAATCTCTTTCTTTCGTCGAGTTGCCTCTGCATCCTGAGTAGGTCTCTCTTTTTGTGATGAAGTAGATACTAGTATGCTAATAGATCCTCATATGAAGCATCCGCTGTCATCGGAACTACCCCTGAAATTGCTTCCCTTGCTTTTTGCTACGCCGATGCTGGTAGCCGAAGAGTTTGCCTCTCTCCTCTGTTCGGTTCTCCACCTCTTCCTTGGACTATGTGGTTATCTTCCATTTCTCCTCCATTTCCGAGGCCCCCTTCATTGTCGTGGTTTCCTGCATTGTCATCTGATAAAATATCATTGGGGTTGAGAATAGGGTTACCATTAGAATCGTGTGGTGTTGATGTATCCCCGTTGATCATGCAGACTTGGTGGCGTGTTATGCGTGGGACGATGGCGTAATCTTCTTCTTCAAAGGGTGTACTAATAATATTTTGATATTGTAGTTTTGGATAGATCTTCGCCATCCTTTTTTCGAAGTCGACGTTTTTGCTGCTTTCTTCCGGTTCTAACCCGAGGGAGATTGTCGGGTTTGCTTCGCATGGTGGAGTAAGCTGAGGACCTGACCCGAGGGAGAGATTACCATGAAGGCCATTAAGGTCCCCCAAATCCGTCTCGATTTGCTTGCTTTCCTTGCCTGCTTCAGTCTGTGTTGTGATGTCCGTGGAGGATCCAACAGAAGATGCTGTTACTGCCATAGGCGTAGGTTTTTGCACTGACGGTTCTAATGTGATCAGGGCCGAAGGGTGCGATTCTTGTGGGTCCTCTACTTGGAATTGGAAGCTTCCGATGATTAGATCGGATCCGCTGTTGAAATCGGCGGGTACCAATACAGGGGTGGGCGGGCGTGGATCTGGTTTTGTAGGGTTGATGCTTCGCGGAGAACGGTCCGCCGAATCCATGGTTCTAGCGTTCAGGTTTCCCACAGACGGCACCAATTGACGAGGGGTAACCTCGGCAATGTCCATGGTGAAGGACTTAGGGTTTGACGAAAAAGGAACGCTAGGGATTTCGTCGGATGTTAGGAAAACAATGGAGTCAAAGTCGCCTGAATATTTGGGAATCGCACTATTACAAGTTATCTGGGAGATTTCAATACCCTCGCTTGGGCTTCTCCTTTCCTATATATAATAGGCCGGGTCTTAAAGCTGTATGCGGATAGGTTTTACATACGTGTGATTACAATACCAACACATTGTTGGTTCAGAGATTCTTTCCTAATACAATCAAAGTCTTTGTTGGTTGCTTCCTTGGGCTATCATCTGAAATCTTCATGGGTCGTAAGACTTTTACCTAGCATAGGGCATCAAATCATAAGCATTCGAGTAATCATACCTATGTCAACAAGAGTCATTGCATATGTGTTCTTTTCATAAACCACATGGATCCGCTAGATGTCATTGCATCTATGTTTCTTTTCATAAGACACATGGATCCACTAGATGTCATTGTATGTGTGTGTATCAGTGTGCATCATTGTGGTTTTGGAAAAAATACATGCAATGATGCGACTCTAGCATGTGGTGTCCAACCATATCCAGGAACCCTAATAACATCCTGGGATTCAACTGCAGCATGCATTGTATCATCAGTTTTAAAGATGCTACATCACCAAACCCACTTGGATGTGTGTGTGTATCATTGTGCTTCATTGTGGTTTTGGAAAAGAACACATGCAATGGTGCCACTACAGCATGTGTATTCTTTTCCTAAACCACATGGATCCACTAGATGTCATTGCATGTTTGTTCTTTTTATAAACCACATGGATCCAATGTTGTCATTACATGTGTGTTCTTTTCATAAACCACATGGAACCACTAGATGTCATTGCATGTGTGTTCTTTTCATAAACCACATGGATCCACTAGAGTCATTGCATCTGTGTTCTTTTCATAAACCAGATGGATTCACTAGATGTCATTGCATGTGTGTTCTTTTCATAAACCACATGGATCCACTAGATGTCATTGTATGTGTGTGTATTAGTATGCATTATTGTGGTTGTGGAAAAGAACACATGAAATCATGCCACTCCAGCATGTGGTGTCCAACCTTGTCTAGGAACCCCAACAACATGTTGGGATTCAACTCTAGCATGCATTGTATCACCAGTTTGAAAGATGCTGCATCACCGCACCCACTTGGATGTGTGTGTATCAGTGTGCATCATTGTGATTTCGGAACATGACACATGCAATCATGCCACTCTAGGATGTGGTGTCCAACCATGTCCCATAACCCTTGAAGCATGCTAGGATTCAACCGCAACATGCATTGTATCACTAGTTTGAAAGATGCTGCATCACCACACCAACTTGGACGTTTCTGTGTCTATGTGTGTGTCAGTGTGCATCATTGTGGTTTTGGAAAAAAACACATGCAATCATGCCACTCCAGCATGTGTGTTCTTTTCCTAAACCACATGGATCCACTAGATGTCATTGCATGTGTGTTCATTTCATAAACCACATGGATCCACTGATGTCATTGCATGTGTGTTCTTTTATTAAACCACATGGATCCACTAGATGTCATTGTATGTGTGTTCTTTTTTGCATGTGTGTTCTTTTCATAAACCACATGGATCCATAGACGTCATTGCATGCGTGTTCTTTTCCTAAACCACATGGATCCACTAGATGTCATTGCATGTGTGTTCTTTTCATAAACCACATGGATCCACTACAGTCATTGGATGTGTGTGTGTGTATCGGTGTGCACCATAGTGGTTTTCGAAAAGAACACATGCAATGATGCCACTCCAGCATGTGGTGTCCAACCATGTCCAAGAACCCTAACAACGTGCTAGGATTCAACTGTAACATGCATTGTATCACCATTTTGAAAGATGCAACATGGCCACATGCACTTGGTTGTGTGTGTGTACCAATGTACATCACTGTGGTTTTGGAAAAGAACACAAGCAATCATGCCACACTCCAGCATGTGGTGTTGAACCATGTCCAGGAAACCTAGCAGCATGCATTGTACCACTAGTTTGAAAGATGCTGCATCACCACACCCCCTTGGATGTGTGTGTATCAGTGTGCATCATTGTGGTTTTGGAAAAGAACACATGCAATGATGCCACTCCAGCATTTGTGTTATTTTCCTAAACCACATGGATCCACTAGATGTCATTGCATGTGTGTTCTTTTCATAAACCACATGGATCCATTGATGTCATTACATGTGTGTTCTTTTCATCAACCACATGGATCCACTAGATGTCTTTGCATGTGTGTACTTTTCATAAACCACATGCATCCACTAGAGTCATTGCATGTGTGTTCTTTTCATAAACTAGATGGATCCACTAGATGTCATTGCATGTGTGTTCTTTTCATAAACCACATGGATCCAGTAGATGTCATTGTATGTGTGTGTATCAGTGTGAATCATTGTGGTTTTGGAAAAGAACACATGCAATGATGCCACCCCACCATGTGGTGTCCAACCATGTCCAGGAATCCTAACAACATGTTGGGATTCAACTGCAGCATGCATTGTACCATTAGTTTGAAAGATTCTGTATCACCACACCCACTTGGATGTGTGTGTATTAGTGTGCATCATAGTGGTTGATACGTTGCTAACATATCCATAATTTTTGATGTTCCATGCTTGGATTTTATCTACTTTCTTATGTTTTGTCCACACTTTGGAGTACTTTGTATATACTTTCTTGGACTAACCTATTAATAAGATGCCACAGTGCCAGTTGCCTGTTTTCTGCTGTTTTTGGTTCCAGGAAAGTCAGAAAATGAATATTCTCGGAATTGGACGAGACAAAAGCCAAAGTCAGTTTTTCACCGAGGGGGACACAGAGCCAGAATACGAGACGGAGAGGTGTTAGAGGGCTGCCACACCACCTGGCCACGCGGCCAGGCCTGGCCCGCGCCAGGGGTGGTGTGGCCACCAAGGGCACCCCCTCGGCCTCCCCTTTCGCCTATAAGATGCCTACGATACATAAACCCTAGGTACCCGATCAAAATTCCACGAAAGAGTCTGTAGCCACTGTCATCCCCATCACTAGACCGGGAGGGATCTGAAGCTCTTCCCGGCACCCTGCCAGAGGGGAGAATTCACCCCGGAGGCCCTCTACATCACCATGCAAGCCTCCGGTGTGATGCGTGAGTAGTTCATCCTTGGACTATGGGTCCATGTAGTAGCTAGATGTATGGTTCTTCTCCTTTGTGCTACCATGTTGAGATCTTGTGAGCTCCATTCATGATCAAGATCATCTATTTGTAATCCTACATGTTGTGTTTGCGGGGATCCGATGAATATTGAGATGCTATTTTAGACTGATTATTGATTCTATCATGTATTTGTTATTTGTGATCTTGCATGCTTTCCGTGGTTAGTAGCTATCTTTGCCAAGTAGATGCTAGCAACTCCAAGAGTTAGTATTTATGCTCGATAGTGGGTTCATGCCTCTAGTAATCTGGGGAAGTGACGGAAATCTCTAAGGTACTAGATGTGATGTTGCTACTAAGGAGAAAACAACAATCCTTTGTTCATAGAACAATTGTATTGTTTACTTTACACGCAATGTGTAATGCAATTATCTGTTGCTTGCAACTTAATACTAGAGGGGGTTCGGATGATAAGCTAAAGGTGGATTATTAATCATAGATGTAGTTGGATTACAGTCTCTATATAATGTTGTAATGCCCAATCAAATCTCAAAGGAGTCAAGATGATTAGTATATGCTTGTATGCTTTCTCAATGTTTGTCAATTGCCCCGCTGTAATTTGATCACCCAACATGTCATCTATCTTAAGGAGAACCACCACTAGGGAACTATGGACCCCGGTCCTTTCTTTTATCATCAATCTACAACTGTTTACTGCTTTCTGTTTACTTTCTGCAAACTTTTACTTTCTTCCACACAATATGTTTAATCCTTTGTTTTCAGCAAAGCCGGTGAGATTGACAACGTCACTGTAAGTTGGGGGCAAAGTTCTATGGTTGTGTTGTGCAGGATTCCAAGTTGGCAACAACACCTTGAAGGTGTTTCCTTGCTCCTACTCATCCAATAACCTTGGTTTCATAACTGAGGGAAAACTTGCTGATGTGCTCATCATACCTTCCTCTTGGGGTTCCCCAACGAGCTCGATATGTTTTGGGACATCAAGCTATTTTTCTGGCGCCGTTGCCAGGGAGTCAAGGACATCTTCACAAGGGGAGTCCCTCATAATCAATCTCTTTACTTTGTTATTTTTGTTTTGCTTAGTTTATTTTTGCTTTGTTTGCTTGTTTCTTTATCAAAAACACAAAAAAATTAGTTGCACTAGTTTGCTTTCTTTATTAAAATACAAAAAAAATTAAGTCTTCTATAGTTGTTACCTCTTTCTTAGCTCGCCATGTTGATCCCTAAATTCACCCTGAAAGACCTTTCAATAGGTAGTGGCTCTATAATTGTTAAAGATAATATTGAAGAATTATTTAATCATGTTAGTAAACATGAGGATATTGAGGATAGATCCCTTGTAGAACTTGCTCCAAACTATGAAATTGCTGCAGCTTCTTTAGTTCACATGTTGGAAGCTAGGTTTGTTAACCTTAACCCCTTAATGCAAGTAATGTTTCTTAAACTTAAAGAAATTGAGGACCCTGAAAAGAGAGATTTTATTCTGGAAACATTGCTTAAGGAATTCTATGATGTTGCCAAGAAAGCTAGAAAAGTCTTTGATCGTTTTAATATGCTAGGATCATGTGTAGATGTTATTGGTACACGAGAAAAGATGAACAAAACCGAACCTAACGGGGAGGAAATTAAGATACCAATACCTTTTAAACTTGTAGCAATGCATGAAGCCATAAAAAGAATCTTGATTGGATTGTTCCCGAAAACCCGTTTGATGAAAATAGTGAACCCAAGAGCGTTGAGAGAGGATCCTCTAGAACTTATTTGGATGAGATACCTTGCCTTGTTGAAGATATTTCTGGTATTGCTCTTAATGCTTCTTCATTTGAGAACACTTGATTCTTTCTCTTGCTTCTTATGCCTAACTTAAAGGCGTTAAAGAAAATTACTTATTGGGAGATAACCCAAAAGTTTTAGATGAGTCTTGAAAGTTATTACCTCTGTAATAACCGCTCCTTATCCTTTTTATTTGCTTTTTGTGCCAAGAGTAACCTCTAATGAGAGAGAACTAATGATTGGGAAAGTTGCTGTCCCGAAATAGATTTTTGTGCTTCATCGTAAAATTCGTGTAAAATCTCTGTATGTCGTTTTGAGGCGTGAATTGTTGTGCTCCTGCCCCAGGTTGTTATATAACTTTCCTTAGTTCAACACTTTTCGATTTGAGCAACAAAAGGTCTTCGAAAAAATTGGTTTTTACCTGCTGGTCTGTTTTGACATATTTCTGCCATTATTTGCATTTGCTTCTTGTTGGTTCCTTTTTTGAGTTCTCTTTGGGGAATTGAGCTTTTTGAGGGAAGTGCTTCAATAGCTTGTGTTCTAATGGAAATTTTATTGGTGGTGAAACTGTTGGGGATATACTTTTCGGGTATCCTCACAGTTCGTCACTGACTAGGGTGGCCCACTTCGGGTTAGAGCTTTGCTTCACGGGCGGCCCAGTCAGGGAGAAAAGATGGAGTCCAATCCGGCTACGGGAAGGACCAGAAGACTTATCGATTTAGGCCCATAGTGTTACTTGTAGTTCAAGATGTACTCTGTAACCGACTCTTAGTCGTAGCCGGATAGATCTCTCCTGTAAACCCTAGCCGGATATCTATATAAGCCGTCCTAGGGAGAGCCTTTAGGGCAACACCTCAATAGTCTACAATCTCAACTCGCACACGCGAAACCCTTGTAACCCATATTCCAGCTCTGCCATATTACTGGATTGCTAGCAGGAGTAGGATCCATCCAAAGCCGGAGGATTCGAACCTGGGTAAACTTGTGTGCTCACCATCCCGGAACACTGTACATCTCACACCCCTCTCTTCTGCACGCCTCGAGGACCCCCTCATGGCGTACTTGTCATCAATCCGACGACAGTTGGCGCCCACCGTGGGGCAAGTGAGCTTTGGATGTGCGTTCCAAGCAGAATCTGCAAGAATCGGAATCAGCGAGACTATCGCCATCGGTCGCATCCTCTACGCCAGCGACGTACCTCTCATCGTTCTCAACGAGACCTGGATTCCTGCTAGGGAGGCTATGACTGCCTACACCATCATGTCTTTTGGCGAGATCGATGTTTACATCGGTTTTGCTGAACCTATCCCACCCACCCCAGCGGTGATGATAGAGGCAGAAGAATCTTCTGGGTCCCCTTTGTCCGTGGAGGCGGCAGAGTTCCGGATCTCAGAAAACCCTAATCCCATCTAGCCCGCACCAGTTGCGGAGATAGTGGAGAAATCCGAGCTTGAAGAATACCTAGCGGTCCATGTCAAATCTGGAGTGGATATCCTTGGAGAGGCCGGATCCCAGATCGACCCACCCGCGGGAGTCGAAATCCAGGAGGAGCATATTAACGACACTGATTTCGGCTCTGATGACGCTAGGACAAATAGGCCTTTCCTAAGGTACACACTGCGACGTATGATAATGCAAGGCGCAAGCGCAAATGCAATTCTCAAGACCATCGGGAGTTTCAACAAAGCTGATCGCGAGAGCCGCAGGTACCTCAGGAGGAACGCATCGAACTTCGTCGGATATGTTGGATCCGGATCCGGCTCTGCCGATGCTGGAGAAAACACCGACTCTGTGCTCGAGGCAATTGGAACGAACGCCGACATACCCACATCCTTAGATGAATCGATGACGTCAACGGATTTCCGAAAGTTCTCCGCGGAATATGAAGAGGAGTATAACTCCAAAGCTGTAGAGGAAGGAGAAGCCATAGATGAAGGATCCAGGGAACACTCTCCCAAAGCGCAGGATGACATGGAAGTCGGAGATAATCCCGAGGTCCAGATGTCCGAAAGTACCGATCAGAGCTTGACTCCGGGAAACGGACCCAAAGCCGTCTTTGCTACCGGTCCTGCCAAGAGGGCAACGAAGAAGAACAAGAAGAACAAGACCTGGCAAAAGACCCTCTGACAGAGGAGGTGATTGCCAAGGAATATGAGGAAGACTCGGATGGAGCACTTTCCTAGACGAGCCGAAAAAACAAGAATCGGTGGATGGACACGTGATCACTGAAGTTGCGCATAAACTCATCGATGCTACATTAACCACACATATTCCTACAGCTGCAGAACTTACTGCGGAAGAATTGGACGAGAGGGCACAGGCCCTAAAAGCGTGTCGTCAAGTACTCCTCGATGAAGCCAAAAACATTGAGGAGGAAAAGAAACACATAGAATCTGTGAGGAAGTACAATTCCAGGTAATACCAGAAGACCAGGAAGCGTCATACCAATGACAACCAATTCCCGCAGATTCACGCCGTCCTTTTCGGAGAAGAGATGGGGAAGCCTTGGAAAGATAGCAAAGGAGATTGGGTATATCCAACCCCAGTACAGAATACCGTGGCAGCCCGAGAAATTCTATCGACTAATCTAGGTCCGGAGGAGATCCGGATGGGAATCAAACTACTCAACAAGGGACTGGAGCAGCAAAAGGTCGCCATGTCCGGCAGTCAAAAACTGGTCTCGGATTCCAACCAATGTCGCATAGATCCGGCATGGGCTGATGTAAGACCCCAGCGTGTT
Source organism: Avena eriantha (assembly GCA_910589775.1). Classification (NCBI taxonomy): domain Eukaryota; kingdom Viridiplantae; phylum Streptophyta; class Magnoliopsida; order Poales; family Poaceae; genus Avena; species Avena eriantha. The sequence goes on along the minus strand of OU342745.1, from coordinate 105,127,697 downwards.
CCGGAGCAGCATCATCGCCCCGAATGCCGGGAAGAAAATTATTCGGGAACCGGATCGTTAGGACATCATCACATAACTGGGAGTGACTGGAGCAACGTCGCTCCAGCGGCCGAACAAGAGGCCATTGCTGCACTATATCCGAGAAATCCTCCCCGACGGGAGTCTAACGATCGAAGGGGAGAAGATAAAGAGAAACGTCGGGAGGAGGATCGTCAAAAAATGCCACCCCCTAGACATGCAAGCCGTTCGGCTGAGCCTCACCGTAGTGGGAACAACGGACAAAGGAACGACGGAAACCATGCCGGCACAAGCTAGCAGGGGGCTCGTCGTAGTGAAGACCCTCCCCGGAACCGGAATAATGACGCTCCGAATAGAGGCCGGCGAACAGCCGAAAAAAATCCAGCTGCACCACCCTCTCCACCAAGCAGTCATCACAACGACTCTCAAGGGGGACAAGGAGTACGACGTGGTGGAGGAGGTGGTGGCATAAGCCGAAGTCCGGCTCCAAGGTACTGAAGCCACAACTGACATTCGGGACGATCTCTATCCCCGAACGACACAAGACACATGATCAATTCCAACATAGAAGCGCAGCGCTACGAAAACGATGATATCTACGTGGGCCCAAAGTGCTTCGGACCACGCATCAGAGCTACAAGATTCCCGGAAGGATTTGCTATCTCAAGACATATCCAAGCCTACGACGGCATTGCTCGGCCAGATACCTGGCTACAGGATTTCTTCCAAGCTTGCTGCATCGCCAAAGGCGGAAACAGCCTGGTCGCAACCCGATATCTCCAACTTATGTTGCGGAAGACGACACGATCATGGCTTAATGAACTTCCGGAGAACACCATCCACAATTGGTATGACATACAAAGCGGGTTCCTTCGGAATTTCGAAGGCACATAACGGAGGCCTTGTACGATCGGAGACCTACAGCGTTGCACCCAGAGGGCCGGAGAAACTTGCCGGGATTACCTTGGACGATGGATCGACACCAAGAACTCGTGTGAAGGATTAAATGATCAAACTACGATTGAAGCTTTCATTGCAGGTCTCCCAATTGGTCTACTACGCCATCGCTTGAAGTGTGACAAAGTCACTGATTTGGGAGAGATGATAGAAACAGTGAGCAAGTATGTAGATGCCGACGATGATGCAGAGGGATTACTCAATGCCCTAGCTGTGCCACAATCGGCAAAAGAACTAAAGCAACAAGCTCAGAAGCGCAAAAATACCTCGGAAGAGAAACCCAACGCGGAAACGGCAGTGGTCACTGCTAATTTCGGGTCTGGAGGACGAGGAGGACGCGGCAGAGGCCGCGGGCGTGGCCGTGGAACTTCGAGAGTCCAAGGTAGAGGAGACCAACAACCAGGAAAAACCTACTCTTGGGCCGACATTGCCAATAACCCATGTGTGCATCACTTAGACGCCAATGGGGGCTCGTCCCACACCAACGCCGAATGTCGTTTCAATGACAACATCAAAAGATATGACACCGTGGGCTACAAATCTAAGCGGAAGAAGGGAAATAAGAATCCCGCAAAAGATAAAGAGACCAAGGGAGACTTCGACATGGAGGAAGCTGATGCTTCAAATCCCAAGCCGGAAGGGAAGAAAATTTTTTAGACCAAGAAAGACACTTATGTCACCTTCCTCGGATCTCAACCAGCAAGGGTTAAGAAAGCAGTTCTACATGAGCTCAATGCAACAGTTCCGGCTGTCCCCCAATTTTTGGACTGGTCGGAAGTGGCAATCACATTTGACCGTGCTGATCATCCGCCTAAGTTGCACAGGCGAGGAAAATACGCCTTAATCGTCAATCCACTTATTGACGGTTATGGTTTCTCCAAGACCCTCATGGACGGTGGCAGCAGTATCAATATTCTCTATGTCGAAACGTTACTCCGGATGAAGATCTCGGAGACCCAGTTGAATCACAGCATTGTGATTTTTCACGGGGTTGTCCCAGGAAGACAAGCTAATTCCCTGGGAGAAATCACTTTGGATGTTACCTTTGGAACTCCAAAGAATTATCGGACGGAGGCACTTTCCTTCGAAGTGGTCCCGTTCAAGAGCGCGTACCACGCTATATTCGGACGTCCGGCTTACTGGGATTTTATGGCTCGTCCGTGTTACATTTATAATATGATGAAAATGCCAGATCCCAACGGCGTAATAACTATCAGGGGAGACCCGAAGAAAGCACGAGAGTGCGAGGATGGAAATGCCGCCTTTGCTGAAGCCGTGATGCACGCCCAGGAGTACCAGGAGATCAAGAAGAGCATAGATCCATCCGAGATGCCCGCAACGAAGAAGGAGGTGACAAAGCCAAATCCGGAGTTCAAGGCATCAGAAGAGACGAAGAAGAAGCCATTGAAGGATGATGACCCCTCCAAGGTGAGCCAGATAGGCGTAGGCCTAGATAGCGCATAGGAAAGCGCGCTCGTCAAGTTCCTCCAAGCAAATCAAGATATCTTCGCATGGCAGCCATCTGACATGACCGGAGTACCTAGGGAACTTGTCGAGCACTCTCTAAATGTAAACCCGAACGCTAAACCCATCAAACAATACTTACAATGTTTTGGCGATGAAAAGCGTAAGGCAATAGCTAAGGAACTAGCACGGCTCGAGTTAGCCGAATTCATAGAAGAGGTCATCCACACTGAGTGGTCGGCCAATCCTATAATGGTCCCTAAAAAGGACACCACTGATTTAAGGATGTGTGTTGATTATACTACCTTGAACAAGGCTTGTCCAAAAGATCCGTTCGCTCTGCCTAGAATTGATCAAGTTATCGATTCTACGGCAGGCTCGGAACTCCTCTGTTTTCTTGACGCATATTCTGGTTATCACCAAATCCGGATGAAGGAATCTGACAAAGTCAAAACTTCATTCATAACCCCCTTCGGAACCTTCTGTTTTGTTACGATGCCCTTTGGGCTGAAGAACGCAAGAGCTACCTACCAGCGCACGATGCAGCGTTGCCTCCACGACCAACTCGGACTCAATGTACATGCATACGTGGATGATATTGTGGTGATGTCCAAAAAGAAGGAAACGCTAATTTCTGACTTGGAGGAAACATTTGCCAATCTACGAAAATACAACATCATGCTTAACCTGAAGAAATGCTTCTTTGGAATACCGGCCGGAAAATTGTTAGGTTTCATCGTGTCTCAAAGAGGCATAGAGGTGAACCGGGACACAATCAAGGCTATACTCAATATTTCCAGGCCAACTTGCCTGAAGGACGTACAAAGACTAACTGGTTGCATCGCTGTGGTCAGTCGATTTGTAAGCCGGCTTGGTGAAAGAGCCGCACCATTATACAAACTCCTGAAAAAGACCAAGGATTTTGTCTGGACCAACGAAGCTGAAACTGCACTACAAGACCTGAAGAAAGTACTCTCATCTGCTCCTATCCTTGCTGCGCCAGAACCACAGGAACCGATGTTGCTTTATCTTGCTGCGACAAACAAAGTCGTTAGTATCGTCATGGTGGTGGAGAGACCGGAGGAAAATCAGGAGCACCTGGTGCAGCGTCCGACTTACTTTGTCAGTGAGGTCCTGACAGAATCAAAACAGCGGTATCCGCACTATCAAAAGTTGGTTTACGGTGTTTTTCTAGCATCTCGTAAGTTGCGACACTACTTTCAGGAGCATCCAATTACCGCGGTGAGCACAACTCCCATGAGAGATAGAATCAACAACAGTGACGCCACAGGACGCGTCGCCAAATGGGGCATAGAGCTTTCAGCTTTCGATATTGAGTATAAACCCCGGACAGCAATCAAATCCCAAATCCTTGCCGACTTTGTCACTGATTGGACAGAGACGAAGGAGAATATGAACCTCCCTGAGTCGGAATATTGGACCCTCTACTTTGATGGGTCTAAGGCTCGAGGGGGCTCGGGGGCTGGCGTGGTGCTCAAATCACCCCAAGGAGATAAACTTCTATACGTGTTGCAAATCCACTTCACAGCGACAAACAATATTGCCGAGTATGAAGCACTGCTACATGGAATCCGGATTGCTAAGGATATTGGCATCCGACCTTTGATGTGTTATGGAGATTCGGATCTTGTTGCTCAACACGTGTCGGATATTTGAATGCAAATAAACACATGGCAGCATACAAAGCTGTCGTGGATGATCTATCTAAATCGTTCGAAGGGTTTGAGGTTCAACACATCCCTCAAGAAGAAAATGAGGAAGCAGATGCATTATCTCGGATAGGCTCTGCGCGGAAAGAGGTCCCGGATGGCGCTCTTTTAGAGCACCTCAAAGTTCCCTCAATAAAGCGAGTAGATGAGGAATATCCGACCAAATCCGACTCACCTCTAATAGCAGTTCTGGCTTTAATTCCCAGCTGGACTCAACCCTACCTAGATTATCTAGTAGATGGCAAATTACCCGAAGACGAGGTTCTGAGCCGGCAGATCGTCCGACGAGTGAAAGCCTATACTATAGTTAAAGGTGAGCTCTATAAGCGGAGTGTTTCTGGGGTTTTTTAGCGTTGTGTATCTCCGGAAGAAGGAGTGGAAATCTTAAGAGAAATCCACGAAGGCGAGTGTGGTCACCACGCTGCAGCCAAATCTTTAGTGGCAAAAGCTTTTAGACACGGTTTTTTCTGGCTTACAGCTCATGCAGATGCTAAACGATTAGTCAAGACGTGCAAAAGCTGCGAAAAGTACGCCAAACAAGCTCATGTTCCGGCTGATCAGCTGCGAACAATACCTATAACATGGTCTTTTGCGGTCTGGGGGCTTGATATGGTAGGACCATTTAAACGAGCTCCAAGTGGATTTACTCACCTCTTAGTGATGGTGGATAAATTCACCAAATGGATTGAGGCTAAACCTGTCACTAGTTGTGATGGAGAAACAGCCAAAAGATTTGTCGAGGATGTTATAATCCGGTATGGTTATCCACATAGCATTATCACGAACAATGGGAGTAACTTTTCTATGGGAGAATTGACTGAATTCTGCAACGAGCAAAATATCCGGCTTGACATTGCGTCAGTCGCACATCCATAGGCTAACGGACAAGTCAAAAGAGCAAATGGTTTAATCCTACAAGGCCTAAAACCGAGACTCAAAGCACCACTAGGACGTGCTGTGGGGGCTTGGGCAGAGGAATTACCTTCCGTAATATGGAGTTTACGAACAACTCCAAATAGGTCAACCAGATACACACCTTTCTTCTTGGTCTATGGCGCAGAAGTAGTTCTTCCTAGTGATTTAATTCATACTTCCCCTAGAGTGGCCGCTTATATTGAAGAGGATGCCGAGGTTTCTCGACAAAATGATCTCGACTTAGTCGAAGAAGTTCGCGTCGTTGCTGAAATGAGATCAACAGCCTATCAGCAGAAGTTACGCAAGTATCATAGCCAGAGAGTCCGAAACAGATCTTTCAATAAAGGTGATTTGGTTCTCTGGCTTGTGCAACAAAGAAAGCACAAACTTTCCCCAGTATGGGAAGGGCCCTTTTTAGTTAGTCGAGTATTGCACAATGGATCGTACTACTTAACTGACATGAGGCCAGTCAAAGAAAGACTTGCTACTAAGAAGAGAAAGGGAGCTGGAGGCAGTACAAATCCGGATGAGTTAGACAGACCATGGAATATTGCTCAGCTACGTCCCTTTTATTCTTAGTTTTTCCTTCTTTGTAATCATATATATATGTACATGTTCTGTGAGAAATAAAAGTTTTGCTTGCCTCAAGTTTTTTTGAGAAGTTTTTACCATCTTATTTCCGAATGATCATGTCATAGTCGAAAATCCCAGAATGCTTGAAAGTACTTTATGCTCATGTTCGTTCTGGTTTAGATTTCCGATTCTAAAAATGCTACCTTCGGGTATAACTCTAAAGTTTCTAGTCTATACTTTGGTTCTTTGTCTGATTGCTGGATGCGGGTATTTTCTGAGTAGTGAATTGTTGGTACTGGAAGCCGGCTTTGTTTCCGAGTTTAAACTGGTTTAGCAATTGAGCTCTGTTGCTCGGCAAAGTTTCCCGAGCAGAAGGTTTAGCCGACTCACGAAAGGAACGGGATGGAAAGCCAGATAAACGATAAGTGTAGGCGAAAAAATACAAGTGCTTATGTAAACATTTCAAGCAAGGAAAAAATTTAAAGCCAAAAGTGCTGAATAGATCAAAAGCTTAGAACTAGCAAAATTATAGTACTACATATTTACAGACCCATCATGTTTCTCAGAATAATACAAATGTTTCTGGCAATCTATGATGCAGGAGGAGAGGAAGGAGCTGCCGGCTCGATGGATACATCGCCTTGATATCGTTCCGAGATGTCCACATCCGAAACGGTGCGGTCATCATCAGAAACTTCGGCTACTTCTTCGGGAGGCGGAGGCGGAGTTTCCACGCGATTGAAGAATGGAGTGTCGTAGCTGGTCAAGTCAGCCACATGACATCCATATCTGGCGCAGGAGTCCATAATGGCCTTGATGTCTTGCTCCTGTCCGTCTTCATCCACTGTAGAATACCCTCTGGTCACTTGCCATATCTCCATGCTTCCATGGTGGCTCATGACCATGGTGAGAGCGTTCTGCGCGGCAGATCGTGCGTAGGACATGTTCCAATCCTGGACAAGTTGCGGCATCTCCTTTGCCTTGTCCCGCACCTGAAAATCCGACATGCTATGCATATCCGGAATCTTGAGAGCTTCGCCAATGTCCACAAGGGATTGGCGGAAGTCATGAAGCAGGTCACCGACTTGGTAAGCCGATGGGTGCGGGGCTCAGCGGAGGTGGAGTCCGTGAAGTTCAGAGGACCTATAGACAAAAACAGTTAAAGAAAATCCGACATTGAAAGAAGTCGAAGAAAATAGACAAATCAGACAGATGGAACATACCGAAGATGACGTCGTCAACTTTGGTCTTCTCTTCCCAAAGACTCCGGAGTTCAGCCCGGAGCACCCCCGAAAGATCCTTCTCTCTAAACAGCTCATTATTGAGGTCCGAGATTTTCTGATCTTGAGCGGCAATCTTACGATCACGCTCGTCAGTGGCCATGGAGGAGGACTCGATAATTGGAGCAATGCTCTTTTCATGATCCGCTTTGAGCTGATCCAGCTCTTGGCGGAGTTCCTTGTTCTCCACCACCAAAGTTTTGAGGTTCTCGGCCTATTCAATCATAGCGTATGACTGTTTCACCAGCGCTGTAAGTCAAAAAGAACAACAGTTCAGTATAAATTCGACTATGAAAACATGAAAGACAAGGTTTGAGTCTCGGAATGTTTACCTTCAGCCTCATCCTTGGCAACTTTAAGCTCACCATTTTTAAGTAGGAGAGCTTTGATCTCTCTCCGCTTATCACTGACATTTTTCAACAAATCCTGGTTATAGGAATATACTTTCTGTAAGTCAGAATATCCAAAGTCAGAAGTCTACTAAAGACTCGGGCTAATATTTTTACTAATATCAGCACGAGCCTTGGGGGCTAGACTAGTTTGTTCTGTGGTATCCTAAGGAAGCATAAATCCGGATTATTTATCCTACTTCATGCTTGGGGGCTAGAGGATATGATATGAAATAAAGGAAAAACATGAGTTAGAATTCCGACTTACATATTGTTCATGAGTAAGTTTATCCAAAATCGCATTCACTTCAACAGCAACCTTCTCGGCGAGAGTCAGAGGGGTCACTGGAGCCGTTGGAAGCTCACCGACCCTTATCCTCTCGTCGCGAAGACGCACTTGTTCAAGAAGGTTAGAGTGCTTGATGTCCTCTGCTTCTTGCGCTTCTTATTCGGAAGATAGATTTCTTTTCTCCAGGCACTGCCTGGCCAGCCGCTGGATCTCTTCAGCAGATTTCCGGGACAGGCCAAACTTGGCAAGTCCCGGATTGCTGAGAAGGTTTTCGGCAAAGGTTTCTGCCGAGGGATCATTACCCAAAGAGGGTTCACCCTTATCTAAATCTAACTTACCCATGGTGACGTCAGTTTGCGATTCAATGATCGCAGGCTCCGTTGAAGGAGCCAGATCTTCTGCGACAACTAGAGAAGGAATGATCACCGGTGTTGCGGAAGGTTGAGGGGCAGGAGTCGGAGGAGCCATGGCAGGAGAAGCTATGGTAAGCTTCGTCTGTCGCAGGGGCTTCGAAGAAGTTCCCTTCCCCTTACCCTTGATGAGCTGCTTAGCTTTGAGAATGTAATAGAGTCGAAAACATTACATCTCGGAAGAAAATTCGAGTAAGGTACAAAGGTGGAAGTTGTGATTGAAAGTTACCTCTTCACGATGGGCACCTCCTTTGTGCCAACAGCCACTGTCGGAGCCTTGCGCTTCTTAAGCGCAATGTCTGGCAATGGGACTCCGCCTCCTGAGAAAACTCTGGAGGATATCCCTCGAGTGGAGCAAATTCTGACTCGGGGAGGTCAGCAAGCTGAAAAGAAGAAAACATATCAATATTGCAATGTAACTTAAAGATTGAAACACATAAAAAGGTTTACTTTTAGAAGCTTACCGGCACCACGGGGTTTTCTGCTGTATGCATATCCAGAGAAACCTCCGGGATCCTCCTCTCGATCCGCTCCCTTATCAACCATTTTATCTGGCTTGTATAACCTTGTGTGGTATAGGCTCTGGTGCTGATGCGGAGGGAATATTTCTTGGACGACGTGATGGAGTGCATCAGTCGGTCTCCATGGTACTGAAGGGGTTGGATTCGACGTGACACCCAACATTGGACTAAGTCGGATCCCTTCAGTCCTTTGTGTTTGATCAGATATTCGATCCGCCTCTTAGCGAGGATTAGATCGTCAGTGAGAGCCGGAGGAGCCTCGTCCCAAGACGGTTGGTCCATGGCAGCTCCATCGATAAAAGCTGGCTAATCAGTGGCTTTGCCGGGAGTCGGAATATCCTTGTGATAGAAGAAGGTGGCTAGCCATTGTTTGACCGAGTCACTGGCGAGAATCTTGGGATATGCGCGCTCATGTCTAAGTGAAAAGCTAATGGTACCGGTGATATAAGGAACACCGACAGTGATCGAATTTCTCCGGACATGGAAGTAGTACCGGAAAAGAGTAAGGCTTGGCCTAATGCCGATGTACCCCTCACACAAAGCCGCATAGGCGCTCATCTCTAGGAGAGAGTTGGGAGGAAGATGGTGGAGTTTAACACTATAATGATCTATCACCTCAGAAAAGAATTACGAGGGAGGAAACGACAAACCTCTGTCGAGGTGGGTGCCGAAGTGGACCCGCTCGTCGGCGCGCGGGTTGGGGACGGTCTCCCCAGCGCCGCTCCGCCAGTCGCTGGCGCGGAGGAGCCCTTCTGTCTCCACGCCGCGGAGCTTCTCATCGTCGAGAACGCAGGGGATCCAGACCCCGCGAAAGCTTTCCTTCTCCGTTGCCACCTCCATCGCTGCCGCCGCCAAGCTGGAAGAGGATGAAGAAGCCATTTCTCCGGTGCGCCGGTGACCTAAGATGGGCGGCGCTGGGAGTTTTTGGGGAACGCAGAGGAGCTCTGTGCGCGGGGGAGATTTGGAGGAGGAGAAACGGCAAGGGAACATGTGAAGAAAGGAGGAGGAGAATCCTCACCCTTATATCCACCTGACCGCGCCAAGATTTGTACAAATGACACTGTATAACTGCCACGCGTCATTGAAGGAACTGGGAAGGACCCACACGATGATTACGTCGCCTCGATCTCCAAGTATGTATTGAAACAGCGCCTCGGTTCCGCGAACTGCGGACCCACCAACGGTCGTGCTGACGGGATGTCTGTCAGATGACGTGACTTGACCTTGACTGGTGTCAGGTGGCGTTAGAGACCAAGTTCCAGCTTAGTTTGAAATCAAGCTGGAAAATCCGAGTAACCTGTTGATAGGTCCGACTTATTTTTAAGACCCGGGTCGTATTTTTTATTGTGAAGTTTCAGGAACCCTTCAAGATTCTGCAAGAAGATCAAGCTAGACGATGATAAATCCGACTTTGGATCTTGGAGGCCTGCGGGGGCTGCTGTTGGGGATATACTTTCCAGGTATCCTCATAGTTCCTCACTGACCAGGGTGGCCTACTTCGGGATAGAGCTTTGCTTCATGGGTGGCCCAGTCAGGGAGAAAATACGGAGTCCAAGCCGGCTACGGGTAGGCCCAGAAGACTTACCGACTTAGGCCCATAGTGTTACTTGTAGTTCAAGATATACTCTGTAACCGACTCTTAGTCGTAGCCGGATAGATCTCTCCTATAAACCCTAGGCCGGATATCTATATAAGCCGTCCAAAAGAGAGCCTTTGGGGAAACACCTCAATAGTCTACAATCTCAACTCGAACAGGCGAAACCCTTGTAACCCATATTCCGGCTCTGCTGTATTACTGGATTGCTAGCAGGAGTAGGATCCATCCAAAGCTGGTGAATTCGAACCTGGGTAAACTTGTGTGCTCACCGTCCCAGAACACCGTACGTCTCACACCCCTCTCTTCCGCACGCCTCGAGGATCCCCTCATGGCGTACTTATCATCAATCCGACGACAGAAACTGAACCCAAAGACTTATTATCTTGAGTACACTTTTTTGACAAATTTCTGCCATTATTTGCATTTGCTTCTTGTTGGTTCCTTTTTTGAGGAGTCTTTGGGGAATGGAGCTTTTTGAGGGAAGTGCTTCAATAGCTTGTGTTATAATGGAAATTTTATTGGTGGTGAAACTGAACCCAAAGACTTATTATCTTGAGTACACTAATGTTGCTAATAAAGATTGTGTGAAGTTTTGTATGAAGGAAAATTTTCAGGTGTATGGAGAGAATGATATAATGAGATGAAGAATGTACTAAAGATCAAGCTTGGGGATGCCACCCCGTGTCACCCCAAGAAATATTCAAGAGGTACAGGCGTCAAAGCTTGGGGATGCCCAAGGCATCCCCTTCATCAATAAATATCCCAGCTTTCTTCCAAACACATCATTTTTATTGTTTCATGCATAGTTGTGTTGTTCTTGGAGCGTCTTCGTTTTTTGTTTTTGGTTTTTGTTTTCTTGGTTTTCTTAGTTTGCCGAATAAATTGGTTGGACCCCCTCTTTCATACATTGGTTTTCAAATAGTTTGGTTTGGATTGGAAAAAGAGTAGGAAAGTTCATGCTTAAGTAGTAAAGAAAGCTTGTTTTTGACTGTGGCCCATGCTTTTTCATGCCATGCTTGATATTGTTTTGGCTTTATGCTTAGTGATCTTTGATGTACCATTACATGTTATAAACAATTGAGATTGCTTAATGTGCCTTGGAAGAATCATGCGTTGTTTTAGCATATTAAAGCATAGTATTGTGGTATTCTCATTTGATGCTTTATTTGGGTTGACTTGGCGCATGCTCACACCATGTTATGACTATCCCAAGTCACCATAGACTTTATGATCCTTTAGTTTTCGACTTGTAATATCACTTTATGCTTTGATTAATGATGTTTTGGCGCTTTGTATGATTATGGCCATTATTGCTCTCTTAGTTGGTCGCTCCCAGTCTTTTGCTAGCCTCCATAACAAAGTATGAGTTCCACTCATGCATCCAACTCCTAAAACCAAGTTATTCCAAAGAGTCCACCATACCTACCTATTAGCATTTGCTATTCCAAGTATATTCATGTTTTTATCTACCTTCCGAATTAAACTTGTTATGTGAAAATTAGTGATTAAAGCTCTCACGAACTTGATGGCACACTTTACTTTCTTGCATTTAATAAACCTGAACCATCGCGTCCATCTTTGTAGTGTATATGCTTGCGCTTTATAAGTTGAAGTTAGCGGAACCATGTATCATTGGGGAATGCTTTCAACATTGCACTTGTACATTGTACCCTGTTTGATATCATGTTTTTTTTGCTTATGGATCCCGACGGTGTGAAATAAAAAGGGAACTTGTAAGATCATGGAGTTTGTATGTGTGTTAGAGAAATGCCTGGGCCGCTAGCCTAAGCCATGCCTAATCATGGTGGAAACTTGCAGCATAACCATAATGAGCACTCTATGAAGCATCCTCAATAAAAACCTATACAAATAGCAAATAAAAAGATCGCTGAGATGCTCATTGTCTGATTGCCTTGTCATTTTGATTATGGGATAACTCCTGTATCATGTGCAAGGGGTACCCCGTTGGTGGTTCTCTATGATACATATGTACTTATAATGACAAGAGCTTACTTGTGACTGAAGTTGAGTAGCATGAGGTTCGGTCTTCGTAAGTAAGGGGCATGAGATTTCGGCTTATAACTTGTCAAGCATATCCTGTTAGTTGTGTCACTTTAACCTTAATCACCTAAAGATGCTTATGATAGGGACAATGAGAGCTGAAAGCTAATGAGTACCATAATTTTTGGAAGCTCTTTATGAAACTTGAATCCCTACTTCCTTCTATGAAGGCCTTTCATTTACTTTTATGTTGAGTCTCCACCTTCTATCTTTATGCACCTACTTTGAGAGCATAGTGGCCATTCTTAGTTCTATGTGCATTGACCCAAGACTTGTTGATTGATGCATAACTTTGATATTGCTTGTTCTTAAACTATTTGTATCTAGTCACTCTTATGAACTTGGAAGGTTTCCTATGCATTTATGTTTGCTACTCTATGAGGGACAAGCTGAATGCCACTATGCTATGTTTTCTTTATGTGAAACAAACAAACGTCTTGCAAAGCATTGTTATTCATGAATCTTTTGTTTGTGCCTTTTCATGTTGCAACATAGTTGCTATGTCTTATTGTTAGAACTTTATCTTTCATGATATGTTGAAATACTATGATCCCCACTATCAATGTTTTACAAATACTGTGATCAAGTTTATGATGGTGCATGTCACCTCAAAAATTATTCTTTCTTTTTATCACTTACCTACTCGAGGACGAGAGGGAGTTAAGCTTGGGGATGTTGATACGTTGCTAACGTATCCATAATTTTTGATGTTCCATGCTTGGTTTTTATCTACTTTCTTATGTTTTGTCCGCACGTTGGAGTACTTTTTATATACTTTCTTGGACTAACCTATTAACAAGATGTCACAGTGCCAGTTGCCTGTTTTCTGCTGTTTTTGGTTCCAGGAAAGTCAGAAAATGAATATTCTCAGATTTGGATGGGACAAAAGCCAAAGTCAGTTTTTCACCGAGGGGGACACGGAGCTAGAAAACGAGACGGAGAGGGGCCAGAGGGCCGCCAGACCACCTAGCCGCGTGGCCAGGCCTGGCCCGCGCCAGGGGGTGGTGTGGCCGCCTAGGGAACCCCCTTGGCCACCCCTTTCGCCTATAAGATGCCTCCAATACAGAAACCCTAAGTACCCGATCAAAATTCCACGAAAGAGTCTGTAGCCGCTGTCATCTCCATCCCTAGATCAGGAGGGATCTAAAGCTCTTCCTGGCACCCTGCCGGAGGGGAGAATTCACCCTGGAGGCCTTCTTTATCACCATGCAAGCCTCCGGTGTGATGCGTGAGTAGTTCATCCTTGGACTACGGTTCCATGTAGTAGCTAGATGGTTGGCTCTTCTCGTTTGTGCTACCATGTTTAGATCTTGTGTGCTCCGTTCATGATCAAGATCATCTATTTGTAATCCTACATGTTGTGTTTGCGGGGATCCGATGGATATTGAGATGCTATTTCAGATTGATTATTGATTCTATCATGTCTTTGTTATTTGTGATCTTGCATGCTTTCCATTGTTAGTAGCTATCTTGGCCAAGTAGATGCTAGCAACTCCAAGAGTTAGCATTTATGCCCGATAGTGGGTTCATGCGTCTAGTAATCTGGGGAAGTGACAGAAATCTCTAAGGTACTAGATGTGTTGTTGCTACTAGGGAGAAAACAACAATCCTTTGTTCATAGAACAATCATATTGTTTACTATACACGCAATGCGTAATGCAATTATCTGTTGCTTGCAACTTAATACTGGAGGGGGTTCGGATGATAACCTGAAGGTGGATTATTAGTCATAGATGCAGTTGGATTACGGTTTATGTATAATGTTGTAATGCCCAATCAAATCTCGAGTCAAGATGATTAGTATATGCTTGTATGCTTTCTCGATGTTTGTCAATTGCCCCGCTGTAATTTGTTCACCCACCATGTCATCTATCTTAAGGAGAACCACCACTAGTGAACTATGGACCCCAGTCCTTTCTTTTATCATCAATCTACAACTGTTTACTGCTTTATGTTTACTTTCTGCAAACTTTTACTTTCTTCCACACAATACGTTTAATCCTTTGTTTTCAGCAAAACCAGTGAGATTGACAACTTCACTGTAAGTTGGGGGCAAAGTGCTGTGGTTGTGTTGTGCAGGATTCCAAGTTGGCAAAAACACCTTGGAGGTGTTTCCTTGCTCCTACTGGTTCAATAACCTTGGTTTCATAACTGAGGAAAAACTTGCTGCTGTGCTCATCATACCTTCCTCTTGGGGTTCCCCAACAAGCTCGATATATTTTGGGTCATCAGTGGTTTTGGAAAATAACACATTGAATGATGCCACTCCAGCATGTGGTGTCCAACCATGTCCAGGAACCCTAGCAGCATGCTGGGATTCAACTGCAACATGCATTGTATCACTAGTTTGAAAGATGCTGCATCACCACACACACTTGGATGTGTGTGTGTGTGTGTGTCAGTGTGCATCATTCTGGATTTGGAAAAGAACACATGCAATCATGACACGCCAGCATTTGTGTTCTTTTCCTAAACCCCATGGATCCACTAGATGTCATTGCATGTGTGTTGTTTTCATAAACCACATGGATCCACTAATGTCATTGCATATGTGTTCTTTTCATAAACCACACAGACCCACTAGATGTCATTGTATGTGTGTTCTTTTCCTAAACCACATGGATCCACTAGAGTCATTGCATGTGTGTTCTTTTCGTAAACCACATGGATCCACTAGATGTCATTGCATGTGTGTTCTTTTCCTAAACCACATGGATCCACTAGATGTGATTGCATGTGCTGTCTTTTCATAATCCGCATAGATTCACTACAGTCATTGGATGTGTCTGTGTGTGTATCAGTGTGCATCATGTTGGTTTGGGAAAAGAACACATGAAATGATGGCACTCCAGCTTGCGGTGTCCAACCATGAACATGAACCATAACAGCCTTACGGGATTCAACTACAACATGCATTGTATCACTAGTTTGAAAGATGATGCATCACCACACCCACTTGGATGTGTGTGTATCAGTGTGAATCATTGTGGTTTTGGAAAAGAACACATGCAAGGATGCCACTCCAGCATGTGGTGTTCAACCATGTCTAGGAACCCTAGCAGCATGCTGGGATTCAACTGCAGCATGCATTATACCACCAGTTTGAAATATGCTGCATCACCACACCCACTTGGGGTGTGTGTGTATCAGTGTGCATCATTGCGGTTTTGGAAAACACACATGAAATGATGCCACTCCAGCATGTGTATTCTTTTCCTAAACCACTTGGATCCACTAGATGTCATTGCATATTTGTTGTTTTCATAAACCACATGGATCCACTAATGTCATTGCATATGTGTTCTTTTCATAAACCACACGGATCCACTAGATGTCATTGTATGTGTGTTCTTTTCCTAAACCACATGGATCCACTAGAGTCATTGCATGTGTGTTCTTTTCATAAACCACATGGATCCACTAGATGTCATTGCATGTGTGTTCTTTTCCTAAGCCACATGGATCCACTAGATGTGATTGCATGTGCGGTCTTTTCATAAACTGCACAGATTCACTACAGTCATTGGATGTGTGTGTGTATCAGTGTGCATCATGTTAGTTTGGGAAAAGAACACATGCAATGATGGCACTCCAGCTTGCGGTGTCCAACCATGAACAGTAACCATAGCAGCCTGATGGGATTCAACTATAACATGCATTGTATCACTAGTTTGAAAGATGGTGCATCACCACACCCACTTGGATGTTTGTGTATCAGTGTGAATCATTGTGGTTTTGGAAAAGAACACATGCAAGGATGCCACTCCATCATGTGGTGTCCAACCATGTCTAGGAACCCTAGCAGCTTGCTGGGATTCAACTGCAGCATGCATTGTACCACCAATTTGAAATATGCTGCATCACCACATCCACTTGGTGTGTGTGTGTGTGTATTAGTGTGCATCATTGTGGTTTTGGAAAAGAACACATGCAATGATGCCACTCCAGCATGTGTGTTCTTTTCCTCAACCACATGGATCCACTAGATGTCATTGCATGTGTGTTCTTTTCATAAACCACATGGATCCACTGATGTCATTGCATATGTATTCTTTTCATAAACCACATGGATCCACTAGATGTCATTGCATGCGTGTTCTTTTCATAAACCAGATGGATCCACTAGAGTCATTGCATGTGTGTTCTTTTCATAAACTAGACGGATCCCCTAGAGTCATTGCATGTGTGTTCTTTTCATAAACCATATGGATCCACAAGATGTCATTGTATGTGTGTTCTTTTCATAAACCACATAGATCCACTAGATGTCATTGTATGTGTGTGTATTAGTGTGCATTATTGTGGTTTTGGAAAAGAACACATGCAATAATGCCACTCCAGCATGTGGTGTCCAACCATGTCCAGGAACCCTAGGAGCATGCTGGGATTCAACTACAACATGCATTGTAACACCAGTTTGAAACATGTTGTATCACCACACCCACTTGGATGTGTGTTTATGTGTATCATTGTGTATCATTGCGGTTTTGGAAAAGAACACATCCAATGATGCCACTCCAGCATGTGGTGTCGAACCATGTCCAGGAACCCTAGTAGCATGCTGGGATTCAACTGCAGCATGCATTGTACCACCAGTTTGAAAGATGCTACATCACCAAACCCACTTGGATGTGTGTGTGTATCATTGTGGTTTTGGAAAAGAACACATGCAATGATGCCACTCCAGCATGTGTGTTCTTTTCCTAAACCACATGGATCCACTAGATGTCATTGCATGTGTGCTCTTTTATAAACCACATGGATCCACTGATGTCATTGGATGTGTGTTATTTTCATAAACCACATTGATCCACTAGATGTCATTTCATGTGTGTTCTTTTCATAAACCACCCGAATCCATTAGAGACATTGCATGTGTGTTCTTTTCATAAACCACATGGATCCACTAGATGTCATTGTATGTGTGTGTATCAGTGTGCATCATTGTGGTTTTGGAAAAGAACACATGCAATGATGCCACTCCAGCATGTGGTGTCCAACCATGTCCAGGAACCCTAGCAGCATGCTAGGATTCAACTGCAGCATGCATTGTACCACCAGTTTGAAAGATGCCGTCTCACCACACCCACTTGGATGTGTGTGTATCAGTGTGCATCATAGTGGTTTTGGAAAAGAACACATGGAATGATGCCACTCCAGCATGTGGCACTAGTAGGAAAATGCTTATCCACAGGGTCCTTATCATTGGTGCACAATAAATCTGTGCCCCACGGATAGTTACCTGTGGCATACATGCTAGGACGTGCGCCACCGACCTTCCCATACCCGTGGCGCACAACCCAAACGGGGCTCCACCATAAGGTGGGTCCCAGTGTTGCCGACCGACCCCGTGCATGGGCAGCATATCCGTGGTGCACCGTTCGAGACGTGCGCCACACATGGTGGGTTTATCAGTGGCGCATGTTATTCATGTGCGCCACGGGTGTTTGTGGGCCCATCCGTCTGAAAAACGACAGGTCACCTGCGGCGCACGGTCTAGACATGCGCCACAGATATATTTTGTCTGTGGCGCACTGTGTAGCTGGTGCGCCACAGATATGTCGTGCCAGCCACACAAAAAGGCACACTTCCCATACCCCTCCACTAGCTAGTTCACTTTCCCCATCTCCACTAGATCTAGCTCGAGTTGCTCCTCATCCTCACCTCATTTTCTCCAACAATTTCTCCATTTGAAGTTGCCAAAACCTCTTTGGGTTGGATGGATCTATAAAGGAAACTCCTCTCCATCGTGTAGATTCCACTAAAGTAAGCGCACACACCTTTTTCTCTCCTCCTCCACATAAGGTCACCACACGCTCTCTTGCACGGCCTCTCTCGTCTCGTGTAACTTGTGCTTGTTTTGTGTGTGTGGAAAATGATGTTGGCGGTATATATGCTTGTGTTCTTGTGATAAATGCTTGTGTTCTTGTGTACATGCATGGATATATGTTGGCTCGAGAGATGATGTTTACATGGATATATGTTCTTGTGTACATGCATGGATTTGTGTGTGTGGACGACGGTGTTGGCTCGAGAGACGATGCTTACATGGATATATGCTTGTGTTCTTGTGTATGCTTTGTGTTGTGCAGGTGCCGGTGTGTGTGGTGCAATGAATGTTTGCTGAAATGTTGATTCATTTCTATTTTGGAAAAAAATTGCACTACTCATATGTCCTATTTATAGGGAAGGTCATGCCGATTTTTTGCATGCATGGTTCTAAATATTCCCTTTTGGTCCAAACCGCCGCACAGGCAACCATGGTGCGTCAGATGAGCGAAGCTATGGTGGCTAGATACAAGGCATGCGCGACGACCGTCATGATTTAGAACAACATGACTGAGATAAGATGTCCTTGGAAGAGATGCAAACTTGGTACCCTAATCAAACCTGATTCCGGGACATTAGAGAAGCACTTGCTCATGGGTGGTTTCATGCCCGGCTACATTGACAAGGATGTCAACAACGGGGCACCGGTAGGAAATGGTGCTCACAAAGACACTGAACATGATTATGATGAAGAAGATGCTCGTGGACATGATCCTGATAATCATGAAGGAGATGCCGGATCCGATGGTGGTGGAGAAGACGCGGACACGCAGACACCACTAACTTCAGCTTTACGGGACCCTCATTTTGAAGAACTGCTTCTTAAGGAGACGAGCAACGACAAAGCTGCTACCAGAGAGAAAGCCAAGTTGGCGCAAATGGGTAAAGACAGGATTACTCCGTTGTATCCTGGGTGTCGGCCCGAGCATACACGCCTGAATGTAACCCTTAAGGATCTGGAGATGAAGGTGCAACACAAATGGACCAACGTGAGCTTCAACCATATCATGGAACTCTGACACGATCTACTTCCTGAGGGGAACACATTGCCCAGAGGTACCGACGAGGCCAAGAAAGTCGTGTGCCCTCTTGATCTATTGTACGTCAAATACCACGCCTGCCTCAACAACTGCGCACTTTATCGGGGAGAGTACAAGGATAGAACCACATGTTCGGTGTGCGGCCATGCACGATACAAGAGAGGGAACAAGAAAGTTCCTCAAAAAGTGGTATGGTACTTTCCTATCACTCCCTGTCTGCAGCGGTATTTTGTAGCCCCTAAGGAAGCAAAGCTCATGCAATGGCATGCGGAAAGGGAGAAGCCCGAAGAGGATCCGGAGAAGGGCAAGATCCTAACACACCCCACAGACGCTAGCCAGTGGCATACATTGGACATGGAGTTCGAAGAGGAGTTCGGGGATGATGCCAGGAACGTTAGGCTAGGTATGAGCACCAATGGACTCAATCCCTTTGGAAACCAGAGTAACACGCATAGCACCTGGCCCGTGTTTGTATGGCCATACAATCTCCCCCTGGATATGCACGAAGCAAAGGTATGTACACATGAGTATTCTTATTCGGGGGCCAAAACAACCGGGTATCGACATGCATCTGTATCTGGGGTTGTTGACAGATGAGTTAGCCACACTTTGGGAGATGCCAGCCCATACGTGGGATGCCTACACAGAAGAATATTTCCCTCTAAGAGCCGCGTTGATCACGACGGTGTAGGACTAACTTGGTCTGGGATATGTATCGTGCCAGGTGAACCACGGACACGGTGCATGCGTCAGGTGCATGGAGAAAACCCCGCATATGCAGCTACCGAGGGATCCCGGGCCTTTGAAAACCATGTTCCCAGGGATTCGAAAGTGGCTCCCGGCGGATCACCCATGCAGAAAACACGGAGATCTGTTCAATGGTGAGGACGAGCTCGAAACAGTCCCACCTAGGAGGAGCGGCGAGGATATCAATGACTTGCTGGAAAAATGGAAAGAGTGCCCCGCGCCGAGAAAGAAGCGTCCGAGGACAAAGCCACTGCTGGGTGTATGGAAAGCGAGGTCTGTTTTCTAGGACCTGCCATACTGGAAATACCTCCACACGCCACATAGCCTTGACCTCAGGCACATCACAAAGAACGTGTGCAAGAGTCTGATTGGCACTCTTGTCAACATGCCGAAGAGGACCAAAGACGGGCCAAAGGAAAGAAACAACCTGATCAAGCTGGGCATAAAGGAAGAACTTCATGGAGGACACCCCGATAATGATGACGATGATGACACTTAGACGCAAGATATTAAAGGTTTTCGGCGCAAAAGGGCTAAGAGGAACGACTACTACTGCCCCCTTCCTGCTTCACTATGAGTGAGGAGGAGCTCCAGCAGTTTTTCAACGTTCTCATTGGAACCAAACTTCCTATCGGTTACGGAGGGAAGATATCCCGATATCTGGACGAAACGAAGAAGAGGTTCTTTGGGATGAAATCTCATGACTAACACGTGCTGATGACGCAGATACTTCCGGTTTCTATCCGAGGGATAATGGACGAGCACGTACGTGAGACACTGTTTGGGCTCTGTAACTTTTTCGACGTAATCTCTAGGAAGTCGATCGGTGTGAAGCAGCTCGATAGGCTACAAGAAGAGATTGTCGTGATACTATGCGAGCTCGAGATTTACTTCCCCCCGCGTTCCATGGCATCATGGTGCATCTGCTAGTCCACCTCGTGGATGATATCATCCACCTCGGGCCGATATTCTTACACAACATGATGCCGTTTGAAAGGCTGAACGACATTCTCAAAGGATTCGTTCGCAACAGGAACCATCTGGATGGAAGCATAGCCAAGGGATTTCTGACGTACGAGTCCATATCATTCTGCTAGAATTATCTACGAAATGAGGATGACAATGGCTCGGTTGGTCTGCCACGAGGGCCATGCCCCAATGCATATCGTCTTCACTGGTCGACACACAGACTATGACATTGCACATCGAGTCGCGCTACAACACATAGAGTTGGTCGAACCATGGGTGCTAGAGCACAAAAGCTTAATTGAGAAGATGTTTAGGGACACGGGACGATGACGGACTAAGGGAGACGTGACTAGAGAGCAGAACTCCAGCTTCACACGTTGGTTCAAGAAAGAGCTACTCCGGCTTTATCATGGTAACAGACCTTCTACGGATGAGGAAAAACTCATATTCACCTTGTCACAGGGCCCCGCGATGAATGTGAGGACCTATCAGGCGTACAACATCAACGGTTACACATTCTACACTGAGGAAAAGGACAAGAACAACGAATATCAGAACTCAGGAGTCACGATGCTATCATACGCAGACGAGGAATCCACTGTCAAAGAGAGATTCTTCGGTAGGATCGAGGAGATCTAGGAACTCGACTACTGTGGAGACAAGATGCAGATGTTCCGTGTCAGATGGGCCAAGAACGTCGAAAAAGAAGGCTGGTATTTCACCACGATGGTTATACCCGAAGCCAAATCATCGAAGACATCTGGTGCGAACGTCCAGGCGAAAAATGAGCCATGGGTACTGGCTTGCCAGGTGGATCAATGCTTCCACATTATCGACCCTGTAAGGCCTAGCCGCGTTGTTGCTAGGAGGGGGAAATGAGCATCATCAGAATGGAGGGAGCAGCCACCAAATAAGACTTTGGCAAGTATGATGATCCGAAGATAGAAGAGGAATTCGACAAATACTTCAACAGACCTAGTGTTGCATCAGGAAGAAGGAAGACCACCCTACCCTCTAAAGGATGTCCATATACGAGAAGAAATCCCCATGTTCCCGGGCTAAATTATTCAACCATGACGAAGAAGGGTAAGAAGATCGCTGTGACGAGACATCGCAAGAAGTGACTTTTGTGTGTGTGTGACAATGTGTGTGCATGCGCATCAAGTCGACAAAACTATATATGATACACACATATGGTTTTTTGGAACAATAATCATATATATACATGATTCGTGGTTTTTTGGAATAATTATTTGTCTACTTGCAATTGTATACATGTGTTTTTTGTTTTTATATTTGTAAATGTTGAATTGTTCATATTTTAATTTTAAAAATACTAAACAATTGTTTTCTAAATGAGTAAATATTACTAGGCCAAACAGTAATTCCAAATTACTTTGTTAAATATATTTTTAAATTAAAAAGAAAAAAGTGGGGGTGCAGGATTTGAACCTGGCACCTAACAGGTCCTAACTTAACCAAACCTTACTAACAAGTAGGACATGCTAGTGTTGTTATCAACACTGCATCGCATGTCATTTTGAGTTAGATGTACAAACTCATTGGCGCATGCCGAATTGGTGCGCCACAGATATTATCCATGCCGCACCGGTTCAGGATGCGCCACTGAGTTTGTACACCTACTACTAAATACGACACGCGTTTGCTTCTTCCTCACACTTAGTCGATTTCATTGTTCCCCACCGCCACTGCCCCCCTCTGTTCCCTACCGCCACCGTGCCCCCTCTGTTCCCCACCGCCGACGCGCGGAGAAGACGAAGAAGACGTCGGCACGCGGAGAAGATGAAGAAGACGTCGGCGCCCCTCCCCTTCCTCTGCTTCCTCGCCAGCGGAGAAGACGCCCCTCTACTTCCTCGCTAGCGCCCCTCTGCTTCCTCGCTAGTGCCCCTCTGCTGCGCGCGACCACCACCTCCCTCTGTCCACCACCTCTCCAGGTACGAGCCTCCCTCTCCCTTCCCCTCCCCCTCCCCTCCCCTCTCTTGCTAGGGTTAGGGTTAGTTCGTGACATAATTTGCTAGGGTTAGGCATTTGTCTATGGTGGATTGCTGCTAGAGTCTTGCAATGTAGTTTAGTATGGATGGCTGTTACTGTTTTTGGCTTGCCTATGCTGTTTCTCTAGTTTTTAATTCAATATAAGATCTGCTATCTTGCAAACAGATTTGGTGCCATTTGTGGGGTTCTTTGAACTAGATGTGCTCCAGCTTGCTATGCCCATTTGTGGGATATTTGTGGAGAATATGATGGTTAGTTGTCTGAATCGGAATTGGTTTTTTTGTTCTTCTTTTCTGTAAGTGGTAAAGCCATAAGAGTTTGATTCAGTCTGTTGGTGGGTTATTCTTGTGTGGTCATATATTATTTTGTTAGTTGTTATGAAAATATGTTATGAAACTAAGGATACAGATCTGACAGGAATCTATCAAGGACGATAGGGTTATGTAATTATACATAGCAGTAGGGTGATACATTGCAAATGTATCTATAATTTTTGATGTTCCATGCTTTGTTTTATCCACTTTCTTGTGGTTTGTTCCAACTTTGGAGTACTTTTCATTTGATTTCTTGGACTAACCTATTAACAAGATCCACAGTGCCAGCTGCTAGTTTTCTGCTGTTTTTGGTTCCAGGAAAGTCAGAAAATGAATATTCTCGGAATTGGACGGGACAAAAGCCAAAGTGCCTATTTTTCCGGATGTCATCAAGTGCCAGAATACGAGACGGAGAGGGGCCAGAGGGCGGCCACACCACCTGGCCGCAGGGCCAGGCCTGGCCCGCGCCAGGGGGTGGTGTGGCCAGCCCAGGCACCCCCTCAGCCTCCCCTTCCGACTATAAGATGCCCTCGGGACGTAAACCCTAAGTACCCGATCAAAAATCCATGAAAGATTCTGTAGCCGTCGTCACCTCCATCCCTAGATAGGGAGGGATCTAAAGCTCTTCCCGGCACCCTGTCGGAGAGGGGAATTCACCCTGGAGGCCTTCTTCATCACCATGCAAGCCTCTAGTGTGATGCGTGAGTAGTTCATCCTTGGACTATGGATCCATGTAGTAGCTAGATGGCTGCTTCTCCTCCTTTGTGCTTTCATGTTTAAATCTTGTGAGCTCCGTTCATGATCAAGATCATTTATTTGTAATTCTGCATGTTGTGTTTGCAGGGATCCGATGGATATTGAGATGCTATTTTAGATTGATTATTGATTCTATCATGTCTTTGTTATTTGTGATCTTGCATGCTTTCCGTTGTTAGTAGCTATCTTGGCCAAGTAGCTGCTAGCAACTCCAAGAGTTAGTATTTATGCTCGATAGTGGGTTCATGCCTCTGGTAATCTAGGGAAGTGACAGAAATCTCTAAGGTACTAGATGTGCTGTTGCTACTAGGGAGAAAACAACAATACTTTGTTCATAGAACAATCGTATTGTTTACTTTATACGCAGTTTGTAAAGCAATAATTTGTTGCTTGCAACTTAATAACAAAGGGGGTTCAGATGATAACCTGAAGGTGGATTATTAGTCATAGATGCAGTTGGATGGCGGTCTATGTATTATGTTGCAATGCCCAATCAAGTCTCAAAGGAGTCAAGATGATTAGTATATGCATGTATTTCTTTCTCGATGTTTGTCAATTGCCCCGCTGTAATTTGTTCACCTAGCATGTTATCTATCTTAAGGAGAGCCACCTTTAGTGAACTATGGATCCCGGTCCTTGTCTTTTACATTCAATCTACAAACTGTTTACTGCTTTGTGTTTACTTTCTGCAAACTTTTACTTCCTTCCATTCGATACGTTTAATCCTTTGTTTTCTGCAAAACACGGTGAGATTGACAACCTCATCGAAAGTTGGGGACAAAGTTCTGTGGTTGTGTTGTGCAGGTCTCCACGTTGCTACTAGCACCGGTAGTGTGCCTTGCCAAAGCTCAGCTGGTAACACCTTTGGGGTGTTTCCTTGCTCCTACTGGTTCGATTAAACCTTGGTTTCATAACTGAGGGAAACTTGCTGCTGTGCTCATCATACCTTCCTCTTGGGGTTCCCAACGAGCTCTACATCAACACCGCCATCAAGCATTTTTCTGGGCACCGTGCATGGAGCCATCAAGCATTTTTCTGGCGCCGTTGCCGGGGTGTCAAGGACATCTTCACAAGGGGAGTCCCTCATAACTAATCTCTTTACTTTGTTGTTTTTGTTTTGCTTAGTTTCTTTCTGGTTTGTTTGCTTGTTTCTTTATCAAAAACACAAAAAATTAGTTTTACTAGTTTGCTTTCTTATTTGAAAACCCAAAAAAAATGACTACTCTTGAAAACACTAAGTTGTGTGACTTCACTAGCACCAACAACAATGATTTTATGAGCACACCTATTGCTCCACATGTTCCTGGAGCTACTTTCTCTAAGATAAAACCTTCTTTGCTCAATCTTGTTATGAGAGAACAATTTTCTGGTATTGGTAATGAAGATGCTGCTTCCCATCTATATAACTTTGTTGAACTTTGTGAGATGCAAAAGCATAGGGATATAGATGGTGATATTATTAAGCTCAAATTGTTTCCTTTCTCTTTGATAGGAAAAGCTAAAGAATGGTTGAATTCCTTAACTAGGAATAGTATTGATTCTTGGACTAAATGCAAAGATGCTTTCATTGGAAAATACTATCCTCCTGCTAAGGTTATATCTATGAGAAGTGAAATAATGAAGTTTAAACAATTTGATAATGAACATGTTGCTCAAGCTTGGGAAAGAATGAAATCTTTGGTAAAGAATTGTCCCACTCATGGACTGACTACTTGGATGATCATCCAAACTTTTTATGCAGGATTGAACTATTCTTCAAGGAACCTATTGGATTATGCTGCTACAGGTACCTTTATGACCATCACTTTGGGTGCTGCAATGAAACTTTTGGACAATATGATGGTTAATTATTCTGAATGGCATACTGAGAGAGCTCCACAAGGTAAGAAGGTAAATTCTGTTGAGGAAACCTCCTCCTTGAGTGATAAGATTGATATTATTATGTCTATGCTTGTTAATGGGAAAGCCCATATTGATCCGAATAATGTTCCTTTAGCCTCTTTGGTTGCTCAAGAAGAGCAAGTTGATGTGAACTTCATAAGAAATAATAATTTTGGCAACAATGCTTATGGTAACAACAATTATAGGCCCTACCCTCCTAATAATACTTATGGCTATAATGGTAAACCTAAATTACCTAGTGAAGGAAGAAGTTTAGAAGTTGAAAGAGCCACTAAAAACTTCATGCAAATGCAATATGAGCAAAATAAACTATTCACTAAAACTATGGAGGAACAATCTATCATTTTGAAGAACATTAGCCATCAACTTGAGAGTCTAAATAGGGAAATTCCTAGTTTACAATTGAAACTCTCTAATGCTGAAAGAAATATATCATCTTTGTCTGAAGCTCAATCTTCATTGATTAATAAAATGGCTGCTAAACCTGAAACTAATGATAATCCCTTTGCAGCTACTAATGCTATACAAGTAAGAATTGATGAAAATGTTAGACCATTAGCTGAATTACATGCTAAGTGGGAAAGAGAAGATGAGATTTCTAGAAACATTAGTGTTTCTACTATCACCACCACTAGTGTTGAGGCTAGTAATAGTTCTACTACTTTAGATGATAAAGTTGATTTTGATCTTGATGATTGCAATATCTTTGAAGTTATTAAGTTCCTACAAAAGCTTGCTAAAAGTCCTAATGCTAGTGCTATGAACATGGCCTTTACAAAACACATTACTGATGCTCTCATAAAGATTAAAGAAGAAAAGATGAAACATAAAGCTTCTATTCCTATAAAACAAGAAGATGGTTGGGAACCCATCATTAATATGAAAGTGAATGACTTTGATTTCAAAGCTTTATGTGATCTTGATAGTAATGTTTCTATTATGCCTAGAAGGATTTATGATATGCTTGATTTGCCTCCACTTGAAGATTGTTATTTGAATGTCCCACTTGATGATAATGCTAAAAATAAACTCATGGGGAGTATTAATGATGTTCTTATTATGGTTAACAATTCCTATGTACCCGTTGATTTCTATGTTTTGGATGTTGAATACAATGCTTCTTGTCCTATTACTTTGGGAATACCTTTTCTTAGAACTGTTGGTGCCATTATTGATATGAAAGAAGGCACCATTAAATATCAACTCCCATTCAAGAAAGGTATAGAACACTTCCCTAAGAAGAGAGAGAGGATTTCTTTTGCTTGTCCTATGAAAACAAAATTTGGTCTTAATGCTTCTTCATTTGAGAACACTTGATTCTTACTTTGCTTCTTATGCCTAACTTAAAGGCGTAAAAGAAAAGTACTTATTGGGAGATAACCCAAAAGTTTTAGATGAGTCTTGCAAGTTATTACCTCTGTAATAACCTCTCCTTATCCTTTTTACTTTCTTTTTGTGCCAAGAGTAACCTCTAATGAGAGAGAAGTAATGATTTGGAAAGTTGCTGTCCCGAAAAAGATTTATGTGCCTCACCGTACAAATTCGTGTAAAATGTCTGCACGTCTTTTTGAGGCGTGAATTTTTGTGCTTCTGCCCCAGGTTGTTGTCTAACTTTCGTTAGTTCAACACCTTTTGATTTGAGCAACAAAAGGTGTTCGAAAAAATTCATCTTTACCTGCTGGTCTGTTTTGACAGATTTCTTCCATTTTTTGCATTTGCTTCTTGTTGGTTCCTTCTTGAGTTCTTTTGGGGAATTGAGATTTTTGAGGGAAGTTCTACAGTATCTAGTGTTCTAATGGAAGTTTATTTGGTGTTATAACTAAACCTTAAGACTTATTTATCTTGATCGCACTAATGTTGCTAATAAAGATTGTGTGAAGTTTTGTATGAAGGACAATTTTCAGGTGTATGGAAGGAATGAGTAATAAGATGAAGGATGAACTAAAGCTCAAGCTTGGGGATGCCACGCGTGTCACCCCGAGAAATATCCAGTAAGTACAAGCGTCAAAGCTTGGGGATGCCCAAGGCATCCCCTTCTTCATCAATAAAAATCCCAGGTTTCTTCCAAACGCTTCATTTTTATTGTTTCATGCACAATTGTGTTTTTCATGGAGCGTCTTCTTTTTCGTTTTCGTTTTGGTTTTTCGTTTGCTTTGGTTTGCTTAGTTTTCTGAATAAAATTGGCTGGACCCCCTCTTTCATATATTGGTTTGCAAATAGTTTGGTTTGGTTTGGAAAAGAGTAGGAAAGTTCATGCTTATGTGGTAAAAAGAGCTCGTAAAAAGAGCTCGTCTAGACATAGGTCTTGTTCTTGATTCAATATTGGTACTAAGTATGCTTAGCATTGTTTTTAGAGGAGTTTCTTTTGTAGTTAGTGTGGAGAATCACTTATGATATGTTTCTATTGGACCAAAAAAATATTAGCAATATTTATTTACTTTGTCTTGCTTTTTATTTATTAGATGAACATTAGGAGTCGTACACATGAGATGGCTGCGGAGTCCTTCATGCCACCCGTTGATACATTAACCCCCGAGTCAGTTGGCATTGAGTTCACCGAGGAGTTCCATCTGACCCGTTTTGATTGTCTCAAGATTCGAGAGATCAAGTCCACCAAGTGGGTGTGTCCTTATATCCTGAATCAAATTGGCATTCATGCTGATTTCGATTTACTTTGCAACAATGTTGGTTTGTGCATTTTTTTCTTTCAGGATGTTGTGACATATCACCGCTTGACGCTTGAGTTATTCAGCACCTTGACACACATGGTGGATCCTTATGGTTGCTATAAGGAACAAAGGCACGTAGTTG
Organism: Avena eriantha; assembly: GCA_910589775.1. NCBI lineage: Eukaryota > Viridiplantae > Streptophyta > Magnoliopsida > Poales > Poaceae > Avena > Avena eriantha. Next base: position 105,099,112 of record OU342745.1, on the reverse strand, counting down.
ATCGAATTAAATACCTCCTTATGAACTGTGAGTATACTTTGACACTCAGCCAATAGGCTCAATGCTTTGGGTTTACCAACAACAACACCGATGTATGCACAACTACCTTTGTTTTAGATCCTTCCCCTTCACAATATTTTAATTTGATGAGAATTTGTGGAAACACACCCCAAGGGGAACCAAATTGGTAATCCTGCTATTCGATATTTATTCTATGTGATTGCTAACACACTGCATGCATGTGGTGAGTTTATTAGAGTTAATGAGGAGGACATGTTGATCCTCGCAAAAGCTGCACTTGTCAATTGTAACTTAACGCCAAATTTGGGCGCTCTACTTGTGTTTTAGCTTAAGTATCAGGCTCTTCAATCTCGAGGACCTATATGTGGAGGAGGAGTTGTGACCGTTCTTGCACGCGGACTTCGCATCAACCTAGGTAACATCCAACCATTGACTGGAAGTAACCGTCTCGGTCTATCTACTCTAAGAGAATGTGGTATGATTGGTAAAAACCATGGTAGATATTTCTTTGATATACCTGGAGCCGGTCACTTGATCTTGGCTCCTTTGCCTAACGGTTTATTCTCTATCAAGGATGGACATTTGTGTTATGACGCGCAGGTTGAAGCTAATCTACCCCAACAAGAAATATCTGTGGGAGGAGTAGAAGATGAATAAGTAGAACAAGGAGGACCCGAACAAGACATGTAGCCACTAAACTACTACACCACCTATGAAGACATTTATGCACTCAAATGAAACATTCAAAACATAAATAACCTCTCCATCAACCTTCGAGATTCCACTGCAAGCCTCGCCACCCAGTTCCATGATTGGAGCAGCCAATGGAACGTGGGAGATTATCCACTGCCACCACAATGAGAAACAAAAGGTCTTGCAAAAGCCTGAGCTTGGGGATGTGTCCCCCCAACTAATTTATTTGTGTAATAACAAGGTTGTACTCCAGCTCCCTGAGAGCTTTGAAACACTCGTGTTGGCTTGTTCCAACAATTTACATTTTTCCTTTGCTTTCGTTTTAGTTTATTTGTTTTTCTTTTTTCTTTTCTTAAAACCCTTGCTTGGTTGCAAGTCCTTTTATTTTATTTAATCCCTATCCTCAAAAATACAAAAAGATTTTTCTGTTTATCCTTTTTCGTAAACATGAATTCATACTTTGCCTCTTTGCTTTAATACCATTTTGAGAGTAATCGTGTTTGAGTTTTGAAGGAACACATCCCTATAAGTAAGAGGATCATAAAGTTACTTGTGAGAGGCTTGTCCTATGTCTCCCACTTATGAAGTTTGAATTGTTTATCTTAGTTGGTTGATTTGGTAAGATGCCATGCTAGTGGGAAGTATTTAATTTGGTTAGAGTAAGGATTTTTATTGGTATGATGATTAGTTGTTGAAGCTCTTGCTCTAGTTCTTTTAGTTAACCAAGTCTTGCCTTGGAAATAATAATTCCAAACAAGTACAATAAGAAAAGGTCTAAAATTTACAACTTGTTTGATGAATGATTGTCTTGAGAGTATACCCTTGATTATACTTAACCCCATAGATATTTTGACAGTCTCGACGACACTCATGAAAAGAGTTGTTTGATTGAAATAAAGTTTAGTGGTAATTGTGATTCATGCCAAAGATAACCTTGTGCATCAAACCGCGATACTAGCTCAAAAAAAGAAGTGAGACAACTTTGGTCTATGTCTCTAATGCACACCTTTGGGATGCCAACACCTCCGCTAGCTTTTGAACGATCTATGGTATAACCCCGGATTTCGGCTTTGAGTTGATGACATGAGTGGCATCCGTGTCAATGTATGGGAAAAAGTATTGGTACTCTCAAAGGTTGTGCAAACACTAGCAAAAAGAAACAAACACCGATCCTAGAAAATGAAAAAGAAAGAAAAAGATATCTATGAGGATCCACATAACAAGTCCTTCACATGGTCTCATTACTACTTTACGATTTTTTCTTGAAAGACAATGATTGGATTAGAAGTGTTTTAGATTGACGTGATTTATTGATGTGGGTGTAAATAAGACACTTCATTGTTATACTACTTGGGACATGAAACTCTAATACTCAATTATGCTATTTAAACATCCTAGTGTTCCTTGGCAAGCTAAGAGTTAATTAGAGGAATTGGATTGATTGCTACACTTCTAGTTACTTATACTTATATTAAACTTTACTTTGATTATCTTGACTTATCGAAGCTTGTATAGTATTCTTGTCATCTCTCTAACTTTGATAAGCTTCGCAATTGAATTAATTGTTGAGCACATACAACTACCAACTGTAAGTGAACTCTTATTCTTGTTGTTTCAAATTTAAACGTTGAATTCCTTATAGTTATTTTGGTTCTTCTTTCTCAAGGATGATCAAGGTTTGAGATTTGGAGAATTTGAAGGCTCCGATTTTTGCCATCTTCCACTTCATTTAAACGTTGCTTTTGGTCAAGCAATTGCGAAATAAACTCCCAACTTTTGCCATTAATGACTAATAATTGCAAAGATATGCAAATCCCTTCTTTGATTTATGTTGTGTAGGAAATCACGGCTTTTAAAGCGAAATAAGGAGTCATAATGAAGGATTTTGAGGAAGTACTCATGACCAAGTAATTGGAGAGGCGTTCCAAGGCGCCTGAAGAATTAACGACCACTGGTACGGACGCGGTCCGCCCGTATCGCCCACCCGTACGAGGTGGCGACGGCTTCATATCATTAAACCCTACAACTTTCGTGAAGACGCCTATATATTTCGAGGCTCGAGCCACCTTCTAGAGAACCACCATTCTCGTATTGCATCACAACACCACCAAAGGAGATCCACTGTTCATCCATTGTTCATCACTTCCACCATCCACCCATCCACTAGCCATAGCCATTGCTTTGTACTTTAGATCTCCTTGTTATTTGACAACCATTGTAAGAATATTTGATTTCAATCTAAGTATTTGCATGATGTTTTCTATCTCTGATCTATTTGTTATGAGTGAGTAGTCCTCATGGGATGCAGGTTGGGGAGAAACCTTGCAGCAATCATATGCATCTAGATCACGGGAGAATTGTATTTTGTTTGAATTCATGATTTGTATATTTTGTTTCTTCGTCTCTTGTCTCGATCTGTGGACTTGTAGGTACCCAAGATCCCATAGTATAAATGCTTGAGGTGAGATACTTAGTTAGCGGCGATCTCATAGGAACCTTAGTGAGAGAAAGGGTAATATGGTCTTCACTTAGCGCCCTCTTCGGGATCAACAACAACATCACCACTTAAAGCTTCGATCTTTGTTTTCACTTAATAATCATTTGTAACCCATGGCTTTGGTGTACTCTTGGTTGGATTAAAAGTCTATTGATATTCCCGCTACATCAAGGGGGCTCTAGAATATTAGGATGTGTTGCCCACAAGAGATTTTCTCAATATAAACATTATACATGACAATGCTTATTATTATTATGTTTTATCCCATTTGATGTGCAGCTGCAAGTGGATCTCCAACCCTGACCTATCTCCATCCATTGATTCAAACCCGTTATAAAGTAAACTAGATTGGTCTGGTCAACTAAGGTAAAACAAACAAAGTCTTATAGACGTGTCCTTTTTTATTACCTAGGTCTTCTAGGGAAAAAGCTATTATACTACATCCGTGAATCCAGATCGAAGGTATCATGCATCATTGTGGTTTTGCAAAAGAACACATGCAATGATGCCACTCCAGCATGTGGTGTCCAACCATGCCCATGAACCCTAGCAGCATACTGGGATTCAACTATAGCATGCATTCTATCACCAGTTTGAAAGATGCTGCATCACCATACCCACTTGGATGTGTGTGTGGATCAATGTGCATCAATGTGGTTTTGGAAAATAACACATGCAAGCATGCCACTCTAGCATGTGTGTTCTTTTCCTAAACCACATGGATCCACTAGATGTCATTACATGTGTATTTTTTTCATAAACCACATGGATCCACCGATGTCATTGCATGTGAGTTATTTTCATAAACCACATGGATCCACTAGATGTCATTGCATGTGTGTTCTTTTCATAAAGCACATGGATCCACTAGATGACATTACATGTGTGTTCTTTTCATAAACCACATGGATCCACTAGAGGTCATTGCATGTGTGTTCTTGTCCTAAACCACATGGTTCCGCTAGATGCCATTGCATGTGTTATCTTTTCATAAACCACATGGATCCACTAGAGTCATCGCATGTGTGTTCTTTTCATAAACCAGACGGATCCACTAGATGTCATTGCATGTGTGTTCTTTTCATAAACCACATGGATCCACAAGATGTTATTGTATGTGTGTATTAGTATGCATCATTGTGGTTTTGGAAAAGAACATATGCAATGATGCCACTCCAGCATGTGGTGTCCAACCATGTCCAGGAACCCTAGCAGCATGCTGGGATTCAGCTGCATCATGCATTGTATCACCAGTTTGAAAGATACTTCATCACCACACCAAACTTGGATGTGTGTATCAGTGTGCATCATTGTTGTTTTGGAAAAGAACACATGCAATGATGCCACTCCAGCATGTAGATGGGTGGGTCTCGTGCTCTTAGCTGATACCACAGTGCTGACTGCCTTCCTCCGACGTTGTCCCTGTTCTGGCGGTGTTCACCATCGTAGTTGTTGCTTCTGTTGTTACCTTCACCTGAAAAACCTGCTGCGACATAACTTGGTTTCGTGTTTCCATCATTGTTCCTTCTTCTTCTATCGTTGTTGCGCTTATCCCTGTCTTCCTCGGGTGATCATGCACGTTTATTATGCAACGCATCTTCTGTAGTAGCCCAACGATTTGTTATTTCCATTAATTGTGAGATTGTTTTGGGTTTAACCTGTCCCAGTTCCTCTATGAATTCTCGTCCATCATTGAAGGCATCGGTGGCCCTTTAATCGGATATGGACTCAGCTGAGTTTTTTATAATATTCCATCGTTGGATAAATGCTCTTATTGATTCCTAAGTTTTTTTGCATGCCCGCAACTGCTGCAAGGATGCAGGTCATTTGAATGTAGATTGGAAGTGTCGGATAAACTTATCTTCCAGGTCATTCCAGCTACCGATGGAATCTTTGGGTAACTGTCTAAGCCATGATCTTGCGGCGCCAGTGAGATGTAGTTGTAAGCTTTGCATTGCTATAGTTGTGGAGCCGCCTTGTAATTTGACAGTGTCCAAATAATCTGCTAACCATGCTTCGGGTACCTAGAGTCCATTGTATTTGTGGCGGTCGGGCGGAAGTTTGAAGTCTTTGGGTACTGAGGTTTTGTGAATCCGCTATGTGAAACAGCTGGCCCCGCATAGCTCGCAATCGTCTTCGTTGTATCCAACATGGTATCATTGGCTGGGGTTTTCATCCCTTGATCCATCGTTCCTATGTTGCGTATTGTCATTTCTTGTGTTGCTTCATGGCTCGGGTCCTACGAGGTGTCCCTAGTGTGGCGATCGAGATCGTCGGGTGTGTCCCACTTGCCGAGGGCTGCTGCAACGGTGTGGGGATCTATCGGGCTGTCGTGTGGTTCCTTGCTCTGCTTCCACGAGAGAGGCCATTCCAAGGTTCATCAGGGCGGAGCGGTGGAGAGCCAGACATGGATCGTCGGGTGCGGGCTGAGTTGTGATCAGATATGTTTGCGCGGCCACAATGGTTGCCTGAGCCGTTTTTGCCTTGATGTTTCCTTCTCGGTCAATCGACATGAATGATAGGTCGAGATCTCAGATGAGTCCACTTCTTTCTGCTTCAGGGATATGCTGCAGTCGATATGTTGCCCTTCTTGGTGGTGCTCCTCCTGTTATGCTCGCTGATCCTCGGGTAGAGCTTAAATGTGCCCGTCGTAAGCTGGATTCATCGGCTAATCTCTTTCTTTCGTTGAGTTGCCTCTGCATCCCGAGTAGGTCTCTCTTTTTGTGATGAAGCAGATACTAGTATGCTAATAGATCCTCATGTGAAGCATCCGCTGTCATCGGAACTTCTCCTGAAATTGCTTCCTTGATTTTTGTTACACCGATGCTAGTAGCCGAAGAATTTGCCTCTCTCCTCTGTTTGGTTCTCCGCCTCTTCCTTGGACTATGCGATTATCTGCCGTTTCTCCTCCATTTCCGTGGCCCCCTTCATTGTCGTGGTTTCCTGCATTGTCATCTGATAAAATATCATTGGGGTTGAGAATAGGGTTACCGTTAGAATCATGTGGTGTTGATGTATCCCCGTTTATCATGCACACTTGGTGGCGTGTTATGCGTGGGGCGATGGCGTAATCTTCTTCTTTAAAGGGTGTACTAATAATATTATGAGATTGTAGTTTTGGATAGATCTTCGCCATCCTTTTTTTGAAGTCGACATTTTTGCTGCTTTCTTCGGGTTCTGACCCGAGGGATATTGTCGGGTTTGCTTCGCATGGTGGAGTTAGCTCAGGACCTGACCCGAGGGAGAGATTACCATGAAGGCCATTAAGGCCCCCCAAATCCGTCTCGATTTGCTTGCTTTCCTTGCCTGCTTCAGTCTATGTTGTGATGTCCATGGAGGATCTAACGGCAGATGTTGGTACCGGCGTAGGCGTAGGTTTTTGCACTGACGGTTCTAATGTGATCAGGGCCGAAGGGTGCGATTCTTGTAGGTCCTCTAGTTGGAATTGGAAGCTTCCGATGATTAGATCAGATCCGCCGTTGAAATCGGCGGGTACCAATACAGGGGTGGGCAGGCGTGGATCTGGTTTTGTCGGGTTCATGCTTCACGGAGAGCGGTCTACCGAATCCATGGTTCCAGCGTTCAGGTTTCCCACAGACGGCACCAATTGACGAGGGAACCTCGGCAATGTCCATGGTGAAGGACTTAGGGTTTCGCTGAAAAGAGAACGCTAGGGATTTTGTCGGATGTTAGGAAAACAATGGAGTCAAAGTCGCCTGAATATTTGGGAATCGCACTATTACAAGTTGTCTGGGAGATTTCGATACCCTCGCTTGGGCTTCTCCCGTCCTATATATAATAGGTCGGGTCTTAAAGCTGTATGCGGATAGGTTTTACATACGTGTGATTACAATACCAACACATTGTCGGTTCAGAGTTTCTTTCCTAATACAATCAAAGTCTTTGTTGGTTGCTTCCTTGGGCTATCATCTGAAATCTTCATGGGTCGTAAGACTTTTACCTAGAATAGGGCATCAAATCATAAGCATCCGAGTAATCATACCTATGTCAACTAGAGTCATTGCATATGTGTTCTTTTCATAAACCACATGGATCCACTAGATGTCATTGCATCTGTGTTTCTTTTCATAAGACACATGGATCCACTAGATGTCATTGTATGTGTGTGTGTATCAGTGTGCATCATTGTGGTTTTGGAAAAAACACATGCAATGATGCGACTCCATCATGTGGTGTCCAACCATATCTAGGAAGCCTAGCGGCATGCTGGGATCTAACTGCAACATGCATTGTACCACCAATTTGAAAGATGCTGCATCACGACACCCACTTGGAGGTGTGTGTGTGTGTGTATTAGTGTGCATCATTGTGGTTTTGTAAAAGAACACATGCAATCATGCCACTGCCGCACGTGGTGTCCAACCATGTCCAGGAACCCTAGAAGCATGCATTGTACCACCAGTTTGAAATATGCTGCATCACCACACCCACTTGGATATTTGTGTATCAGTGTGCATCATTGTGGTTTTGGAAAAAACACATGCGATGATGCCACTCCAGCATATGGTGTCCAACCATGTCTAGGAACCCTAGTAGCATACTGGGATTCAACCGTAACATGCACTGTATCACTAGTTTGAAAGATGCTGCATCACCACACCCACTTGGATGTGTGTGTATCAGTGTGCATCATTGTGGTTTTGTAAAAGAACACATGAAATCATGCCACTCCAGCATGTTTGTTCTATTCCAAAATCACATTGATCCACTAGATGTCATTCCATTTGTGTTCTTTTCATAAACCACATGGATCCACTGATGTCATTGCATGTGTGTTCTTTTCATAAACCACATGATCCACTAGATGTCATTGTATGTGTGTTCATTTTCTAAACCACATGGATCCACTAGAGTCATTGCATGTGTGTTCTTTTCATAAACCACATTGATCCACTAGATGTCATTGCATGTGTGTTCTTTTCCTAAACCACATGGAATCACTAGATGTCAATATATGTGTGTGTATCACTATGCATCATTGTGATTTTAGAAAAGAACACATGCAATGATGCCACTCTAGCATGTGGTGTCCAACCATATCCAGGAACCCTAATAGCATCTTGGGATTCAACTGCAGCATGCATTGTACCACCATTTTTAAAGATGCTACATCACCAAACCCACTTGGATGTGTGTGTGTATCATTGTGCATCATTGTGGTTTTGGAAAAGAACACATGCAATGGTGCCACTCCAGCATGTGTGTTCATTTCCTAAACAACATGTATCCACTAGATGGCATCGCATGTGTGTTCTTTTTATAAACCACATGGATCCAGTGATGTCATTGCATGTGTGTTCTTTTCATAAACCACATGGAACCACTAGATGTCATTGCATGTGTGTTGTTTTCATAAACCACATGGATCCACTAGAGTCATAGCATCTGTGTTGTTTTCATAAACCAGATGGATTCACTAGATGTCATTGCATGTGTGTTCTTTTCATAAACCACATGGATCCACTAGATGTCATTGTATGTGTTTGTATTAGTATGCATTATTGTGGTTGTGGAAAAGAACACATGCAATCATGCCACTCCAGCATGTGGTGTCCAACCATGTCCAGGAACCCCAGCAACATGTTGGGATTCAACTGTAGCATGCATTGTATCACTACTTTGAAAGATGCTGCATCACCACACCCACTTGGATGTGTGTGTATCAGTGTGGATCATTGTGGTTTCGGAAAATGACACATGCAATCATGCCACTCCAGAATGTGGTGTCCAACCATGTCCCAGAACCCTTGAATCATGCTGGGATTCAACAGCCAAATGTGTTGTATCACTAGTTTGAAAGATGCTGCATCACCACACCAACTTGGAGGTTTGTGTGTCTATGTGTGTGTGTTAGTGTGCATCATTGTGGTTTTGGAAAAGAACACATGCAATCATGCCACTCCAGCATGTGTGTTCTTTTCCTAAACCACATGGATCCACTAGATGTCGTTGCATGTGTGTTCTTTTCATAAACCACATCGATCCACTGATGTCATTGCATGTGTGTTCTTTTATTAAACCACATGGATCCACTAGATGTCATTGTATGTGTGTTCTTTTCCTAAACCACATGGATCTAGTAGAGTCATTGCATGTGTGTTCTTTTCATAAACCACATGGATCCATAAATGTCATTGCATGCGTGTTCTTTTCCTAAACCGCATGGATCCACTAGATGTCATTGCATGTGTGTTCTTTTCATAAACCACACGGATCCACTACAGTCATTGGATGTGTGTGTATTGGTGTGCATCATAGTGGTTTTGGAAAAGAACACATGCAATGATGCCACTCCAGCATGTGGTGTCCAACCATGTCCAAGAATCCTAACAACATGCTAGGATTCAACTGGAACATGCATTGTATCACCAGTTTGAAAGATGCAACATCGCCACATGCACTTGGTTGTGTGTGTGTACCAGTGTGCATCATTGTGGTTTTGGAAAAGAACACATGCAATCATGCCACACTCCAGCATGTGGTGTCCAACCATGTCTAGGAACCCTAGCAGCATGCATTGTACCACCAGTTTGAAAGATGCTGCATCACCACACCCACTTGGATGTGTGTGTATCAGTGTGCAACATTGTGGTTTTGGAAAAGAACACATGCAATGATGCCACTCCAGCATGTGTGTTATTTTCCTAAACCACATGGATCCACTAGATGTCATTGCATGTGTGTTCTTTTCATAAACTACATGGATCCATTGATGTCATTACATGTGTGTTCTTTTCATAAACCACATGGATCCACAGATGCCATTGCATGTGTGTACTTTTCATAAACCACATGGATCCACTAGAGTCATTGCATGTGTATTCTTTTCATAAACCAGATGGATCCACTAGATGTCATTGCATGTGTGTTCTTTTCATAAACCACATGGATCCATTAGATGTCATTATATGTGTGTGTATCAGTGTGCATCATTGTGGTTTTGCAAAAAAAACACATGCAATGATGCCACTCCAACATGTGGTGTCCAACCATGTCAAAGAACCCTAACAGCATGTTGGGATTCAACTGCAGCATGCATTGTACCACTAGTTTGAAAGATTCTATATCACCACACCCACTTAGATGTGTGTGTATTAGTGTGCATCATAGTGGTTGATACATTGCTAACGTATCCATAATTTTTGATGTTCCATGCTTGGATTTTATCTACTTTCTTATGTTTTGTCCACACTTTGGAGTACTTTTTATATACTTTCTTGGACTAATCTATTAACAAGATGCCACAGTGCCAGTTGCCTGTTTTCTGCTGTTTTTGGTTCTAGGAAAGTCAGAAAATGAATATTCTCGGAATTGGACGAGAGAAAAGCCAAATAAGTTTTTCACCGAGGGGGACACAGAGCCAGAATACGAGACGGAGAGGGGTCAGAGGGCTGCCACACCACCTGGCCAAGCGGCCAGGCCTGGCCCGTGCCAGGGGTGGTGTGGCCACCAAGGGCACCCCCTCGGCCTCCCCTTTCGCCTATAAGATGCCTATAATACAGAAACCCTAAGTACCCGATCAAGATTCCACGAAAGAGTCTGTAGCCACTGTCATCCCCATCCCTAGATCGGGAGGGATCTGAAGCTCTTCCCGGCACCCTGCCAGAGGGGAGAATTCACCCTGGAGGCCCTCTTCATCACCATGCAAGCCTCCGGTGTGATGCGTGAGTAGTTCATCCTTGGACTATGCATCCATGTAGTACCATGTTTAGATCTTGTGAACTCCATTCATGATCAAGATCATCTATTTGTAATCCTACATGTTGTGTTTGCGGGGATCCGATGGATATTGAGATGCTATTTCAGATTGATTATTGATTCTATCATGTATTTGTTATTTGTGATCTTGCATGCTTTCCCTGGTTAGTAGCTATCTTGGCCAAGTAGATGCTAGAAACTCCAAGAGTTAGTATTTATGCTCGATAGTGGGTTCATGCCTCTAGTAATCTGGGGAAGTGACGGAAATCTCTAAGTTACTAGATGTGGTGTTGCTACTAGGGAGAAAACAACAATCCTTTGTTCATAGAACAATTGTATTGTTTACTTTACATGCAATGCGTAATGCAATTATCTATTGCTTGCAACTTAATACTAGAGGGGGTTCGGATGATAACCTAAAGGTGGATTATTAATCATAGATGCAATTGGATTACGGTCTATGTATAATGTTGTAATGCCTAATCAAATCTCAAAGGAGTCAAGATGATTAGTATATGCTTGTATGCTTTCTCGATGTTTGACAATTGCCCCGCTGTAATTTGTTCACCCAACATGTCATCTATCTTAAGGAGAACCACCACTAGTGAACTATGGACCCCGGTCCTATCTTTTATCATCAATCTACAACTGTTTACTGCTTTCTGTTTACTTTCTTCCACACAATACATTTAATCCTTTGTTTTCAGCAAAGCCGGTGAGATTGACAACCTCACTATAAGTTGGGGGCAAAGTTCTGTGGTTGTGTTGTGCAGGATTCCAAGTTGGCAACAACACCTAGGAGGTGTTTCCTTGCTCCTACTCGTTCGATAACCTTGTTTCATAACTGAGGGAAAACTTGCTACTGTGCTCATCATACCTTCCTCTTGGGGTTCCCCAACGAGCTCGATATATTTTGGGCCATCAAGCTATTTTTCTGGCGTCGTTGCCGGGGAGTCAAGGACATCTTCACAAGGGGAGTCCCTCATAACCAATCTCTTTACTTTGTTATTTTTGTTTTGCTTAGTTTATTTTTGCTTTGTTTGCTTGTTTCTTTATCAAAAACACAAAAAAATTAGTTGTACTAGTTTGCTTTCTTTATTAAAAATACAAAGAAATTAAGTCTTTCTATAGTTGTTACCTCTTTCTTAGCTCGCCATGTTGATCCCTAAATTCACCCTGAAAGACCTTTCAATAGGTAGTGGCTCTATAATTGTAAAAGATAATATTAAAGAATTCTTTAATCATGTTAGTAAACATGAGGATATTGAGGATAGATCCCTTGTAGAACTTGCTCCAAACTATGAAATTGCTGCAGCTTCTTTAGTTCAGATGTTGGAAGCTAGGTTTGTTAACCTTAACCCCTTAATGCAAGTAATGTTTCTTAAACTTAAAGAAATTGAGGACCCTGAAAAGAGAGATTTTATTCAGGAAACTTTGCTTAAGGAATTCTATGATGTTGCCAAGGAAGCTAGAAAGTCTTTGATCGTTTTAATATGCTAGGATCATGCGTAGATGTTATTGGTACACGAGAAAAGATGAACAAAACCAAACCTAACGGGGAGGAAATTAAGATACCAATACCTTTTAAACTTGTAGCAATGCATGAAGCCATAGAAAAGAATCTTGATTGGATTGTTCCCAAAAACCTGTTTGATGAAAATAGTGAACCCAAGTGCGTTGAGAGAGGATCCTCTAGAACTTATTTGGATGAGATACCTTGCCTTGTTGAAGATATTTCTTGTATTGCTCTTAATGCTTCTTCATTTGAGAACACTTGATTCTTTCTCTTGCTTCTTATGCCTAACTTAAAGGCGTTAAATAAAATTACTTATTGGGAGATAACCCAAAAGTTTTAGATGAGTCTTGAAAGTTATTACCTCTGTAATAACCGCTCCTTATCCTTTTTATTTGCTTTTTGTGCCAAGAGTAACCTCTAATGAGAGAGAAGTAATGATTGGGAAAGTTGCTGTCCCGAAACAGATTTTTGTGCTTCACCGTAAAATTCGTGTAAAATCTCTGTACGTCGTTTTGAGGCATGAATTGTTGTACTCCTGCCCCAGGTTGTTATATAACTTTCCTTAGTTCAATACTTTTTGATTTGAGCAACATAAGGTCTTCGAAAAAATTTGTTTTTACCTGCTGGTCTATTTTGACAAATTTCTGCCATTATTTGCATTTGCTTCTTGTTGGTTCCTTTTTTGAGTTCTCTTTGGGGAATTGAGCTTTTTGAGGGAAGTGCTTCAATATCTTGTGTTCTAATGGAAATTTTATTGGTGGTGAAACTGAACCCAAAGACTTATTATCTTGAGTACACTAATGTTGCTAATAAAGATTGTGTGAAGTTTTGTATGAAGGAAAATTTTCAGGTGTATGGAGAGAATGATATAATGAGATGAAGAATGTACTAAAGCTCAAGCTTGGGGATGCCACCCCGTGTCACCCAAGAAATATTCAAGAGGTACAAGCGTTCAAGCTTGGGGATGCCCAAGGCATCCCCTTCTTCATCAATAAAAATCCCAGGTTTCTTCCAAACACTTCATTTTTATTGTTTCATGCATAGTTGTGTTGTTCTTGGAGCATCTTCGTTTTTTGTTTTTGGTTTTTGTTTGCTTGGTTTTCTTAGTTTGCCGAATAAATTGGTTGGACCCCATCTTTCATACATTGGTTTTCAAATAGTTTGGTTTGGATTGGAAAAAGAGTAGGAAAGTTCATGCTTAAGTGGTAAAGAGAGCTTGTTTTTGACTATGGCCCATGATTTGTCATGCCATGCTTGATATTGTTTTGGCTTTATGCTTAGTGATCTTTGATGTAGCATTACATGTTATAAACAATTGAGATTGCTTAATGTGCCTTGGAAGAATCATGCGTTGTTTTAGCATAGTAAAGCATAGTATTGTGGTATTATCATTTGATGCTTTATTTGGGTTGACTTGGCGCATGCTCACACCATGTTATGACTATCCCAAGTCACCATAGCCTTTATGATCCTTTAGTTTTCGACTTGTAATATCACTTTATGCTTTGATTAATGATGTTTTGGCGCTCTGTATGATTATGGCCATTATTGCTCTCTTAGTTGGTTGCTCCCAGTCTGTTGCTAGCCTCCATAACCAAGTATGAGTTCCACTCATGCATCCAACTCCTAAAACCAAGTTATTCCAAAGAGTCCACCATACCTACCTATTAGCATTTGCTATTCCAAGTATATTCATGTTTTTGTCTACCTTCCGAATTAAAGTTGTTATGTGAAAATTAGTGATTAAAGCTCTCACGAACTTGATGGCACACTTTACTTTCTTGCATTTAATAAACTTGAAACATCGCATCCAACTTTGTTGTGTATATGCTTGCGCTTTATAAGTTGAAGTGAGCAGAACCATGTATCATTGGGGAACGCTTTCAACATTGCACTTGTACATTGTACCCTGTTGATATCATGTTTTTTTTCTTATGGATCCCGGCGGTGTGAAATAAAAAGGGAACTTGTAAGATCATGGATTTTGTATGTGTGTTAGATAAACGCCTGGGCCGCTAGCCTAAGCCATGCCTAATCATGGTGGAAACTTGCAGCATAACCATAATGAGCACTCTATGAAGCATCCTCAATAAAAACCTATGCAAATAGCAAATAAAAAGATCGCTAAGATGCTCATTGTCTGCTTACCTTGTCATTTTGATTATGGGATAACTCCTGTATCATGTGCAAGGGGTACCCCGTTGGCGGTTCTCTATGATACATATGTACTTACAATGACAAGAGCTTACTTGTGACTGAAGTTAAGTAGCACGAGGTTCGGTCTTCGTAAGTAAGGGGCATGAGATTTCGGCTTATAACTTGTCAAGCATATCCTGTTAGCAGTGTCACTTTAACCTTAATCACCTAAAGATGCTTATGATAGGGGCAATGAGAGCTGAAAGCTAATGAGTCCATAATTTTTTGGAAGGTCTTTATGAAACTTGAATCCCTACTTCCTTCTATGAAGGCCTTTCATTTACTTTTATGTTGAGTCTCCACCTTCAATCTTTATGCACCTACTTTGAGAGCATAGTGGCCATTCTTAGTTCTATGTGCATTGACCCAAGACTTGTTGATTGATGCATAACTTTGATATTGCTTGTTCTTAAACTATTTGTATCTAGTCACTCTTATGAACTTGGAAGGTTTCCTATGCATTTATGTTTGCTACTCTATGAGGGACAAGCTGAATGCCACTATGCTATGTTTTCTTTATGTGAAACAAACAAAGGTTTTGCAAAGCATTGTTATTCATGAATCTTTTGTTTGTGCCTTTTCATGTTGCAACATATTTGCTATGTCTTATTGTTAGAACTTTATCTTTCATGATATGTTGAAGTACTATGATCCCAACTATCAATGTTTTACAAATACTTTGATCAAGCTTATGATGGTGCATGTCACCTCCAAAAATATTCTTTCTTTTTATCACTTACCTACTCGAGGACGGGCGTGAGTTAAGCTTGGGGATGTTGATACGTTGCTAACGTATCCATAATTTTTGATGTTCCATGCTTGGTTTTTATCTACTTTCTTATGTTTTGTACACACTTTGGAGTACTTTTTATATACTTTCTTGGACTAACCTATTAACAAGATATCATAGTGCCAGTTGCCTGTTTTCTGCTGTTTTTGGTTCCAGGAAAGTCAGAAAATGAATATTCTCGGATTTGGACGGGACAAAAGCCAAAGTCAGCTTTTCACTGAGGGGGACACGAAGCCAGAATACGAGACGCAGAGGGGCCGGAGGGCCGCCACACCACTTGGCCGCATGGCCAGGCCTGGCCCGTGCCATGGGGTGGTGTGGCCGCCTAGGGAACCCCCTCGGCCTCCCCTTTCGCCTATAAGATGCCTCCAATATAGAAACCCTAAGTACCCGATCAAAATTCCACGAAAGAGTCTGTAGCCACTGTCATCTCCATCCCTAGATCAGGAGGGATCTAAAGCTCTTCCCGGCACCCTGCCGGAGGGGAAAATTCAACCTGGAGGCCTTCTTCATCACCATGCAAGCCTCCGGTGTGATGCGTGAGTAGTTCATCCTTGGACTACGGTTCCATGTAGTAGCTAGATGGTTGGTTCTTCTCCTTTGTGCCACCATGTTTAGATCTTGTGTGCTCCGTTCATGATCAAGATCATCTATTTGTAATCCTACATGTTGTGTTTGCGGGGATCCGATGGATATTGAGATGCTATTTCAGATTGATTATTGATTCTATCATGTCTTTGTTTTTGTGATCTTGCATGCTTTCTGTTGTTAGTAGCTATCTTGGCCAAGTAGATGCTAGCAACTCTAAGAGTTAGCATTTATGCTCGATAGTGGGTTCGTGCCTCTAGTAATCTGGGGCAGTGACAGAAATCTCTAAGGTACTAGATGTGCTGTTCCTACTAGGGAGAAAACAATAATCCTTTGTTCATAGAACAATCGTATTGTTTACACGCAATGCGTAATGCAATTATCTGTTGCTTGCAACTTAATACTGGAGGGGGTTCAGATGATCACCTGAAGGTGGATTATTAGTCGTAGATGCAGTTGGATTACGGTTTATGTATAATGTTGTAATGCCCAATCAAATCACGAGTCAAGATGATTAGTATATGCTTGTAATCTTTCTCGATGTTTGTCAATTGCCCCGCTGTAATTTGTTCACCCACCATGTCATCTATCTTAAAGAGAACCACCACTAGTGAACTATGGACCCCGGTCCTTTCTTTTATCATCAATCTACAACTGTTTACTGCTTTCTGTTTACTATGTGCAAACTTTTACTATCATCAAAACCAGTGAGATTGACAACTTCACTATAAGTTGGGGGCAAAGTGTTGTGGTTGTGTTGTGCAGGATTCCAAGTTGGGAAAAACACCTTGGAGGTGTTTCCTTGCTCCTAATGGTTCGATAACCTTGGTTTCATAACTGAGGGAAAACTTGCTGCTGTGCTCATCATACCTTCCTCTTGGGGTTCCCCAACAAGCTCGATATATTTTGGGCCATCAGTGGTTTTGGAAAAGAACACATTGAATGATGCCACTCTAGCATGTGGTGTCCAACCATGTCCAGGAACCCTAGCAGCATGCTGGGATTCAACTACAACATGCATTGTATCACTACTTTGAAAGATGTTGCATCACCACACTCACTTGGATGTGTGTGTGTGTTAGTGTGCATCATTATGGTTTTGGAAAAGAACACATGCAATCATGACACTCCAGCATGTGTGTTCTTTTCCTAAACCACATGGATCCACTAGATGTCATTGCATGTGTGTTGTTTTCATAAACCACATGGATCCACTAATGTCATTGCATATGTGTTCTTTTCATAAACCACACAGATCCACTAGATGTCATTGTATGTGTGTTCTTTTCCTAAACCACATGGATCCACTAGAGTCATTGCATGTGCGTTCTTTTCATAAACCACATGGATCCACCAGATGTCATTGCATGTGTGTTCTTTTCCTAAACCACATGGATCCACTAGATGTGATTGCATGTGCGGTCTTTTCATAAACCACACAGATTCACTACAGTCATTCGATGTGTGTGTGCGTATCAGTGTGCATCATGTTGGTTTGGGAAAAGAACACACGCAATGATGGCACTCCAGCTTGCGGTGTCCAACCATAAACAGGAACCATAACAGCCTGATGGGATTCAACTACAACATGTACTGTATCACTAGTTTGAAAGATGCTGCATCACCACACCCACTTGGATGTGTGTGTATCAGTGTGAATCATTGTGGTTTTGGAAAAGAACACATGCAAGGATGCCACTCCAGCATGTGGTGTCCAACCATGTCTAGGAACCCTAGCAGCATGCTGGGATTCAACTGCAGCATGCATTATACCACCAGTTTGAAATATGCTGCATCACCACACCCACTTGGGGTGTGTGTGTGTATCAGTGTGCATCATTGTCGTTTTGGTAAAAACACATGCAATGATGCCACTCCAGCATGTGTATTCTTTTCCTAAACCACATGGATCCACTAGATGTCATTGCATGTGTGTTCTTTTCATAAACCACATGGATCCAATAGATGTCATTGCATGTGTGTTGTTTTCATAAACCACATGGATCCACGAATGTCATTGCATATGTGTTCTTTTCATAAACCACAGGGATCCACTAGATGTGATTGTATGTGTGTTCTTTTCCTAAACCACAGGGATCCACTAGAGTCATTGCATGTGTGTTCTTTTCATAAACCACATGGATCCACTAGATGTCATTGCATATGTGTTCTTTTCCTAAGCCACATGGATCGACTAGATGTGATTGCATGTGCAATCTTTTCATAAACCGCACAGATTCACTATAGTCATTGGATGTGTGTGTGTATAAGTGTCCATCATGTTGGTTTGGGAAAAGAACACATGCAATGATAGCACTCTAACTTGCGGTGTCCAACCATGAACAGGAACCATAGCAGCCTGATGGGATTCAACTACAACATGCATTGTATCACTAGTTTGAATGATGGTGCATCACCACACCCACTTGGATGTTTGTGTATTAGTGTGAATCATTGTGGTTTTGGAAAAGAACACATGCAATGATGCCACTCCAGCATGTGGTGTCCAACCATGTCTAGGAACCCTAGCAGCATGATGGGATTCAACTTCAGCATGCATTGTACCACCAGTTTGAAATATGCTGCATCAACACACCCACTTGGTGTGTGTGTGTATCAGTGTGCATCATTGTGGTTTTAGAAAAGAACACATGCAATGATGCCACTCCAGCATGTGTGTTCTTTTCCTAAACCACATGGATCCACTAGATGTCATTGGACGTGTGTTCTTTTCAGAAACCACATGGATCCACTGATGTCATTGCATATGTGTTCTTTTCATAAACCACATGGATTCACTAGATGTCATTGCATGTGTGTTCTTTTCGTAAACCACATGGATCCACTAGAGTCATTGTATGTTTGTTCTTTTCATAAACCAGACGGATCCACTAGAGTCATTGCATGTGTGTTCTTTTCATAAACCATATGGATCCACAAGATGCCATTGCATGTGTGTTCGTTTCATAAACCACATAGATCCACTAGATGTCATTGTATGTGTGTGTATTAGTGTGCATTATTGTGGTTTTGGAAAAGAACACATGCAATAATGCCACTCCAGCATGTGGTGTCCAACCATGTCCAGGAACCCTAGTACACTACAAGGAATGTGGTATACTATGACCTTTTGAAAGTGACCCCAAAAGAAATCGTCATAAATTTATGACGATCTTGCTGCAGATGGTCATGAGCTGTTTGGGAGGGGCAAAGGATAGCAAATGCATGACGATTTGGCCCAAAAACGTCTTAAATTCATTACACGAAATCGTCATAAGCTGGTATGTACTGCTTGGGGCCTTCTTTGGAGCTTACTATGACGATATAAAATCATCATGATCAGTTTCAACGTCGTAGTATGTTAAGCACTAGGGTGACTATGGTGCCACCTCACCCATGTGATCCGCGTGTCGCTCCTACGTGGTAATTTTAATTTTAACTTCTTTACCCTATTTTTTTAATTTTAATTTTTATTTTGGGCCGCTTGTGTTACTTGTATACCATTTTGGGCCGTTTGTGTTACTTGTATACCGGGTG
Source organism: Avena eriantha (assembly GCA_910589775.1). Classification (NCBI taxonomy): domain Eukaryota; kingdom Viridiplantae; phylum Streptophyta; class Magnoliopsida; order Poales; family Poaceae; genus Avena; species Avena eriantha. Next base: position 105,079,555 of record OU342745.1, on the reverse strand, counting down.
GGCCGATTCGCCCATGTCGGGCCCAAATAGCCGCGTTGGCCCAGATCATATTAAGCAATAGCCTCGTTGGTCCAGGTAGTATTAAGCAAAAAAGGGTGCGTGAGCGGGGACTCGAACCCACGACCTAGCGCTGTGAGAAACTTGCCGTGACCGGTATGCTAGAGTTGTGTTATTGTATACAACATAGTAAAGATTTTATCTATACTATTACTGGTAGTCTTCTTAACAGACTGACGATGCTCCAACGGAGCAGCACACTTAGCAGAAAACAGAACACGCACACACGGCGGCGGGGCGACGCTGAACGGTGGTGACCTACGGAGGGGAAGGGGGAGGGGCGGGGATCTGGACCGGTGGTGACCGGACGAGGGGGGTGGGGCAGGGCAAGGCGGAGGGGGAGGGACCGGTGGTGACTCGCCTCGGCCGCGGCACGCAGGGGTCTTGGGCGGTGGCTGGCGGAGGGGCGGCGGTGGTTGTGACAGGAGGAGAAAATGAGCCGGTGGTGACTGGAGGAGGGGCAGCAGCAGTGGTGACCGGCGGGGTAGGCAGCCACGGCGAGCACTGAAGCTCTGTTACCTCTCTCGAGCCCTGAAGCTGTCACAGTATGCACCCCTCTCCTCTCTCCCCTGTTAATTTCCCTCCTGTTAATTCCATGTAGGTTTTGGTTTAATTCCATGTAGATTGGCAGTGATATGACGTTTAGAATCAATTCAAGCCTGTTAATTTCCCTGTTAATTTCAAAGGCTGGTTTCATTAGGGTTTCAAAATCCTGTTAATTCCATGTAGGTTTTGGTTTAATTTCTGCTCGCTACTATTTGTGTGTACACTTCAGTGCAATTCTAACTTGCAACATTTTTCGGTCTTTTGCAGATGGAAAGAAGCTGGATAACAAAAGGAGTTAGAAGGCTTTCTTATGAGCATCTAATGGGAGTGGATGAGTTCATACTATTTGTTTGTAGAAGTGTTCCCGATGATGCTCAAGTTTTATGCCCATGCCCCGCTATATGAACCGCATTCAACAAACTCTACCAAATGTAGAGGCTCATCTGCTAATGCGTGGGATGGCATCCACGTATGATAGGTGGATCCATCATGGAGAGCCTTTACATCCAGAACCCGGAGCTGAACCTGAACGCGGCGGTGATGATGGCGGTGAGTTTGCACAAGATGATGTTTCGCAAGAGGATGTTGGTTTTGAGGCAGAGGATGGCTATGAGGATGATACAATCCCTGATCTATTTAGGGATTTGTACGAGTCTGAACCGCAAGGTGCTGGAGAGCATACAATCTATGCCGAGCTGATAGAGGATGCCAAGCGTGCAGCTAGTGATGGTGGGACATTGTCCAGATTTTCTTTTACCGTGAAGTTACTCCACGTCAAGTCCTTCTACCGAATCAGCAATGTTGCCTTCAACGCAATACTCCGTATCTTGACCATCCAATACCCTAAAAGTGCAATTCCCAAGTCTTTTGAAGAAGCATTGGGTATAATCGGTAGATTGGGGCTTGGTTATGATTCAATCCATGTATGCCCGAACAACTGTATCTTGTTTCAGAACACGTATGCCAAGCATGACAGCTGCCCGAAGTGTGATGCCTCTAGGTGGAAAGATGCGGATGGGAGGAAGCAGATACCAGAGAAGGTGTTGAGGTACTTTCCTATGATTCCAAGGCTACAGAGGATGTTCATTTCAAAGCAATAGTCGGAGGATGTACAATGGCACAAGCTAAAGCGGCAACCCGTGGATAATGAACTTAGCCATCTAGCTGAGGGAAAGGCATGGAAAGATTTTGACGATAAACATAAAGAGTTTGTCGCCGATGCGAGGAACATCAGACTCGGCCTTGCCACAGATGGCTTTAATCCATTTGGAATGAGCTTGAAATATAGCATGTGGACAGTATTTGTCGTGCCATACAATCTTCCACCATGGGCATGTATGGATGAGTCTAACTTCTTGATGGCTTTGTTGATCCCGGGCCCAAAATCTCCAGGAAAGGATTTTGATGTCTTTATGGAGCCCTTGGTAGAAGATTTTCTCAAGCTCTGGGAGGGTGTTAGTACCTGATAAGTTTGATCTCCGTGCTACGGCCATATGGTGTATCCATGATTTCCCGGTGCTGCACACTTTGTTTGGGAGGCTCACGTCTGGTTATCAAGCATGTGTGCGTTGTGACAAGGATCCGTGCTCGGAAAGAATAAGGAACAAGATATGTTGGACCGGGGGCCGCCGTTTTCTTCCTCGCAACCATCCTTAGCAAAAAAGCAAGGATTTCAATGAAAAACTGAAACCCGCGACCAGCCGACGGAGTTCACTAAAGAAGAGCTCGAGCAACAGCTTCACAATGTGAAAGATGTGAGACCTGGAAAACATCAAAGGAAAAGGAAGCGTGAGGATGGTCAATGCTGGGACCGGAGGGCTATTTTGTGGGACCTCCCTTACTGGGCAGATCTCAAGTTGAGGCACAACCTTGATGTAATGCACATCGAGAAAAACATATGTGATAATCTGCTTGGCACATTTATGAACATCGACGAGAATTCAAAGGATACAGTTAACTCTAGGCTTGATTTGGAAGACATGGGCATAAGAGAAGATTTGCATTTACAGCCTATTGAAGGTGGAGAGTCGTTTGAGATGCCACAAGCATGGTATACAATGACTAAAGAAGAAAAGCTTGCATTCTGTGAATTTATAAGAGCGGTGAGATTTCCAGATGGGTATGCCGCTAACCTAGCAAAATATGTGTCTCCTGATGGATGCAAGCTCCAAGGACTGAAAACTCATGATTGTCACATCCTCCTCCAAAGGATTTTACCGGCTGGACTTCGTGGAATTTTGGATAAAGAAATATATGAAGCAGTTGCTGAGCTAGGGAATTTCTTCAGAGAGTTGTGCTCCAAAACACTGGAGTTATCTGTTCTTGAAAGACTCGACAAAGAAATCGTAGTTATCCTTTGCAAGCTTGAAAAGGTCTTTCCTCCGGCCTTCTTCACGGTGATGGTTCATTTGACTGTGCATTTACCCAAAGTGGCAATGCTTAGAGGCCCCGTACAATACGGCTGGATGTACCCTGTCGAAAGAAGGATGCTAACATTTAAGCATTATGTGCGAAACACCGCTAGGCCTAAAGGGTTGATTGCCGAGGCATATGTTGTTGATGAGTGCCTTACATTTTGCTCGAGGTACTTCGACGATGTGGAAACAAGATTCAATCGGCCAGGCAGAAATAGAGAGCGGGATGATTCGCACATCGGTGATGTCTCGGTTTTCAACCATGGTGTAAACCTTCTTGGAGGGTCGGAGTACTTAGAGGCTGGTGATGACTATGACAAGATGCATTGGTGTGTGCTAAGTAGTTGCCCTGAGGTTCTACCATATATCTAGTATGTCATCTCTTGTGCATGCACCCTTATCTTTTTCCTTGAGTTGGAAGGAACCCATGTGCAAGCCCGATGATTTAATTAACTTTATGTTTTTGTTGGCATTGCAAGTTGTGCAAAGAAGAACTTAATAAGAAAGATAGCTGCATCAATGTTGACAGATGGCTCGTGAAGGGATTTGCTAAATGGTTTAAGAATCATGTGAGTTCTTTAGTCTTGGAACCCATTGCCAAATGATTTTTTTGTGTTTTTGTTATTAACACTGGTTTATCTGTGCAGATTGGAAAATTGCATGAGGACAATAAGGTCAGTGATGATCTTTTTGCTTTGGCATGCGAGCCGGATAGGCGAGTGAGGCTGTATTCAGCGTGTATTGTTGACGGTGTCCGCTACCACACTGTTGACCGCGAGAAAAATAGAAACACGCAGAACAGTGGAATAGTTGCCAAGGCAGACCATGATGGTGAAGACATGGACTTCTATGGTCAGCTCAAAAGCATCATAAGGCTCCGGTACAACTCCAGCAGAAACGTCCATCGATCGGCCATCTTGTTCCGTTGTGATTGGTTTAATCTTGGTGGCACGAAGACAGGGATCCAAGATGATAGACACTTCAACAGCATTAACACTGGAAGGTGCCGGTATAAGAGTGATCCATTTATTCTAACGACACAAGCAACAAAGGTGTTCTATGTGCCAGACACCTATTTGCATGGAAATTGGCAAGTTGTGCAAAAGTTTCAGCACAGACATTTGTGGAGTGTGAAAGAAACTAAAATGGAGAAGGATCTCAATGTTGGTGGTGGTGGTCTAACATACCAAGATGATAACACTGATGAAGTTCCAGTGCAACAGAAAGAACCCGGTGTGCATACCAGATTGCGAAGGAGCCAGGAACGGGTGTTACTTGATGCTTCATTCGTAGAAAACATTAGGAAAAGAAAGAAGGAGGGCCATGAATGCGAGGATGATGAAAACATGGTGGATGACACAGCCCACCAGTACTGTAGCGATGGTGAAGATAATTTCTAGAGGCATTTCGACGAAGATGATTAGTAACAACATGCAAGGTAAATTATATCCTCCATTACCTTTTCTTTTTTATTTCATTGCTAGTGGCTCACTGGAAATTGCTAATCTCTATTACATCGGTGAGGAGGAGCAAGTTCCTAAACAGATTCATTGTGCTTGTGCATTGTGCTTGTGTTCTGTGCTGTTGTCAAGTTCCTGAACAGATTCATGTCCCAATGGGATGTGCAAAGGTGATCTGAACTTGTCTCTTGTGATTTTGTACATTGCCTGAATCTTGACCAGCTAAAAGGAGATGTTTCCTGTGATGATTTTTTTAGTTTCTGGTTCTGATTCCCACTTTTTTTCTATCTTTTCCTATGTCCTCACTTGTTATAGGTTGAAGATTCAGTGTTCTGGCTAATCTTCTACCGTAGTAGTCAGCAGTAGCCCTTTGTGCTCTTCTGATTACTGTTATTTGGGGGCACTCTGTCTTGTTTGCTCGTGGGATGGGGATATGTTTCTGAAAGTTTGGAGTGTCCAGCGGTACCTGCAGATCAGTACTAGGATGTCATGTCGGGAAGATGCAGAGTGTTCCTGTCCTTTTTGTGCTCACTTGTCTTGCCCATTGTCTGTTGCTCAAGGCTACTGTTTAGTGTTGCTATAGTAGTGGTAGCAGTAGGATTACTCAAGCTCATGTCCTAGCTTTTAATAAGAGGAGAAAGTGGTACTGCTATTCAGTGCATTGTGGTAGCAATAGGATTAACTTAGTTCTTTGCTTACTATTCAGTGCATTGTGGTACTGCTATCTAACCACATGGTTATTGCAGGAATCTATCAAGGGATTTCGCAAGTGGACATCAAGAACCTAACAGCACCAGTCCAACCACCTCGACATCAGCAATGGGAAGGATGACAAAGAAGACACAGCCCGCTGGTATGCAAATTGCTCCTCGTGTTTATGCTTGCTGCTATAATTTATGTGCTTGGATGTGCTAAGCTTAGCACTCATCACTTTGGATTAATGACTAGGTTGGTAGTTTAATATGATTTTATCTTGTTAATCTGCTATGTTTCTTGATGTTTGAGCCTTTTGTTTATGCTTTAGTAATAGTAACTTGAGTTTTGTCTTGCAATTACCTGCACTGTTGTCCATAGTAACTGATACGTCCAAAACGTATCTACTTTCCTGGACACTTTTGTTATTGTTTCTCCTCTATACCTGTGTGATTTGGATGTAACTAATGCGGACTGACGTTGTTTTCAGCAGAATTGCCTTGGTGTCTACTTTTTGTGCAGAAAATCAACTATCAGGAAAAATCCCGGAAAATATGCCAAAAATCCTATTTCACCCGAAGACTCTAGGAGCCAGAATACGAGACGGAGAAGAGCCAGGGGGTGGCCACACCACCTGGTGGCGCGGGCCAGGCCAGGCCGCGCCAGGGGGTGGTGTGGCCCCCTAGGCACCCCCTCGGCCTCTCTCTTCGCCTATAAGGAGACTTCTGACCTAAAACTTCGGGGGGTTCGACGTTTTTACAGAAGGAGTTCCGCTCCACCGAAACCACCAGATTCCACGAAACAGCACCAGAAACTCCATTCTGGCACCCTGCCGGGACGGGGAATTGGAGGAGATCATCATCACCATCATCATCATCGCTTCTCCATCGACCATCCATGTTTCCCCCATCTATGAGTGAGTAATCCCCCGCTGTAGGCTATGGGGATGGTAGGGATTGGATGAGATCGTTCATGTAATGGCATCAAATTGTTAGGGCATGGTGCCTAGTATCTTTTATTAGTGCTTTATGACTTTGTTGCGACTTGTTGTGCTTAATGCTTGTCACTAGGGCCCGAGTGCCATGATTTCAGATCTGAACATGTTATTGATTCATTATGATAGTATTGTTTTTGGTCTTACCTATAAGTTGTATACACATGTTGTTGTCCGGAACCAATGGCCCCGAAGTGACAGAAATCGGGATAACCGGAAGGGAAAGGCTTCGATGTGAGGATCACATGTGTTCACGGAGTGTTAATGCTTTGCTCCGGTGCTTTATTAAAAGGAGCACCTTAATTGCCAGTAGTTCCCTAGAGGCCCCGCTGCAAACGGGCTGGCTGGACAAAAGATGTTGTGTCAGTTCTCATTGCGAGCACGTATGACTATATATGGAACACATGCCTAGGATTGTCAAGTACTTGGATGATTTATCTTATTTATCTGCAATTGCCCTATGTTCTGTTTGCTATGGGAACTGTCTTGTCCATGCAACGCCCGTCCATCCATCCCTATGCCTACCGCACTCGAATCCCAATGTTTACTACTTTTGTTACTACTGTCCTTGCTTTACTAGTGCTGTTACTTTACTATTCCTACTACAAAACTATTGCTACCGATAAACTGCTGTGACCAAGATTGTTTCCAGGTGCAGCTGAATTGACAACTCAGTTGTTAAGGCTTATAAATATTATTTAGCTCCCCTTGTGTCGAATCAGTAAATTGGGTTTCACTTCCCTCGAAAATACTGCGATACACCCCTATACTTGTGGGTCATCAAGACTATTTTCTGGCGCCGTTGCCGGGGAGCATAGCTTTATTTATCAAGTTCACTTGGATTCTCTATTGTTCGCTGCTATCCATCCATCATGGGTAAGTCTCGTGATGGAAAGTTTCCTATTTTACCATCCACTACAAGAAGAGGTATGGTTCTGAACACCTCTGTTGCTCTTGATTCACCATCTGTTATAAGTAAGCTCGTTACACCACCACATACACATGCTACACAGACTGCTACTGCTGCTGAATCTGAAACTTCTGATGCTGCTTCTACTGTGATTGATAAGAGTGGTTCATTACGTCCTTTCCTAGACGCTACGATTGCTAGAACTATAGCTGGAAATACCGAAACTCCTAATGAAGACACTACCACACCTGTTAGTTCACCTGAGTCTAGTGAAAGTTATGATATTGAAGATGGTTATGTTGAGATGACAGATGAATTTATTAAAGAATGTAAGGACACCCATGATAGGAGCGCTACTAAGAGTCTCCTTGAGAGGCATACTATTAGACCCAAATTGCCTCCTGATGCTAAGTTTGCTGATTCTCCAATAAACATTATAGATGAAGATTATGATTTCTCTCTCGATCTATCTTACATAGCTATTGTCGAGAAAGATCCTTTTTGTGGGACTAAGAATGAAAGTGCGGTAGCACATATGAACGAACTCTCTACCATGAGTGGCTTGTATTCTGATGATATTAAGATGCGTACTTACTTTGTTGCTAAGATTTTTCCCTTTTCACTAAAAGGAGAGGCTAAAATTTGGTTTAGTAATTTACCTCCTGGATCTATTGATAGCCCTGAGTGCTTGATTAGTACTTTCCTGCAGAAATATTTTCCTCCCAGTGCTAGACATGCTATTTTGCAGGAACTTTTTGATTTTAAACAGGGAGAAAAAGAGGTATTGCCCGAATCTTGGGCAAGGTTTTATGCTTTGATTCATGCACAGGCTGGAAGTCCATTACCTAAGAATGAGCTTCTTGATATATTTTATAATGGACTAACTGAAGAATCTAGGACATACCTAGATAGTTGTGCTGATGGTGTTTTCAGGAATAGGAGTCCTAAGGAAGCTGAGGAATTAATGGCTAAAATAAGCAAGAATTATGAAGATTGGACTCCTCCTAAACAAGCTATACCTGAACCGTCTATTCCCGTGCCTATTCCAACATCAAAGAAGAGGGGAGTTATTGAATTAAATGATGAAGTGATGAAGGAAGCTAAGAAATGTCTTGAGGAGAAGGGAATTAAAGCTGCAGATGTCAAGAATTTACCTCCTATAGAAGAATTATGTAAGCCTATTCCCTACTCATCCACTATTGAGGTACACGCTCTCCAACACTTTGATGAAGGTGATATCCCTTACTCTAAACCTCCTGATCAATGCTTAGAAGAATTTGATATCTTTATTGTTAAGCAAGATAACTTTAATAAAAGGGTGCAAAATCATCTAATGGAAAACACTAGAGCTATTGTTGAGTTGAAAGATATTGTGGAAAGAACCTCTAATGATGTTAAAATGATTGTTAAACACTTTCAAATGGTTCCAACTCAAATAGATCAACTCGTTAAAGTGCAAAATGACTTGCTAGTTAATGCTGCTAAAGAAAAACATGCTTATGAAATTAGAACTAGAAGTGGTGCTGCTACCCAGGATCCTCTATATCCTGAGGGGCATCCCAAAAGAATTGAGCAGGATTCTCAACAAGCTTAAAATAGTGGTTCTACTCGTAAGAAAAGGAAAAAGAAACATAAAACTGTTGTAGAACCCTCTGAACCTGCTATAGATCCTAATAGTATATCTATCTCTGATGCTGAAACTGAAAGTGGTAATGGAGAAAATGTTGTTCCTAATGAAGAAAAAGTTGAAGAAGAACCTGAAAACCACACTAAGACTACTAAATACACTAAAGAAGATTTTATTGCTAAGAAACATGGTAGTGAAAGAGAGGCTTGGGTCCAAAAACCTATGCCTTTCCCTGGTAAGAAACATAAGTCGAAGGAAGATGAACATTATAATAAATTTTGTGAGTGGATGAAACCTTTATTCCTGCAAATTCCTTTAACTGATGCTATTAAATTTCCCCCTTACTCAAAGTATATGAAGGATATTGTCTCGAATAAAAGGAAGATCCCTAATGAAGAAATTTCTACTTTGCTTGCTAATTATTCCTTCAATGGTAAGGTTCCTAAGAAACTTGGAGACCTAGGGATTCCAACTATCCCTTGCTATATTAAGAACAATTATGTTAGAACTGCTTTGTGTGATTTGGGAGCTGGAGTTAGTGTTATGCCTTTCTCTCTCTATAAGAGGCTTCAACTTGAAAAATTAATACCAACTGATATATCTTTGCAAATGGCTGATAAATTTACCACTATTCCTGTGGGTATATGTGAGGATGTACCTGTTCAGGTGGCTCATAATTGCTTGATATTAACTGATTTTGTTGTACTTGAAATGCCTGAAGATGATAATATGTCTATTATTCTTGGGAGACCTTTTCTTAATACTGCAGGAGCTATTATTAATTGTAACCAAGGAAAGGTGACCTTCAATGTTAATGACAAGGAACATACTGTCTATTTCTCCAAGAAGATTGAAAGGACTTATGGTTTGAATTCAATTGAACATATTAAAGGCATTCAAGTTGGAGAAATATATTGTCCCATACCAAGAGAAAAATTTGAAACTATTATGATTGGGACCATTGCTATCAAGGTTGAGGTAACATAATCATTAGTGGAATAAAAAGTTTTGTCTCATATGCAATTGTTTTGGTAGCAAGACTTTATCAACCTTGTTAACAAAAGGATTCCATTGAACAAAACAATGTTTTCATTATGATTATCTCTGTTTATTTCTATCCTTTGCATTTTAGTTTTTGCTCTCGTTTAGTTTTCTTTTTGTTGTTAGTTGCTTGCATGTTAGAACTTCTGTAGTTCTAGCCTTGTTTTTTCCTTGCATCATGTTTCCAAAAGAAAAAAAATCTGTCTATCAGAAAAATCCTTCTTCTATTTCTGAAAAATGCCCAAAAATAAAGTGTCTCGAAAAATTCCAGAAAATTCATATTATACGTGAAAAAAGGGGCAGAGGAGTACTTGGGAGGTACCAGGGGGGCCCACCAGGCAGGCACACCACATGGTGGCGCGGCCAGCTTTGGGTGGCGCCATGCCCTGGTGTGGGCCACCCCTGCCCCCCCACTAACTCTCTCACCTGCCACTTTATTCTCTCTCCCGAGTAAGCTCTAGTTCATTGCTCAAAATCGCGTCCTTGCTGTGCTTGCTCTCAATTTTTTCGATCTCCTTGCTCAGCCCATCTTTCTTGCTGAAATTTGGAGCATTTGTTCCCTGGTATGTGACTCCTCCCCTTGTCCAAGTAGATTTCCCAATAGGAGCAGGATACTAGAAGGGAGGTCACGGATGATTCTTCCCAGCCCTCGAATGAGGGAAAGTCTTCATATCAATAGCCCGCTTATGATTGGGGAGCTTCTTCTTCCTCTCATGGGCCCAACTACGACTATTCTTACCAAGATTCGCCCGCTTGGAACCCCTATTCGTACATGGATTGATACCCACTTAGGCCAAAAGCCTAAGCTTGGGGGGAGGTACGCCGACACCGCACTCATCTCCATATCATGTTGCGTCGGCACTTTTTATATTCATGCTTTTGTTCTCTTTTTAGTTTTCGTCCTTCTTTGCTTTTGCTTTCTAAAAATACAAAAAAGACCAAAAATATTTATGTTGTTTCTCTTTGGTTTTCTTCTTCTTTTTTCCTTGGTTTGATTTTACCTTTTTTCTTTGTTTGAACTACTCGAAAAACCCAAAAAGATTTTTCTTTGCTTGTTTTTCTCTTTTGGTTCTTATTTAAAAATCGAAAACACCAAAAATATTTGTCGTTCTTCTTTGGTTTTTGTGAGTTTGCTACAGGGTTCGGCAGTCCTCAGTGGATATTGGTTTCATATTATTATTCAAGCCACACAAGGGAAGATCAATAATGAGGATTAATGAAAACTTGAGGTGTGGTAAGAGGTTGGTAACGAACTCTATTTGTTTTCATTTTTGTACATATACTCATCACTGTGGGCTTGCTTAGTCCGTTCAAGTAGGGTGTATGTTATCTTTGGATGCTTAGTAGTTCTTGCTTTCTTATGATTATCTCCAGCTCGCTAATAGTTTGTAGCATGTCTTATGAATGTTTGTTTGCATTGCTCTATTCATAAATTGGTATGACACCGTGGTATCCTCCTCTGAATGTTTCATTTGAATTGACTTGGCACATGCTCAAGCATGCACATGACTGCGGTAATCAGTGAAGCCTTGATGAATTATTTTGCCTTGAGGATCTTGAATCACTTTCATGCCATGAGTAGTCCTGTTTTGTTGCAAGCATGATAATGACAGCTATTGCTCTCTCGTTTGTCGCTCCCTTACTATTGCTAGCCTTCACTTGCACTTAGTGTTTTACTCAAGTTTCCAAACTCCCTAAACCAAATATTTCCAAAGTGTCCACCATACCTACCTATTAGCATCATTTGCTACTCCCGTGCATATTCAATATGCCTTGTTTTCTTCCGAATAAAATGTTTGATTGTTATGAGAAAGTTAGTTAGTAAAGCTCTCACGAACTTGATGGCACACTTTATTTTCTTGCACTTAATAAACCTGAACCATTGCGTCCTTCTTTGTTGCGCATATGCTTGCGCTTTATGAGTTGAAGTTATCAGAACCATGTATCATGGGGACCGCTTTCAATGCTTCATAGGTACTTTGTACCTAGTTGATATCATGTTCTTTTGTTTATGGATCCCGGCAGTGTGAAATAAAAGTGGAACTTCTAAGATCATGGAGTTTGTATGTATGTTAGAGAAACGCCTAGGAAGCTAGCCTAAGCCATGCCTAATCATCGTGGAAACTTGCAGCATAACCATAATGGCATTCTATGAAGCATCCTCAATAAAAATCTATGCACATAGTAAATAAAAAGATCGCCGAGATGCTCATTGTCTGCTTGCCTTGTTATTTTGATTACGGGATAGCTCCCGTGTCATGTGCAAGGGGTACCCCGTTGACGGTTCTCTATGATACGTATATACTTACAATGACAAGAGCTTACTTGTGACTGAAGTTGAGTAGCATGAGGATCGATCTTCGTAAGTAAGGGGCATGAGGCTTCGATTTATAACTTGTCAAGCATATCCTCTTAGTTGTGTCACTTTAACCTTGACCATTTAAAGATGCTTATGATAGGGGCAATGAGAGCTCAAAGCTAACGAGTATCATACTTTTAGCATTTGGAAGCCTTTCAAAATCATTCAAAACCTTTTCCTTTACTTGTTGAGTCTCCATTTATTCTTTGAGCACCTTCTTGAGAGCATAGTTGTCATTCTTTGTGCTTGTCTCACTACTTGATTATTTGTGTAATGACTTTGATGCTTGTATCCTTGATATCTTTACTTCTAGTCATCACTTGAACTTCAGAGGTGCCTTGGCATTCATAATCAAAGGCAAGCGAGATACCACTCTATCATACCTTTTTATGAGCATTGTAATGTTGCTTATGTTTGTGCTTCATGCTACTTATTATTCTTGAGTTGGAATCTCTTCATACCTTGCAAAGACTATTAAGTAGACTCAGTTGCATACTCTTTATTATGAACTGTCTAAGTAGTTGATCACATTACTGAGAATATTTACATCATATGAAGCAAATGTGTTCGTGAAAGTTCTTTCATCGCACTCAGTTTTCAACTGAATTGCTTGAGGACAAGCAATAAGCTAAGCTTGGGGGAGTTGATACGTCCAAAACGTATCTACTTTCCCGAACACTTTTGCTATTGTTTCTCCTCTATACTTGTGTGATTTGGATACAACTAATGCGGACTAACACTGTTTTCAGCAGAATTGCCTTGGTGTCTACTTTTTGTGCAGAAAATCAACTATCAGGAAAAATCCCGGAAAATATGCCAAAAATCCTATTTCACCCGAAGACTCTAGGAGCCAGAATACGAGACGGAGAAGAGCCAGGGGGTGGCCACACCACCTGGTGGCGCGGGCCAGGCCAGGCCGTCCCAGGGGGTGGTGTGGGCCCCCCAGGCACCCCCTCGGCCTCTCTCTTCGCCTATAAGGAGCCTTCTGACCTAAAAACTTCGGGGGGGGGGGGGGGTCGACGTTTTTCCAGAAGGAGTTCCGCTCCGTCGCCACCACCAGATTCCACGAAACAGCACCAGAAACTCCGTTTATAAGAATTTTGGTATATTATTTATATTTTTCTTATTTACTAATATTAAAATATGAATTTTTAAAGTTTTATTACTAATAAAATCTTTATTAAATAATAATTATTTAAATATTTAACACAATAATATTTGATAATAAGGTTAAATTATAGATTTATTTTTCTAAACATTTTGATATATTATATACATTTTTTTGAGTTATAAAACAAAAGATATATAATTAACAAGATTTAGTCCTTTTATTAAATTTCTGGAATTATATTTATTTTAAACTTATTTGGTTTTATCTATTTACTAAACAGATAATACTTTTCACACCGGGTTCTAATCTACCCAAGGTCACAGACAGGTGGGGTCTAGACCACGTTGGCTGCCACGCGAGCACTAATCAGGTCAAACTGTGTTGTAGTGGCACGGATGACGCCGACATGACGTGATGGTGACGTTAACCGAAGATGATCCTCAGATCACCGATCGATCGCTTGATCGGAGGCACGCGAGCAAGTGGGAGTTGGAGCGTTGGAAATAGGAGCTTACGGCGAACCAAATAGTGGCAGCGGCGCGAACAAATGGTCATCCGGAGATGGCCGGCGACGAGCTTATACGACGACGCGGTTCGGACGCACGTGGATAGGGCGATTCAGATCATTATAGAGAGGGAGAGGGGTTTGGGAGGATGCAGGAGCTCACCATGAACACCGTGGAGAAGTCGGTGAGGCCGGAGACAGTTAGGAGACGACGAATCAACGACAATGGCCGCGGTGGCAAGAACGATGACCTCCGACAAGCTAGGATTTCGGTGTTTAACGAGAGAGAGAGATAGAGAGCTCTAGAGAGTGAGAGAGAGAGGATAAGATTGGTATGGGGAGGTAGTGGACAACCCGACGGTCTTATCTACACCTCCCAGGGGAGGTGGCGAGCATCACGGCGGTCGGATTTTTATGACGACGGCGGACGACATCGTTGGTACGCACGCAGCTGCCTATGTGCGTGAGGATGACGACGGTGGCAGTTTTGCAGAAAACCCCCTAGATGTTTTTTAGACTCAACCCGCAGTCCACCTCTGGTCCCACGCGTCAGTGAGAGAGAGAGAAGGATAAGCTAGGTTGTTGGGTCGTAGCAAAGTGAGCGAGATTCGCTCTCTGCTGCGCTTGAGCGTGGAATAGGACATGGGCCATGGCGGGCTGGTCCGGCTGACACACTATTTCCTTTTCTATTTCTGTTTCTATATTCTATTTTCTGTTTTCTTTTCTATTTATAAATTCTTTTTTAAATTTGAATTTCTTCAGGGTTTTAAATATGCAGAGAATTTGTAGGTCATGAACATTATTGTATAAATCAAGTATGATCTTCTTCTCATCATTTTTTATTGTACAAGAAATATTCATAACTATATGAAGGATTCTATTATTAAATAAAGTAAATATAATTTAGGGTTTTAGGGTTTGTTTATTTTAGTAAGATTTCACAAAGATGATTTTGATTTCACTTGACAATCTTAATGGTACTGGTTTGAAATGTGTATCCATGTATATAGAATCTTGTTCCCACTTATCTTCATAAAGGATTTATCTAAATACATTATAAAGGATTAATCTTTGTGGTTCATAATAGGGTGATTTAAATTGCATGGTCCTCCATATTTGGTAATTTGCCAAATCCAATTCTACTTGGTTTGTAAATTTTAGAATTACCACATAACACTTTTGGTTAGGTAATAATGAACCAATAATAATCATTGGTAGAGAAATACTAAGGTTTATTCAAATATAGGTACATGGGTTTTGAGAGGATTTAATAACCCATATTCAATTAGAGATAGGGACCAGGATCAAGGTTTAGGGATACTACTTCTAAATCTATGAGTGGGTTTGATATCTCCACATAGAGTGAGATATTGGAATTACTTAGTAATATGATCCTGATAATTCTATCATTCTAGGTTTCTATTAGGGTTTAAGACAATCAACTGGGCAAGGCTTCTCAAACACTCACCTGGCATTCTACTTATCTTTTAGGCATTTCATTTGACTAAGAGATTCTATTCATTGGCTGCCTAAAAATAAGAGTTGGTTACTACACTCTTTATTCTAGGATGTTAAACAAAGAGGTAGACATGGTTTTGTTCATGGCTTGACATGATATTGGTTAAGGCTTCTAAAGAATCCTTACCTTAATACCTCCCTAAAGTTATATTTAGATAAGGAATTCCTTTCCTAAATATACTCCATATACCTTTCTTATCTTATTCACAAAGATCTCATCTTCCTGAATAAGACAATCATCTGATTCCACCAAATCCATCATCATATGATGACATGGTCATGCCATTTCAACAATACTCCATCCTTACTCCTACTATATAACTCCTCTTAATTAACTACCATTGATGCACCTATCAATGTAGATACTGCTAACTCCATCTATTAACTTCCTTAACTTCATCTTGCAACTACTTCCAAGGGTTGCAAGACTACAATCCGCACTATATATAACAAAGGATATCAATCCTTTGAAATAGGTATAGTACTACTCCCATAATACCAGTTGTCCTTATATTAACTTGGTTAAGCTACTATGCCTCCAACTACTCCATACAACTCGTCAAATACTTCATCATACTCTAGCTTGACTTCTAATGATCAAGCTAGATGATTCAACTTACTAGGACTTGCCTAACTTGGTATATTCATAACTCTTCTTCAACACCTAATCATCTATTCTCAAGTGACTTGAGAATAATGACCACCATCATTTGCTCAAACTAAGCTTAGGCTTCTATTTGTCTGATCAAGATCTATATTCAACTAAGTAGTAGACTTGTATTAGTCTCTCTATAAAATTTTCTTGTTAAGCAAGCTTATTCTAAGTTTATATCCACTTGTCCTAACAAGATTGTTATCTAATGTACTAATCCAACTAGCTTTCTCATAGCTCCTCAATTACTAGCTCAACCCTTGAGTTTAGGTACTGCTTCTAGTTAACTCATGAGTGAGTTAACTCCTCCAATATCAGATGGTTTGATCTCCACTAAGGATCACATTCCATTGATGATGGTACACTCAACCATATCTAGCTCTTCCTCTAGATTAATTTACTTAAGGTCTTTGAAAGGTTAACATAATAGGTCAAAGGCTATGAGTCAATAAGTTCTAGGTCAAGAATTGATCACTCAATAGTGATGATCCATTGACACTAGGACTTGGTCCAATAGGAATGCCACCTCTTAATATCATATTAAGAGTATATGCTGGATGGTCTTGGCTTGACTTCCTTTCTACTCTATCTATGAAAAGAGTTAATGTTTAAGAACTACCATGATACCCATGGTAATAGTAACTATGGCAAACAAGTGTTTCAAGATTTAGTTATAGATTTTATTTTACTTAAGTTATGTACTTAACTTGCTATTCAAGGTTTGTGGTAGATAATACCTTGATATCATCTTTAGAACATTACGTATTCATCCTTGAGTTGTGGTATGGAATACCATGTAATGATCTCTAGAAGAGCAAGTACTCCTTATTAAGTAGTGTGTTGTGACTTAGTTTTATTACATTTGATCTACCCTTAGATCAAATTATATTACCCAAAGATAAGGTTTTAACAAAGGTCATATTGAATCTTATCGCAGTCAACTTGATGATCTACTTCAGTTCCACCAAGTTAAGAGAAGCTTCAATCACTTTGACAAGTTTTATTTAAAAGCGCGAAAATTATCCGGATTTTCTATGCATGAATGCAATGCACACACCTGTGTTCAGCTTATTTCTAAGCTCTAATGCTGGATGTTACACCCTGGTGTTGTTGAGGGCGAGGATCGCGCCAGGCAGAGGGTTCCTACAAAGGTGGTGTGGTATGCTCCTATAATACCATGGTTGAAACATTTGTTCAGAAATAAAGAGCATGCCAAGTTGTGGTGATGGCACAAAGAAGACCGCATGAAAGACAAATTGTCGAGACACCCCGTGGATGGGAAGTAGTGGAGAAAAATCAATAGAGAGTACCTGAACTTTGCAGATGACACAAAGAACTTAAGGTTTGGTCTAAGTACAGATGGCATGAATCATTTTGGGGTGCAGAGCAGCAGTAATACCACCTGGACTGTTACTCTATGTATCTATAACCTTCCTCCTTGGTTGTGCATGAATTGGAAGTTCACTATGATGCCAGTGCTTATCCAAGGCCTGAAGCAACCCGACAACAACATTGATATGTACCTAAGGCCATTAGTTGAAGAACTTCTAAAGTTATGGCGCGACGAAGGTGTATGTATGTGGGATGATCACAAACATGAGTCATTTGACCTACGCACATTGCTATTTGTAACCATCAATGATTGGCCTGCTCTTAGTAACCTTTCAGGATAGTCAAACAAGGGATATAATGCATGCACACATTGTTTAGATGATACTGGAAGTATATATATATTTGGATAAATGTAGGAAGAATGTGTACCCAGGGCATCATTGATTTCTTCTGCCTAGGCATCTCGCAAGAAAGAAATACACGCATTTCAAAGGTGCGGCAGATCATCGTAAGAAGCCTATCCGCCGTACTGGTGATGATGTATTTGGTATGGTCAAGGATCTAGAAGTAATCTTTGGAAAGGGTCCTGGCAGTCAATCTATTCCGGATGACGCTACCGGACACGTTCCCATGTGGAAGAAGAAATCTATATTTTGGGAGCTACCCTATTGGAAAGTTCTAGAGGTCCGCTCTGCAATCGACATGATGCACATGATGAATAATCTTTGCGTGAACCTGCTAGGCTTCATGAGTGTGTATGGGAAGACAAAAGATACGCTGGAAGCATGGCATGACCAGCAAGATATGAAAGACCGAGATGGCTTGCATCCAATGAAGATGGATAAAGGACGTCTAAGTCCTGCCAGCTATGCTCTTACCAAAGAAGAGAAGGAAATATTTTTTGAAGTCCTGAGGAGTATGAAGGTCTCATCTGGATTCTCATCAAACATAAAGGGAATAATAAATATGGAAGAGAAAAAAATTCCAGAACCTAAAGTCTCATGATTGCCACGTGCTTATGAGGCAATTGCTTCCGGTTGCATTGAGGGGGATTCTACCGGAAAATGTTCGACTACCCACTGTGAAGCTATGTGCATTCCTCAATGCTATTTCTCAGAAGGTAATCGATCCACAAATTCTACCAAGGTTACAGAATGATGTGGTCCAGTGTCTTGTTAGTTTTGAGTTGGTGTTCTCACCATCCTTCTTCAATATTATGATGCATCTCCTGGTACACCTAGTCGATGAGATTAGCATTTTAGGTCCTATATTTCTACACAATATGTTCCCCTTTGAGAGGTTCATGGGATTCTTGAAGAAATATGTTCATAATTGTGCTCGGCCAGAAGGAAGCATCTTCAAGGGCTATGGAACAGAGGAGGTCATTGAGTTTTGTGTTGACTTTATTCCTGACATTAAGCCGATTAGTGTTCCTGAATCGCGGCATGAGGGGAGACTAAGTGGAAAAGGAAAGCTAAGAAGGAAATCATTAATATGTAGGTACATGCATTCTTTCGCTCAAGCACACTACACATTTCTACATAATTCCACCTTGGCAGCTCCATATATCAACGAACACAAGAATATTGTACGCTCCAAGAACCCGTGGAAGCCTGACTCCTTGTTTAGAGGTGAACACATGAAAACTTTTAGCGGTTGGTTGCAAACACATCTCATGAATAACAACAGTGTTTGTGATCAGCTGTACTTATTGGCCAGCTCACCATCTTCAACTATATGGACTTTCCAAGGGTATGAGATAAATGAGAATACATTTTACACGATCGCCCAAGATAAAAAGAGCACCAATCAAAACAGTGGTGTCCGCTTTGATGCAACAAACGACAATGTGTCAAAGGATACATATTATGTTTACATAGAGGAGAATATGGGAACTTGACTATGGGCCTACTTTTAAGGTCCGTTTGTTTCAGTGCAAATGGATCAACCTGACAAGAGGCGGGGTAAAGGTAGATGAGTAGTACAGAATGACAACAGTGGTTCTCAACAATCTTGTGTACTTAGATGAACCATTCGTCCTAGACAATGACGTGGCTCAGGTTTTCTATGTGAAGGACATGTCTAACAAACCGAGAAAAATAAAAGATAAGAAAACGAATACATCATACAATGAACCAAAGTGCCACATAGTTCTTTTAGGGAAAATAAACATCGTGGGAGTGGAGGACAAGACAAACATGTCAGAAGATTATGATAAGTTTTATGAAATTCTGTCCTTCATAGTGAAGGATTGATGACCCACGAGTATAGGGGTGTATCGCAGTATTTTCGATAAGTAACAATGTCGAACCCAACGAGGAGCAGAAGGTGCTGGCTGGTGGTATGGATCAGGAATTCTCTGCAAATACTTAGCAAACGGATTTTTAGAGGTTTTTGATATAGCAAGTAAACGAAGTACGAGTAAATAAAAGATAGTAGGAATAAATGCAGCAAGTGGCCCAATCCTTTATGCAGCAAAGGACAGGCCGGTTGTATTACTTAAGATGACCAAACGTTCTCGAGGACACATGTGAAGACTGTCAAGTGCTTTCGCTTCATATAGTTGATTAATCTTCTTTAGCTTGCTAAGTGTTGTGTGGGTGAACCTGTGCTAATGTACCGACCTTCCTAGGACTAATACATACTTGTGATTATACCCCTTGCAAACATCCGTAAGTACAAGAAAGTAATTAAGGTAAAAACCTAACCACAACTTTAAACTCTAAGACCCTTACGTCCCTTGTGCAATGGTTTCCTAACGGGGGTTCAGGTTTCTGTCACTCCGGCAACCCCTACGATTAGTAGCCAAACACACAATGCATTCCCCTAGAAGAAGTGTCATGTAGTCGACGTTCACATGACACCACTAGAAGAAGTACACCACAACTTAAATATCAAACTATTGAATCTTTCTAAACACAACTCCACTACTAACAACATGACTTCTCCCATGTCCTCAAGAACAAAATGAACTACTCACAAGACATCATATGGATCATGATCAGAGATGGAATAATGATGTATAACAATCTGAACATAAACAATAATTCAATGGTTCACTCAATAGCATCAACTACAAAGAGTAATCAACACCGGGAATGTTTCCCCTATGAACTATGCAAGATTCAACCCAATTGTTACAGCAATATGGAGATGGTGATGAGGGTGCTGATGGTGATGATGGTGGTGATGATGATGATGATGATCCCGATGAAGTCCAGCTTGATGGTGGTGTTGATGGCGACGATCTTCCCTCTCCGGGAGGGAATTCCCCCGGCAGAAATCCGTCTGCCGGAGAGATCTTTCTCTCTTGGTGTTTTCCGTCCCGTAGAGGCGGCAGAATCTTTCTGTGGTCGCTCCCCGAGTCTTAGGGTTTCGGGAGGATAATATACGCTAGAGAATGATAGTATAAGTTAGAGAATGATAGTATAATATACGCTAGAGTGATACCAATACTAACAACAAGATCAATCATATAACCACGAATTGAAAACTAGTATAAGTTATGCAAAAGAGTGAATGATAGAACTTCTCATTAATATTCCATAACGGCAACTCACACCAAGGGATACATATCTAACGAGAGAGGGGACACTTCCATAATGCAAACCATCCTACATAATAACTTCTCTATTCATGATATGACTCTACTAATAAGGTAAAAAGATAGAAGATAGTGATGTGATACCGCAGCACTCCCCCAAGCTTGGAACAAACCAAGGGGATGCCAAACCTAATGACGAATTACTCCTTTGGTG
Organism: Avena eriantha; assembly: GCA_910589775.1. Taxonomy (NCBI): domain Eukaryota; kingdom Viridiplantae; phylum Streptophyta; class Magnoliopsida; order Poales; family Poaceae; genus Avena; species Avena eriantha. The sequence continues at coordinate 105,058,578 of OU342745.1, read as the reverse complement.
GTGATGGTAATATCTCATCTTCGTCCGACTTCCAAGGTAAGGGATTCCCATCAACAAAGGACATTGTGGTTTCTAGCATCCTGAAACTTGCAGCAGCACTTATGCGTTTAAAACTAACTTCATACTCACAGTTTTGATTTAGAACGTCATAGAACTGTGCTTGTAGTTTGTTGGTTGTTTGGCGGAGTGAGAGAGCTTCATCCTTGAGTTTAGCAGTCTCCTTTTGGTGTTCGGTGATGAGTTCAGAACAAATCTTATGGATGATATCCACTTCGCGCTCTACCATCTTCTTGTACCTAAAGACTTCTTAATCTAGTGCTTCCATCCTGTCCTCCAGACTTCCTTCACCTTTAGGCCCTCCAACCTCTTTTATCTAGAGTTCCCCATCTTCAAGCAACAACTCCTTGGGATGAATCTTCAACTCTCTCATGTATGGGTTGATGATATCCTCTAAAGAATCTTCCTTGGATGGTCCAGAGGAAGACATTGTAGCTCCAAATCTGGGACTCTACCTGTCAGAAACAGATCGAAACGAAAACACGATATACGAACCTCGGAAGATCCGGGGGATTATATATTACGAAGTTTCATGACGAAAGGAAGGTATTGGGAGAAAACAGGTTGGAGACGGAGTCTGGGGTGGCCACAGCACCTGGTGGCGCGGCCAGGGGTGGGCCCGTGCCACATGGTGGTGTGAGCCACCCTGGCTCCGTTTCCGTCCCTCTTTCGCTTTATAGCTTTCCTTATCGACTGAAAACTGCAAAAATATAGTTGGATAGTATTTTTGCGAAGCTTTTCTTACCAGAACTGTTACCTATTTGAAAGCGGACTCTGCAGGTCTCTGAATTTGGTCCTTGATAAATTTTTCTAGAGTAAATAACTTGAAAGGCATCAACATCTTCATTATAAGAATCTCCAGCAATATAGTGTTTGAGTCGCTGCCCATTCACTACTTGTGTAGTATTATCTTTTAAAGAAGAAATTTTTATTGCTCCTAAACGGTATACTTCTTCAATAATGAAAGGTCCTTCCCATTTTGACAGTAGCTTTCCTGCAAAAAATCTGAGACGAGACCTATACAATAGAACTTTCTTTTTTTGAGGTGAAACAGTAGGGAAAATCCCCACTGTAGTTTTTTAATTATTATATGGGTATGGGTACGTTACAATGATAAATACAGATAGTCTATTGATCTAAGGCAGATCAAAAACAAGAAAGATAAAGCCACCTCTAAAGAGGGTAAATATCTACTCTATCTCTTATCTAAGTGTTGATTCAGCCAGGTTTTGAATTTCTCCTTGTATTTTCTTTTGATTCTGAACTGTATCCATCTCATCTCTTGATAGATGATTGCTTTCCATCTTTCTAGTGTGGGTCTTTTGTCATTAAAAACCTTCTCATTTCTGCATATCCATATACCCCAGGTAGTCATGACAATGATTTCCATTACAAATGGCAGGTGTAACTTTTCTTTGATGTTTGAAATAGCCTCCAACCCTGATAAGTTTGCAGATTTGTTTCTGTAAATATGGTCCCATCATTTTTTTTTGCAAAAGAACACTCCCAGAATAAATGGTTAACTGATTCTTCCAAGTAACAGTTGGAAGTTACACAATTGTAGTTAGGCAGGATGAACTGTTTTCTTTTCAGAAGATTCCTTGTATTCAGTCTGTCTAGAAGCAAAAGCCAGAAGAAGAATTTGTGTTTATTCTAGCAAGAGGATGTCCAAAGCCAAGAGAAATGAGGTGGTGATGGGGAGTAACCAAACGTGGATGAGTAGGCCTTTTTCACTTCAAATTTATCTGATCCCCAAATGTAACTCCAGTTATCATGGAGGTTCCCATGAGTGGTTGGATTGATTTCCTGGCATCTATCCTCCATGATTAAAAACTCAGAGTAAGCTTGTTGAGAAAGAGGTAGGTGAAAATTATCCTCCAAGAAATCAGCTTGTAAGAAATCATGGACACTGATATTTGAAAACTTAGCATAGGACAGGAGATGTGGGAATTTATTCTTAAAGCACTCATCTTGCCAAAGGTCAGACCAAAAATAGGCTGATTTTCCTGAATTCGGATTGCATTTAGCCATGACTTTAAAATTATCAATTAATTTGATATGAGATTTCCACCAGAATGATCCTTCCATGCTTCTTCCAGGTAATTTTCCATTCTTGTAGTAGGTTTCCCAGATGAGATGAACCCAAGGGATGTCATGGTGATTGTAGAATTTGTCCAGGTTCTTTAAAAGGAGGGCAGTATTTTGAATCAAGATATTCAGGACTCCTAGACCCCCTTGATTTTTAGGACGACAAATTTTATCCCAAGATACCAGTGCTTGTCCTTTGGCTTGAACATCTTTTGTCTTTTTTCTCCAAAGACAATGTCTCATATATTTTATGATTTGATCCTTGATGGCAATTGGCACCTCTAGACAACTCATGAAAAATAGAGGAAGTGAGGAAAGTAAAGATTTTACCAGTTGCAGTTTTCCTCCATAGTTCAAGAAATCAGCTATACCACAAAGTCTTCTTTCAATTCTTTGAACAATAGGCAGAAAATGTTCCATGGATGGCTTTGATATGCTTAGTGGCAATCCAAGATAGGTGAAAGGGAGGCTGCCAGTTTGACAATTGATTATCTGAGCAAAATGTATCAACCTATCATTACATAAATTTATTGGCATCATGCTTGACTTCAAATAGTTGACTTTGAGTCCAGTGGAGATTGCAAAAGTTTGAAGAAGGGCTTTCAAGCACAATAATTGAGTAGCATCTTCCTTAAGTACCACCAATGTATCATTAGCATATTGAATTACAGGAAAATCACTTTTGGGAGGTCCATCTATTGGGGGGGTCAAAAGATTCATGTGCATGGCCTTATTCAGGACAGATTGCAGGAGGTCTGCAGCAAGAACAAAAAGAAGTGGTGAAAGGGGGTCTCCTTGTCTCACACCTCTCCTGCAGTAGAATTTTTTCCCAGGCACCCCATTTAGAAGAATTTCAGAGGATCGAGACTCAAAAATCATTCCTATCCATTTGATCCATTTTGCTGCCAAATCCTCTAGCTTTGAGGATATTTATGATGGCTGAGTGATCAACTGTATCAAATGCCTTTTCAAAGTCCACTTTTAGAATTAGGATTTCCTCCTTTGATTTGTTGCATTGGAAAAGGTATTCAAAATCCCATCCAAGGCAATCCTGAATAGATCTATTATTGAGGAAACCATATTGATTTTTATGCACCAATTCTAGAATAACAGATTGCAGCCTATTTGCAAGAAGTTTGGTAATGATTTTGAATACACAGATTAATAAGGATATTGGTCTAAAATCAGCAGGAGTAGAAGGGCTTGAAACTTTAGGAATGAGAGTAATGTAGGATGAGTTGATGCTTTCAAGAGAGACCTTCTCATTGTATAAGTCATGGATCAGCAATTTGATATCATTTCCAATGATTGACCAGCAGCTTTTGATAAATTCATTGTTAAAACCATCAGGCCCAGGGACTTGTCATTTGGCAAATCAGATATAACCTCCTCAATTTCTTTGTCAAGAAAAGGTCTTTCAAGTGAATTCTTCATCTCATCAGTCATACCATTTCCATAGAAATCTTCAAGGTTGAAAAGCATCTCGGTTTTGTTTGATGTACCCATTCTAGCTTTGAAGTCATTCCATAGAATGTCAGCCTTGTCATAGTGATTAAAGAATTCATGCCCACTATCATTCTTAATCATTTATATATAATTGTGCCTATAGCTGATGGTAGCTTTTGAGTGGAAAAACTTTGTGTTTTCATCACCTAATTTCACCCATTTAATTTTTCCTCTTTGTTTCAAATAGGTGTTTTGATTCTGGAGCAGAGAGATTATATGGGATTTCAGAATATCTCTGAGGTGCCATTCATTGATGGTTAAGGTTCTAGACTCTTCAAGTAAATCCAGAAGGTCAATTGTGTCATTCACCTTATTTATTTGGTCTTTTAAGCATGGTAACTGCTTGGCCCAAATCTTGATGCCTCTCCTCACATTTTTCAACTTGGCACATATCTTTTTTGCCAAGTCCTGGTGATTCACTGGTATATTCTAGGCATTTTGCACAATCTGTTTAAAATCAGAATGATGAAGCCAGTAATTTTCAAATCTAAATATTTGTGCATTGGGAATGTTTGTTCCAATTGAGATGACACAAGGTAGGTGATCAGAAGTAGGCTTGGATAGGGGGGTAACCAATGTATATGGATATTTGGTTGTCCATGAGCTAGAAGTAAAAAACCAATCAAGTCTTTCCAGAAGGGGATCTTTATGCATGTTACTCCAAGTGAATTTCCTTCCTTTCAGTGGTAATTCAATAAGTCCCAGGTTGCTGATAGCTTCATTAAAAAGCATAGTGTCATTAACATCACCCCACTTTTATTTCTATCAGTATGTCTTCTCATAAGATTAAAATCTCCTAAGACAAGCCAATCCACATTATCAGGCATCATGATGTTGGAAAACCGGTCCAAAAAGTCAATTTTCCTATCAGCTTGACATGGGCCATAGATATTTGTAAGAGTCCAGGAGTCACTAGATAGTTGGGAGGAGAAAGTGACAGAAGTGGAGAATTCATTTTGGAATGCTCTGGTTCCATTAAACAATGAACTGTTCCAGATGATGATGATCCCTCCAGGAGCACCAATTGAAGGTAGAAAGTCAAAGCTGTCAAACTTTTTTGGACAGAATTTCCTTAAGTAATTTATATCAAAGATTTCTCTCTTGGTTTCTTGGAGACAAATGATATCACATTCAGGTTCAATGATTTTACTTTTTAATGCCAACCACTTCTTCTCAGAGTTAATTCCTCTTAGATTCTAGTTCAGAATCTTCTAATTTCTGTTGTTATTCATTGATAACCAGGTTGATATAACATTGGGGTGACACAAGATATGTAGTCACACAAACAAACTTGTATATATCATAAGGTACTAAAGTCATAAACATGCATAGTAGCATAATGGTTCTAAACAACTCATAACAGAATCCAAGGGTAATTGATCCAGGCACAAAAGGACAATATTGTGTATACATTAAAAACATTTATTTAGGAGCTTTCTTCTTAGACCGCTGTCCACAAGATTCAGTAGTTCCTCCTTTCTTCTTGCTTGAAAGGTTTGTGTCAGAACCAATCTTCTTTGGTCCAGGTTTTCTAGGTGGCTTGATGGTCAGATCATTGACCTGGCTCTTCTTCAACAGCCTTTTCTCAAGTTCACCCTCCTTAACCTTGCAAAACGAATCAGCAAGGTTTTTAACAACTTTATTGCTAAGACAAGGTGGAGCAGCATTGCAAGAGAGACAATTAAAATCAAAGCAATTCACATGACTTTTAAATCCCCCATTAAGTTCCACAATTCTGGGGCTCCTTCTCACCTCAGTGTCCACCAAAGATTCTTTTCCCCTTATTTTTTTGCTGGAGCATTTGGCACCATCAGGTTTGATGGAGAATCATTCAGGCAGTGAGGAGGCATAATTCCAACATATTCATTAGGGATAATGAAAGTAAAGGTATTTTCTTCTGCAATTGGCTCTTTTATAATATCCTAAAGAGGAGAAGTAAGAAAGTGTCTTGCCCAACTGAATTTTTCAGGTGTGATGAGCATGAGGGTGATAAAGTTAAACCAACTTACAGGAATATCACAATAGAACTTTCTCACCAACATGAAAATCCCTCTTAAGTATTCGCTTGTCATGCCATCTTTTAACTTTTTCCTTAAAGAGCCTAGCATTTTCATAGGCTTCACTCCTCCATTCATCTAAAGAACTTAAGTCAAATAATCTTTTCTCACAAGCGAGCTTACAATCTCTATTTAGTTCTTTAACTGCCCAGTAAGCTTTATGTTCTAATTCTAAAGGTAGGTGACAAGCTTTCCCATAAACCATTTTATAAGGGGACATCCCCATAGGATTTTTGTAGGTTGTTCTATAAGCCCATAGAGTATCATTCAACGTTTTAGCCCAGTTTTTTCTAGATCAATTAACAGTCTTTTGCAAGATAGATTTAATTCTCTATTTGATAACTCTACTTGCCCGCTAGTTTGGGGGTGATAGGCTGAAGCAATTCTATGATTAACATCATATTTAGCAAGGGTCTTTCTAAAACCACCATGAATGAAATGAGAACCCCCATCAGTCATGAGATACCTAGGCACTCCAAACCAAGGAAAGATAACATCTTTAAGCATTTTTAGAGAGGTTTCCCCGTCAACACTCTTCGTAGGAATGGCTTCTACCCACTTAGTAACATAATCAACGACAACAAGAATATGAGTATAACCTTTCGACGGAGGGAAAGGACCCATAAAGTCAAATCCCCAACAATCAAAGGGTTCAATAACTATAGAGTAATTCATAGGCATTTCATTGCGTCTAGAAATGTTACCAACATGCTAACATTCATCACAAGATAAAACAAATTTTCTTGCATCTTTAAAAAGGGTAGGCCAATCGAAACCTGATTGTAGCACCTTTTGTGCAGTTCTATCTCCTGCATGATGTCCTCCGTAAGCACTACCATGACATTTACGCAATATCTCCTTCTCTTCATATCCTGGAACACATCTTCACATAATACCATCCACTCCTTCTTTGTATAAGTGTGGGTCATCCCAAAGATAATGCCTCAAATCATAGAAGAACTTCCTTCTTTGCTGAGATGTAAAAGTTGGAGGCAAATACTTGGAGACAATAAAGTTAGCATAATCAGTGTACCAAGGGCTCCCTCGTGAGCTTACCCCTACTATGGCTAATTGCTCATTTGGGAAACTATCATTAACAGGCATAGGGTGAAAAGAGATGCTTTCCAATCGAGATAAAATTATCAACTACAGGGTTTTTAGCACCTTTCTTATCTACTATATGTAGATCAAACTTTCGTCATAAGGTATTTAATAGCAGCATGATCAGTATGAATGGTAACTTTTGAGTCTACTATATGGGGTCTAAACTTATCACAAGCAAAAACAACAGCTAGAAATTCTTTTTCAGTAGTAGCATAATTCCTTTGAGCAGCGTCTAAAGTCTTACTAGCATAATGAATAACGTTTAGTTTTTTATCAATTCATTGCCCAAGGACAGCACCTACAGCAAAATCACTAGCATCACACATTATTTCAAAGGGTAAACTCCAATCAGATGGTTGAACAATAGGGGCTGTAGTTAAGGCCTTCTTAAGAGTTTCAAAAGCTCCCTTACAATCATCATCAAAAACGAAGGGTGCATCTTTTTGAAGAAGATTAGTGAGGGTTTTTGAAATCTTAGAAAAGTCTTTAATAAACCTTCTATAGAAACCAGCATGACCAAGGATACTACGAATACCTTTGATGTCTCTTGGGCATGGCATCTTCTCAATGGCCTCAACCTTATCTCTATCAACTTCTATGCCTCTTTCAGAAACTTTATGCCCAAGGACAATCCCTTCATTAACCATGAAGTGGCATTTCTCCCAATTAAGAACAAGATTAGTTTCTTCACATCTCTGCAAAACTCTATCAAGGTTGTGTAGACAATTATCAAAAGAAGTTCCATAGACAGAAAATTCATCCATGAACACTTATACAATTTCCTCACAAAAACCATGAAAGATAGCAGACATGCACCTTTGAAAAGTAGCAGGAGCATTACATAAACCAAAAGGCATACGTCTATAAGCATAAGTTCTGTAAGGGCAAGTAAAAGTAGTTTTTTCTTGATCTTGTTGTTTAACAGCAATTTGAGAGAAACCAGAATAACCATCAAGAAAAAATAATGGGTCTTTTTAGACAACCTTTCCAACATTTGATCAATAAAAGGAAGCGGGTAGTGATCTTTCTTAGTAACTTAATTCACTTTTCTAAAATCAATGCACATCCTATAGCCTACTACTATTCTTTGAGGAATAAGCTCATCATTATCATTAGGAACAACGGTAATACCTCCCTTTTTAGGAACACAATGAACATGACTAACCCATTCACTATCAGCAATAGGGTAAATAATACCAGCATCAAGGAGTTTCAATACCTCATTTCTTACCACTTCCTTCATCTTAGGATTTAAACGTCATTGGTGCTCTACTACTGGCTTTGCATCTGGTTCTATATTGATAGAATGATGACATATAATAGGTGAAATCCCTTTTAAATCATCCAGAGTATAGCCCATAGCTCCTTGGTGTTTCTTCAAAACCTCCAATAACCTTTCCTCTTCTTTTCCGGAAAGTTTAGAGCTAATAATAACAAGATATATCTTTTTATCATCTATATAAGCATATTTGAGATCACCAGGGAGAGGTTTTAGATCGAAAACCGGATCCTTTTTAGGTGGCAACATGGTACCCAAGTCTTCTACATGCAAGTTATGCTTAAGCATCTTAGGCTGATCACGGAGAATATCTTCAATCTCATTCCTTTCTTCCATGAATATTTCACTTTCATTATCTTCCATAAATTGCTGCAAAGCATTGTTAGGAGCAAGAGAAATAGAAGCAAGTTGTTCAACTCTAAAATCCTCATTATGGGTTTCCTCTTTACAAGGTTCTTTGGCGAATTTTGAGAAATTAAACTCATAAGATTCTCCATCAAACTTAGTCAAGATTTTCTCCCTTTTGCAATCTATAATAGCTCCACAAGTACTCAAGAAAGGTCTACCAAAGATAATAGGATAAGTTTTACTAGCAGCTGAACCAAGTACTAGAAATCAGCAGGGTACTTAATCTTAACACAAAGAACTTCAATGTCTCGTACAATACCAATTGGAGAGATGGTCTCTCTATTACCAAGGTGAATAACCACATCAATCTCTTCCAATTCGCAGGGATGGGTTTCATGCATAATTTCTCTGTAAAGCTCATAAGGAATAACACAGGAGCTTGCACCAATATCACATAAACCATAATAGCAATGATCACCAATTCTAACAGAAAGCAAAGGGACACTAGCTTTTTTTAGTTCTAGTAGGATGTGAAACAATGTTAGAAGCATCCTCACAAAAGACTGTGTGTCCATCTTCTATGCTTTTAGTGACAAGGTCTTTCACAATTGCTACCACAGGTTCAACATTTATTTGTTCATCAGGTTCTATAGTTCTTTTTTCACTTTTGGTGATTATATTAGTTATCATAGGATGATCCTTTACCTTATCTAGGAAGGGAACCTTCTCAATATAAGGTTCAGGTAAGATGGGATCAATAATGCAATACTCAGCACTCCCAACAGGAACACAGTCAACACTATCTTTATAAGGTTCATGGTACTTGTTCCATCCCCTTTTTGGAATTTCAATATAAGAAGCAAAATCCCTAAAGCAATTCGTAATAACTTGCAAATCAAGACCATAAACATTTTTGATATTTTGAAAGTCATCAGTTCCCATAAAAGATTCAATGCATTCATAATCATAATTTATACCTGACTTTCTACCTTTGTCATTCTCCCAAGCTTTAGCATTGTCTTGAATACGGTCCAGAAGATCCCATTTAGCTTCTTCTTCCATGCAAGTGAATGATCCAGCACAAGAAGCATCCAATAAATCCTTGTCATGTAGAGGGAGCCTTGCATAAAAGTTGTTGATAATAATATTGTCGGGAAGCTCATGAATGGGACATTTGAGCATTAGTAACTTCAATCTCCCCCAAGCTTGAGTTGTACTCTCTCCATCAAGAGGCCAAAAGTTGTATATTTGATTCCGATCTTTATGAATCTCACTAGGAGGATAAAACTTTCAATAAAAGAGAGGCACTATTTCCTCCCATTCCAGAGCTTGACCATTCTTCAGCATCTTATACCATTCCTCAACTCTTCCTTTCAGTGATAATGAGAATAACTTCTTCTTAACACTATCTGTAGTAATATCTGCACACTTGAACAACCCGCATAATTCGTGTATAAAGAGCAAATGATCACCGGGATGGACTGCTCCATCCCCAACATAGTAGTTATCCATAACACGATAAATAATTCTTGTAGGTATTTTAAAAACATCATTCTCAGCAGGTGGTGGTTTATCTACTACCTTAGCAGTGGTAGTATGTAACACCCTCGAATTGGTCCTATGCAAGTTTTAGCCCTTTCCGCCAAACCCGCATAGAAATGATTCAAGGACGCCCACCAGGCACTTTCGTGCGGGTGGAAAACGAAGTAATACCATTACACAGCAGTCCTCGAGTGTGGGACCCACAGAACAGATATATATACAACAACGACTCAACGAGTCAAGAATACAGATATACAATACAAAGTTCCAAATCACCTTGAAAACGTTACAGCGTTCGAGTACGGACAAGATGCAAATGGGGCTAAGAGCCCTGAAGAATAACCAATGGCGTCCATAACCCTACCCAGGCCAAGCCGGAAGGGTAACCCTGCTAACGACGTCGATCTCAACCTGCTAAAGCAAACGGGGTGCCGATAAAGGGCAAAGAAAAAGAGGAGCGTCAGTACTGAGGCCACTACATGGCGAGGCTAGAATTCGGCGGCTCTCGCCTACATAGGTATGGTGGGCTGAAGCGGCAGCGCAGCGGCACTAAACAACCTATAGAGACTCGGTATCACTAGCGGCTATTAGAGAGGGGTAAGAAAGAACTATTCGGATCCTACCTGCGGCTAACACCAAACATACCCATCCTAGTATTTCCCCCTCGAGACCAAACGAGGAAGTCGGACCAAGGAACTCACACAGTTGGCAATTTTACTCATTCCGTTATAGTTGCAGCGCTTAGCCGCTTACTAATCAGATATAGATATCATGAGTTATCCTGAAGCATAAGTAGTGGGCAGTTTTAAACACTATTCCGTTATAGTTGGAACATTTACTAGTCAGATATAATTGTCCTGAGGAATCGCAAAACCCAGTAATTGTTGGCACTTTTATCACATTCCATTGGACTTGCAATACTTACTAGGCAGGTATAGCATGACACAGATCACCACAGATCCACCAGTTGTTGGCATTTTTAATATTAAATCCGTTATAGTTGAAGCTGATTACTAGTCACATATTAAGTCAAATTTATAGCACTACTTTAGTTATGCTTGTCTATGATCGAGATACTGTGCTCCAAGTCGTCCATAACCGCGGACACGGCTTTCAGAAAGTTTTACCCTACAGGGGTGCACAAATAGCAACACGCACTCGATCAACCTCGGAAAAACCAACTTAAAACCCAACGAGGCATTCACGACAAAGCGATCACAGGATTCATAAAATATTTCAGGGGGCCACCCCACTAAGCTACCCGCAACGAAGTTGGCCGGCTCCGGAATGGACCCAGGGTTTGTGTGGACGGCTGTAAATGACTGTGAACCCGAAAGTGTGACTGGCTTGTCGATACAGCGAAAACGTGTCACGATCCTAAACAGTACAGGTGCTCCACGCACAATCTTAAATAAAGCAGTAAAGCATGGCATAAGTACATGATAGTAATAAAACCCCAAACTAGTTGTGGCCCCAAGAAATAAGAAATGAATCAATCTCTGGCTAAGGGGGATTCATAGAGTCTCCCATATGTGGATAGTGCGAATAGTCAAGGAACAGGTATCAGGTACTCGGGGTCCTACGGGACACAAGTGAGCGTGGAAGAACCAAATAACATCTATTGCCCACCGATGCCTCTGCATTAGTTATATCTAGCAATTTAATAGTTGTATTTAAAGTCATGATCAACTCCACCATAAACATATGCCAGCATACCAACAACTGTGGTACTCGACAACACGAGATCGCACCTGAGCAAGCAACTACAACTCGCAAGGCCAGCTATCTACCAAACAACAGGTATTAGGAGGTGTCCATGGCAATTTAGAGGCTGCACGGGATATAACTAGTGCTCGGAAACTAAAGCATCGCGACACGGATAGCAATAGATCAATAGGAGGAAAAAAAAAGACTATAAATGCAAAATAGGTAAAGGGGGAGAGATGCTTGCCTGGGAAACACTACCGATGGATCATAACCAGAGAACTTGTTGATACTCGCATCAACTCATCGGCCTAATCCGCGAAGAAGCAAACACTAGAAGAAACACTGGATGCAATATTTAAAACTACGGCAAAAGATCCGGCATGCTTATGGTATGATGCAGATGTGGTGCAATTAGGCAATATTAAGTGGAACCGGGGTCCCGATAATTAATTAATATGTTCCAGTTATTTAGGTACCCCGCAATTTAAATGTTGTCTTAACAGGGCAAAACATGGCATCGGTTCTCTACACAAATTTAAATGGAGTCCAGAGTAAGACAAAAGTATCCTGCATATAGACTCCATGTTTAATTATGAGGTGAATCGGCATAATGCCCCCAAACCACAAACATGTATGCATGTATGAACAATTTATATGCAATAGTTTTATATATAGCATTTATAAAATAGGGGCTCGGGAAAAGGTTCACACATCGGGGTTCGGAAGATCTTGGGTTCCGGGGGTTCGGGTCTGGGTCTCAGGGTTCGACGGGATCAGCGAGTTCGGTTCGGCGGGATCAGTCTTCGGAGGTCGTTGCAGGACTTGGTTTGGCGTCGGTGACTCATCGGATTCGCCCTGGCCGATGTCGATCTTGTTGTCGCGAAGATCTTGTCGGGTCCGCGTATCGGGTCGGTCTTGGCATCCGGGGTGAAGTACTTGTCGTCCTTCGGTTCCCTGTCGACGTGCTTGATGTCCTCGATGGAGAACTCGGTGTTCTGCGGCGAAGTGCTAGTCGTTCAGGTGGCGATCTTGGCGGTCATCAGGTCCTCGGTCATCGGTGCGGGACGGAGGTCTTGTCGATGGTTCATCGGGTGCCGCCGGGTTCGGTCTTCGCAGCCGAAAAGAACATCATGGCGTCCGGGTTCTCGGCGAACTTGGCGTTCCATGACCTTCGAGTGGCGTCGTGTCGAACTTGAATCGGTGCCCGGGTCTCCGAGTTGCAGTTTGTCTTCACATACGCCATTTTCCCAACATTGCAGTACCACATCACCGAAATGTCCACCAACACCAACATTCCCCTCACTGGCTCTCCCCATTATGTCGACACAGCTATAAACAACCAGAGGACCTGGAGGCGAGGCCACGAGACGTCAGCTGGCTACGAGGCTGCGTGTGCTGGAACACGGGCGAGAAGCACAATGGCGGCCTTGGTTTGTGCATCTGCAGGAGCCCATGCGGAAGGGGACCCAGGTTGGAGAATGGTCGGAGGTGGCGGCGCCTGGCTCATCTCGAGGCGGCAGGGCGCACGCAGACCCACGGTCGAAGGGGCGGTGCCGGGGAAGGACATGGCTGAGAGGGAGGGCGCCAGGGCAGGGCTTGTTGCCGACGACAAAGGGCAAGGTCGACTACGACGGGAGGGTCGAGCTCGGCTCGAGGAGGAAAAGGCGGCGGCGGTGCAGGAGGGGCGGCCGCTCGCGGGGAGGAGGCCGAGAGGGCGGCGACGGAGATGCGGATGGGCCGGGGAGGATGCGCGCGGTGGGGCTCAGACCCAAGGCGGCGGCGGCGAGCTGAGGTGGGAGGTGGCGATGACGGAGGCTTGAGGAGGCGGACGAGGAAGGCGGCCGGAGAGGGCCTTGTGTCCCTGGCGGCGGGCGGCTACAGGCCGGATCAGGGGCTTGCAGGGGAGGACAAGACCGCGGCGAGCGCGGGGCCTAGCGGGGTAGGTGGCTCCAACCAGCAAGGCGGGCTGGGCGAGGACGCACGGAGGGCGGCCGTGGCGCTCGCGGACGGAGAGAGACGGATGCGGGGAGAGGGAGCGAGGCGGTCGAGCGGTCGTCGGGGATGGGCGAGAGAGGATGGAGAGGAGCGAGCTGGGGGAGATGGGAATCGCGTGCGGGTGGGACAGGTGGTAGGTGGGCATGGTCAGGTGCGGTACACGGGGCTGGGGAGTGGCGCGATGGGGAGCCTCGTGTTGCACGCAAGACGTAGCAGTGGATCGAGGCGGGTTGGGTTAGCGTGTAGCGGCAGGGAGGGGCGTGGCGCGAGGCGGTCGGGAGAGCAGGTGCTCTCTCTCCTGCGGGATAGGAAGGCACCGGGTGGGGCGCGCGAGCAGGGAGAGAAGGAGGGTGGGTGGCCAGGCGGGAGCGGGAAACGGGAGGCACGCAGGTGGCGGTTGGGAGGGAAAAATTGGAGGAGGCAGGTGGTAGGTAGGGTAGGGGTGGATTAGGAAGGGTTGGGGTAGGTAGGAAAAAGGTTAGGGCTAGGTCTGCTCTGGTTTTGTTTACTGGGGGTGGTCGGCTGGGTCAGTTTGGGCCTGGTTCGGCTGCCCCCTAAAAATAATATAAATATTTTATTATTTAAAACGGGGCTTTTGCAAACCGTATTTAGACAAACCAAAATATTCCGGAGGCCCGGGTTTTGTATTTGAATAAAGGCTAGGTATTTAGAAAACAGAAATAGGATTTTCGAAAATAGTTTCAGACAACAGATGCATGATGATGACGATGCGCAAATGCAATGTGGCATGATGACATGAGCATGCGGTCATGATGATGCAATGCACAAAAACACAGCGATTTTCTAGTAGTGGTTTTTGCGGGGCGCCACATAGTAGCATTACCAAATAAGAAACTCAGCGAATTATCCATAACAAAAATAAAGCAACTAGCAGAAGTAAACTATACTCATAGTAGAAGTTTCCTTTACCAGTTCCACTCTCCAATAGCGCTTTACTCCCCGACAACGGGGCCAGAAAATAGTCTTGATGACCCACAAGTATAGGGGGTGTATCGCAGTATTTTCGATAAGTAACAATGTCGAACCCAACGAGGAGCAGAAGGTGCTGGCTGGTGGTATGGATCAGGAATTCTCTGCAAATACTTAGCAAACGGATTTTTAGAGGTTTTTGATATAGCAAGTAAACGAAGTACGAGTAAATAAAAGATAGTAGGAATAAATGCAGCAAGTGGCCCAATCCTTTATGCAGCAAAGGACAGGCCGGTTGTATTACTTAAGATGACCAAACGTTCTCGAGGACACATGTGAAGACTGTCAAGTGCTTTCGCTTCATATAGTTGATTAATCTTCTTTAGCTTGCTAAGTGTTGTGTGGGTGAACCTGTGCTAATGTACCGACCTTCCTAGGACTAATACATACTTGTGATTATACCCCTTGCAAACATCCGTAAGTACAAGAAAGTAATTAAGGTAAAAACCTAACCACAGCTTTAAACTCTAAGACCCTTACGTCCCTTGTGCAATGGTTTCCTAACGGGGGTTCAGGTTTCTGTCACTCAGGCAACCCCTACGATTAGTAGCCAAACACACAATGCATTCCCCTAGAAGAAGTGTCATGTAGTCGACGTTCACATGACACCACTAGAAGAAGTACACCACAACTTAAATATCAAACTATTGAATCTTTCTAAACACAACTCCACTACTAACAACATGACTTCTCCCATGTCCTCAAGAACAAAATGAACTACTCACAAGACATCATATGGATCATGATCAGAGATGGAATAATGATGTATAACAATCTGAACATAAACAATAATTCAATGGTTCACTCAATAGCATCAACTACAAAGAGTAATCAACACCGGGAATGTTTCCCCTATGAACTATGCAAGATTCAACCCAATTGTTACAGCAATATGGAGATGGTGATGAGGGTGCTGATGGTGATGATGGTGGTGATGATGATGATGATCCCGATGAAGTCCAGCTTGATGGTGGTGTTGATGGCGACGATCTTCCCTCTTCGGGAAGGAATTCCCCCGTCAGAAATCTGTCTGCCGGAGAGATCTTTCTCTCTCGGTGTTTTCCGCCCCGCAGAGGCGGCGGAATCTTTCGGTGGTCGCTCCCTGAGTCTTAGGGTTTCGGGAGGATAATATACGCCAGAGGAGAGTGCCAGGGGTGGACCAGGGCGGCCACACCACCTAGTGGCGTGGCCTAGGCTGGCCCGCGCCAGGGGGTGGTGTGGGCCTCTTTTGGCCCATCTCCAGCCCCCTTCTGGCTTCCTTCGTCTTCTGGAAAAATAGGATTTTCCGTATATTTTCCTGGATTTTCTGATCTTCGCGAATTTTGCCTCCAAACAGCATCTTTTCCATCAGAATCCTGAATGCAGCGGTCCATGCTCCAAAAGTCATCAACCATGCAAAAACAGATAAAATAACATAAGTATCACCTCTCAGTACGAAATATATCAATGAATAACAGTGAATTATAACATAGAATAGTGATGCAAAATGGACGTATCAAGGATGACCAAAGCATCCTGTTAATTGATGAAGATGCTCCATGGTTACTGCCACACGGTCATAAGCAAGGCATTTTAAGAAACAAGTGACTATATCTTTTTTGAATTGCTTTGGTGGTTTTTGAGATGCAATAAATATACCAAGTTTAAACCTGCATTGTATCTGTGAAGAAATATCATATTGTGAGTCTAAAAATGTACCTGTAGTTTAAACCGGACCCACTTCCTGCTAATTTGGTAGACATTTATCTTTTTCACCCGGAGACACCAACCGAGACTTAAGGGGTTGCGACAGGCTGGGTGCGCGAGCCCGTTTATTCCCGGATGGTGTCTCCAACCAGGACTAAAGATGAACCTTAGTCCCGGATGACTACACCAACCGGGACTTAAGGGGTTGCGGCATGCTGGGCCAACATGAGCCCTTTTATTCCCGGATGGTGTCTCCAACTAGGACTAAATATGAACATGTAGTCCTGGTTGGAGACACCATCCGAGACTAAACATGGGTGGAAACACTATACTAGTGAGTGGCGACAGTATTTCGGTGGGTGGCGACACTATGCCAGTGAGTGTCGACACTATTTCGTGAGTGGCAGCAATATGCCAATGAGTGGCGATACTATTTTGGTGGGCGGCGGCACTATGACAGGGGTGAATGTCGACCTTATGTCATGAGTGTCGACACTATGTTGTGCTGCTTAATCTATAAATAGGCAAGATGCATATGGTGGAGTACAAGATGGTGTGTGAGAGCAAGGACACCACTACATCGGAGCTTCTCGAAGATGTCTTAGGATCCTGTCCTAAGACATCTTCGAAGAGCTTGCCATAGAGGCACTCCCTAATATGTGAAATTTGTTAGCTCTCCGACGTATTTATCTAACTAGAGAAGTTATAAACTATAAGATGGTGTGCGAGAGTAGGGACACCACTACGGGAGATCTTCTTGAAGATGTCTTAGGATCCCGTCCTCAGACATCTTCATGGAGCTTGCCATAGAGGCACTCCCAAATATGTGTAATTTGTTAGCTCCCCGGCGTGTTCATGTTTTTGGTTCTTGCTTGTTTCAACGGCCGATGATTAAAATTCTAGGGCGCTCACTCACTTCGTCCTTGTGATTTTTGTGTCCAACATAAGTATGAGGCCTATAGTACTTGATCTTCATATTTTTGGTTCTTTTTTTGTTGCATTACCTTCACTAGCCGCAATGAACCTATGTATCTCCATGCTATGGCCAACATCCAAGACATTCATTAATATTAAAAAATAAGCACTTGAGCGAACTCACAAGAATACAACAAAATCTTTAGTCCCGGTTTATAAGGGCCTTTAGTCCCGGTTTCCGAACCTAGACTACGGAATTGGGACTAAAGCCCCTCCTTTAGTCCTGGTCTAGCCACAAACAAGGAGTAACACGCAAGACATTTATTAATATTAAAAAATAAAAATTAATCATAATCATATCTAGCCCTATAGTACACAGCTTGAGGGTCGTCTTCGTCATCCTCATCATCATCGTCATTGTCGCTAGGCGCACGCGGCTAGATCCTCAGCCTAGCCATGGCATATTCCCAGGGCACCTGCTACTCCGACCTCGGATTCACGACACGTGTGGGAGGGGGCTCCCAGATGATGATTCTGCTATTCCAGCGACCTTCACCATTGCCACACTTCTTGTGGCTCTGCGGCGTGTGTAGGTACCATAGGCGAGGATGATCACCCTCGGCGATGTAGCGTATCAAGCCGGCGATAGTCTGGTTCTCCCACCACAAGCTGCGACGGGCTTCGTTGTGGTTCACTGGTGGCGGGTTGTCAACCTCATACCTAGCGAGCTCCCTTTCCTACCGGTTAGCAAAGAAGATATTCTAAGTGTCATAGTTGTCGAGATCCCAATGGGGATCCATCCACTACTTTGACGTGAGCTCGAGGTAGAAGTGGTTCATGATGGCCGCCTGGAAAGCGGAACGTTGAGGCACATGAGGGATAGGAACCCCTCCAGCGCTCAGCATTCAGTCGGTGGGCAGTCGGTAGCCCGACGGGCATGCGTAGCTGGAGGTGCACAATGCCTCAGTCTCCTTGAGGGTCAGAATGACCTAGTATGCGGTGTCCATTGTTGTGAGAGGGGAAGGTGTGGATGTGTGGATGGCCATAGCGGTCGGCCTAGATATAATGGGAAAGGGCGGGAACACATGGAGGTAAGAGGAGGGAAATGGCGGGAAAGCATGGCGCGTCGCTTCATGGCTCTCAAAATGGCAGGAAATATCTTTAGTCCTGGTTAGTGGCTCCAACCGAGACTAAAGGCCTCAGAAATATCTTTAGTCCGAGTTACTAGTTTTAGTAGTTAGACTAACTATTTTAGAAAACACAAAATGGTTTTGAATTAGTCAATCAAATTCAAACACTTTTTATATTGAAAGTTTTATTAGATTCGAAAGTATGCAAAATATATGATTTAATGCATTTTTAATTTAAAATATGCAAAAAAATTAGTTGTATAACAGAGTATGATAATATATTTAAATTATAAGTCTTCTTTTTCTGAAAATTTTGATATATAATACATAATTTTCTTTATTATAGTATTATAGATATTTATTTTATAATATTTACTTATTTTGTAAATAAATAATTAGCCGAAAGCACCTCACTAGAGGTTCGTGGTATAAATACCGCCGCCTCCTCTCCCAGTTCGAGCCACCAACCGGGACACCCTCTTCTTCTTGGACGCCGTCGCCGCCCGCCCGGAGGACCCCCGTGCCACTAGCCGTCACACCGCCCGTCTCCGCACCAGGAGGAGCCGTCCCCTGCAGGAGGAGCCCTGCGCCGCACCGCCGTGTCTGACCTCCGTGTCGCGCCTGATCCCCACGCTGCCCGTCCACGCGCCACCGCAGTCCTCGCCCGTCCACGTGCCGCTGTCCCCGCAACAGAGAAGAACGTGAGTAATCCGGGCGTCTAATTTTTTCTTAATTATTATTTCTTAGTTAATTAGCAGTGCTAGTATTATTTCTTAGTTATTAGTTAGGATTTCTTAGTTAGTAGTGCTAGGATTGCTTAGTTATTACTTAGGATTGCTTAGTTAGTAGTGCTAGGATTTCTTATTAGGATTTAGGAATTAAGGGATTTAATTTAGAAGTAGATTTAATTAGTTAGTATTGCTAGTGATTAGGATTTAGGGATTTAATTTAGAATTAGATTTAATTAGTTACTATTGCTAGTATTGCTAGTTATTAGGATTTAGGGATTTAATTTAGAAGTAGATTTAATTAGTTAGTATTGCTAGTATTGCTAGTTATTAGTTTCTAAGTATTGCTAGGATTTAATTAGAAGTAGATTTAAATAGAAATAGGATTGCTAGTATTGCTAGTATTAGCTTAGGGTTATTTAATTTTAGGATTTTTTCTTAGAATTATTTGCTTAGAACTATTTGCTTAGGATTATTTTGATCAAATGCCTATTTTATGATGCCCATCCTGCATCCTCGTCGTCGACTCGACGACAACGGCGTAGGACTGGGCTCCGCCAAGCATGTCAGAGACTAGGCTCCATCGGGCTAGCACTGATAGGTGCTACCTTCCGGGACGTGTAGGTTGGTGAGGAATCCGGGTCTCGTCGTTGACCTGGAGCTTCTTTGGTGGTGGTCGCGTGGTCCACTATTGATACAGAGGGAGCTGCCTCTCAAGGAGGTGGTACAGAATCGTGTCAGGGAGGAGAACAAGCACGTCTGTCACTATATGGCTGCGTGGAGGTCAGGGTCTCCAATACCTAACAGTTTTTTTAGTGATCTCACCCTAGCTATGCTCCTGTCATGGTTCCTTCTCTTTGGGTGTTTACCGCCCGCGGCTCAGGACCCGAGAGTCAACATCTAGTTTTATTGAGAGAGATGTTATTCAAGATGTATTAGTGATATTATATGATATTATTATTGCATTAACTGGATTATTAGAGATGTATTAGTGATATTATCTGATATTATGTTGCATTAACTAGATTATTATAGATGTAATATTGTTTTATTAGTACTTTGTTGTTGTGATATGGTACATTGTTAATTTTGTTACTCATATGCACATTATTTCATAGAAGTTATTCTATGGACTTCAACGGAAGAGAAGGTGAAGGGAGACTGTTCCACAATATAAATGGTAGAGCGCTACCTGACCATGGTGGAGCGCTCCTCGATCAGGGTGGATCAAAAGACTGTGGAGCAGAAGATGGCTCACAGTTTCTAAGCGAGACCAGTGATGGAATGGAGATAGAACCAAATGACGATGCGCAAACGCGTGTTGATTGCGATGACGGCTTCCAAAACGATGGACCAACCTTAGCAAAGTCTAGCAAGGTATATTAATCCTCTTGTGATCACTAGATAGATGCATTAATTGATTTGTGTATATATGTATTAACGAATGTTTCTTATTTTAGACCTCTGGTAAAAGTAATAAACGAGGCCCGACCAAAGGGATGGCCGCCAATGCGCATCTCATAATTGAGGTCGTCTATCCAGAAGGCTTACCGTTGCTTCCCAAAAGTAACGCAAATACATTTGTGCATCAATGAGGATTTATTGTTAGGGACAACGTCCTGATCAGCATTCCTATTGGAATAAGCCAACAAAGGGATATGGAAATCCTATTAGTTTTGTCGAGGACAAATACAAAGACAAACTATGGGCGAAGCTCATTTCACATTTCACCCTACCGGTCTTGGAATCTGATGAGGCTACAAATGGTATGTGGTCCAAAGTAAAGCATTTCACACTTAAGAAGATGGTGAAACTGTTCAATAACTACAAGAAAAGATTATGCAATGAATATCTCAAGAAAGAAAGGTTCCAGAATTCACTGACCACACTAGAGAAGCAGCGGCATCAATGGGACAGCTTTCTGGAGTACACAAAATCAGAGCCAGCTAAAGAAAGGTCGAAAAAGAATAAGGAAAATGCTGCAAAAAACAGATATCATCATAGGATGGGGACATGTGGCTACAAGACTTCCGTGCCTAAGTGGGAGGAAGTTGAGGCCGCCTTGCATGCTCAAGGGATCACTCCAGCTACACATGACTGGACCATCAGGGTAAGAAATTGGTTACTCGCGCATGGGGCGAAGTATGAACATGGGAGTTAATAATGGATGAAAATAATAAAATTGCTACACCCCATGAAGCAATTGTTAAAACAATCGAGGAGGTTTGAGAGGGAAAGTTCAAACCCGACAGAGAGAACGACAAGCTGACAAAGGCCCTCGCGAATCCTAAAAAACAAGGACGAACACGATGCATCCGACCTTCTATGCCGTGGAAGACTGGGTTTCCCAAGTAAAGTGAATCTTATAGTAGCCGAGAGATAGCAAAGAAGCGGAAGGAGCAAGAGGAGGCAGACCGGTTCCATAGAATAGAAAGAACGACCAACGAACTATATGCCATGCTAAAGGAGCAACAGAAGCAACTGGAGGAAATGCGCCAACAATGGGCAACTCATCAGCTGCAACAAGAAATTGTCGGCAGCCCATCTCAGCGGAGAAGCAGCATGGCGTCCACGACGGCCGATCCGATGGATCTCTACCCCGTGGATAATATCACCGAGAAGAGAGGATGTGGGCTACATGTGGGAGTGATCAACTTATCCTTCAAGGCGGCTATCGGCTTTGCTTTGTCCTGTGAACCTGGAGCATGCTGGCGTGGCAATGAGATTCCAGATGGCTTTGCTTGTGTCAGGGTGGAAGAAGTTCTACCGCAATATGAATCACTGGATCTTGAAATCCATGGAGCTGAAGATGAGAGGATACTAGGAGAAGTTGGGGTGGTATCATTCTATGGCACAAGAAATACATTATGTTTCCAGGATCGGCACCCATGCCACCACCATCTCCTCCTAGTCGCAACTCAACACCTCCAAGTCCACATGATGAGGATAGGGACTACGACCACCATAGCACAAGTCCGCCGCCACATCAGCCGAATCCGCCACCACGTCAGGTGACTCGGAAGGTCGCCGCTCGGTCGACTAGAGCTACTACTTAGAAGAAAGGTAGTAGGGCGAAGAAAACCCCACCGCCTCCTACCAAGTTACCTTACGAGATGAATGATGAGGAAATGAAAGCGATCAACGATGTCCAAGTGAAAGCCGTTTTGCATCGAAAGAGCCTAAGCAAAAGCAGATATTTGATCCAAAAGTCAAAAAGTGGGCTAAGAGTTTCATTGAGCAACCATCGCAATATGATATAAATAAGGTAGATGACTACACACGGTGTCTGATGAGAGTTGTTACAACTAGGAAGAAGACAAGTAGTAGTGCAAGCAGAAAAAGAGACGTTGCCAACTCGGTGAATAGGCAAACCAATCGATCCCACTGCTCAAGGTGTTACCAAGTGTTGATCAGGATATTAGTATTGATGAAGTAGAGGACTTTGCTAGAAATGTTGGTATTAGTGTTGATCAAGTGCTAGGCGGACATGTCGACTTACAAACGAAAATAACATGGAAATATGAATACGGGAAGTCTCTGGTCAGACCTGAAGAGATCTAGTATCTACCAACACAAATACGAAGGCTGCATGTGTGGTATATGAAGGCCACAAAGGAAGAAGGGTGAATAATGCTTCTTGCAGAATTTACAATAGAGCATTTCAATGGTGTAGACGAGATCCAAGTCTATCTTGAGAAACTCTATATGTTATTCATAGAAGACGCCCTCGACTTGAGTCTCGTCAGTTCCTATTGTCTGTAAGTGAATCATTTATTTTATATGATAAAGTCTCTAACTCTGCTTGTTCATTTCTTGTAATTATCCTCACTACGCTATTACGCAGAATGAATAGCGAGGAATGTGACCTAAAGGGAGTCTTCAACATTGGGTTCATCGACCAATGCCGAGTTAATGAACGATTGCTACAGGAATACCCCAGGAAATGGAGCAACTTACTAAGGGACATATAGAGGCAATATTACAAAAAGAAAATAATGTTTCCTTACAACTTCAGGTGAGAGTGTTACTGTCTTGTACACATTCAATTTTAACTGTAATTGATGAGTTACTGATGTATAAAATGTGCGCAACTTCCATTATATTCTGCTGATCATTGAAGTTGACGCTGGAAGAGTTGAAATCAAGGACTCACTAAATAAAGAACAAGCGGAATACCAAAGAATTATAAATGTGCTCTAGATGTAATTTCAGTCATCATCGCACCATATTGGTCTCTTTGTTCATTTCCTGAGATATCAAGTAACTAATAACTCATTTATTCATTTTTTTATCGGGCAAGGTTTGGCAAAAATTTCACCAAGGGGATGATAGGTGATTTTAAAGATGTGCTTAGATTTCATCCGATCGAGGTAAGTAACACGAGTTAGGTCTGGGCATCTCTTTAATTCTAGTTTCAATACCAATATTATATCATGCTTGATTATTATTTAATTATATTTATTCTCGTAAAGCACGAGAGACAACCACGAGGGACTAATTTGTGTGGATACTTTATTTGTCAGTATATTCGCTCAGAGGTCAGTGAGCGGGACGTAAAATTTATACAAGTACATGAATAATATATTCAAAATTTGATTTTTTACCATCAATTGTGTTGAGTGTCATTCATAATATTTGTTATGACGATTGATATTCATATTGATCACCTTCTTTTATTTATAATTGGAAAGAATGCGGGAGAAACTCCAATCGAGGGAGCGCCTAGTAGCGATTCAAGAGGAATTGGCGGGATTTTCGGTTGACCATGTCATAGACCCAAGGGGGACAATTTCATATCTAGGATCTCCAAATAGACGGGCTCTAGTCCCGGTTGTGATCACCATGTAACCAAATTATATATATATATATGCTCGTAAGATAAGTTATATTATATATGCATCAACATGTACATTTTTTACCAATCGGGACTAAAGGTCCTCCTGCCCCGCCGCGTTGCAGCTGCCACGTGGGTGGACTCTAGTCTCGGTTCCACAACTCCGATTGTAGAACCGGGATTAGAGGCCATCTGAAACCGGGACTAGAGGCCCGTTCTCCATAGTGTTAGATCATCTCTAGCAGATACCGCATCCATCCATACCGCAAAACGTCTATGCGGTAAACCGCAACTAATCTTTGCGCTGCGAAAAATGTCGGCGCGGAATAGATATTGTATATGCATACCGTAAAACATAATATACCCATGAATATTACATCGTATTTTTCGTAGACACACGGATCTAGATCTGGCCCGACGTGTGCCTGCCGCTGCTCCAAGAAGACGCACCGATTCACACCGCCACTGGCCGAAATCGTGCCGCTGCCGCCTGATTCGCGCGTGCTTGGCTGAGTGCGCACGCCGCCGTGCTGTTTTCTTGCTGCGCGCGCCGTGCTAGCTGCAAATCGGGCGGCCGGCTTTGGATGGTGGCGGCGACGGCGGGATGGATGGAATCGATCTCTAGCGGCCGACTTCGGACGGCGGCGACGAGGCACTGTAGCTAAATATTCTCTCCTTGCCAACCGTCTTTTCGTTTGCGGTAAACCGCATTGAGAGCTCTCCATCCGAAATATATGCAGCATGGAAGCGCCCATTTACAGTGAACCACAATTTTTCCCAATGCAGTATGGTTTAAGGTATCTAGAAAATCCACTTTTTTCACCTCGTACCGCAAGCTAACAGTTATTTTGCGGGACGGGACCTGATGCGGTATCTACTTGAGATGCTCTTAGGGCATCTCTAACCGATCCCCAGTCGGTTAGAGGAGTAAACTGCTCAAAATCGGTTAGATAGCAGTTTCTAACCGATCTCCTAAAGTTAGCCGAGTAAATCAAACGATCATCTCCAAATATATTTAACATAATATATACATAGTACAAAAAAAGTCGGTCGAATTTGACTAAATTCAACCAAATTCATCTCCTCCTAACCCTATTCCTCCTCCCGGTCGTACGAGAAGGAATTGCTATCGAGGTCGATGACCGCCGCCATCGTCGATGGCCCCGCGTCCTCCTTATTCCCCACCATGATGTCGGCCTTCCGTTTGGCCTCGGTGAATCCTCCGGCCGCTGTCGCTCCTCCTCGACGAGCTGCAGGTTGTGGCCGGCGAGCCCGACCGCCATCACCGCGTCGCGTCGCGGCGCTCCGCCTCCAGGTGCTCGTGGGCCTCCCTGTCCTCCCGCCTCTCGCGGTCAGAGACAAAGCGGAGACCCTCCGGCTCCAGCTCCGGCACCGGCCCTTCTAGCTTGAGGGGGAAATTGAGCTCACCGTAGTCGGAGTCGTGGAGGTGCACATTCTCGATGTCGTACGCCCTCGCCGCCTGCTCCGCCGATTGGAAGGAACCAACCCACACCTTCCTCTTGGTGTTGCGGTCGATGATTTCCGCCAGCCACGCACCCCACGACCGCTGACAAACGCCACGGTAGACCGACATTTGTGGCATGGGCAGGTCCAAGGTGCTGGCGGAGCGACGGGGCTGCCTCCGACGCTTGGGTGGAGCCAATCCTGAAGGAGAAGGAGGGGAACGACGGCGGGAAGAGGAAGAGGCTTGAGCTTGCTGCGGGGGGATGCGGTGCCGGCGAGCTCTGGGGATTGGTGGCGGAGACGGTCTGCGAGAGGATCTGGCCATCGCGGGGCTCCGCTGGTGGCTGTGGTGACGGCAGGAGGTGTCGGTGGTCGCCGGAGACGGGGGAGAGCATGAGGCGGGTGGTGTGAACGCGAGGGGAATAAGGGGAATCTTTTACTCATCGGTGCCGCCGATGAGTAAATATAGGAGTCGGCCGCACTGATGAGTAGATTATTTACTCCTCTAACATAGTTTGGGCATCAGTTAAGTGCGATTAGAGAAGTAAAAGAGCATTTTTTTACTCCTCTAACTGATTTTTGTACATCGGTTAGAGATGCCCTTACGACCACCCGACTTGCGCCCGCCAGCCTGGACTCTATATGGAGGGTCGAAAATGATTGCATCAAATATCTAATGGACAGAGCAGCAACATATAGTTTATTATTTCATGCGACTAAGACAGCAAAATAAGTGAACAACAGAGTATCTGTGTAGCGTGCAGCTCACACAGAAGGTATAACTTGCTAATAACAACAAGACGCAATGTTAGGTTTAGAACATGATGTAATGTTCACTAGTAATTGAGTTGCTCTATCACACAATAGCTAAAGTTTGATCACATATGAAGTTGATATATCACACAGTAGTTATAAAGACTATTAAGCAAATAGTAACCATCAATCATTTTCTCATGGACCCCAGAAAACAAACATTTCATGGTGAATGTGAAAGGTGGCTTGCATTTGTGCAAGAGGGACTCAATTGCTAATATATGATGCATTCCTATCAGGCACTAACTAAACATTATTAAAACTGTAACAGTGATCCACTAAAACATTGCATAAACAACACAAAATGCAGTACAATACCCCCTTCAATCCTGGACGCCATGGTGGCAGGTTGTTATCTGCTCGTAGCACACACAAGGGCTCTGGCAACTTGTACTGAATAAGACAATATGGTGAATACACCACACAATATTTAGGTTTCAACCAGCTCACCGAGGAAATAAGATGTTACTACAGAAATATGCTACTAATAATGATGGTTAGAATGAGTCCCATAATAAGCATGCAACAAGAAGCTTCACGAAACAAAAAATTAGGTCATCTAATTACCTGCTCAAAGTTGCTCCAAATAATATTGCAATCAGGGCCACGACCATCCCGCACAACCCTTATATCAATATCTGCACCCTGAAAGAACTTTATAAGCAGGACATACTAACTAACAAAAGTGTGGCGACGTATTCGTTTCAGCAATAAGGACATACCATAGTCATGGCACCAAAATGCGCAGCAGCCACCAAAATACTCCCAGTGCCAACAAAAGGATCGTACACAAGTCTCCTGGGCCGTGCGAGCCCTTGGTTGACCATGAGAAACGCCATTTCACAGTCCATTGCAGTCGGACCAATATACTTCCTGCTCTTGAGCTGATATGTCGACAATAGATGCCTATCCGCTGAGGTAGCCAGATGGGGACCTAGCTCTTGAGGGCGGAATGGGGCGGCGGAGGCGACTCACGCTCGCTCCGGGTGATCTCGCGCCGGCCAGGTAGTTATCGCCGGCGTCGGCGGAGCAATCTGGATCGTGGTTCCACTGTCTGGGCTCTGAGGAGGGTTCTGAGGAGGACGAATCGCTGGCGGCTAGGGTGGCCCTCGAGGAACTGGAGGACGTCGATGGACAGCTGGGTTGGACCACCGTGTCTCGCCGGCGTCGGAAGACGGACGAGGAATGAAGCAGCAGTTCTGGGAAGAGATAGGGTACCCCACGGCGGCGTCTCGATTCTAGGAGAAGACCTCGGTGAATGGATATGCGTCGCCTCTTGGTTTGGCTACGCTGGCGCCGGCGGTGGCCCTGGGAAGGACAAGGTCGACCTCTCCTTTTCTTCTACGGCGTGGGATGCACATGAAGCCATGGCGGGGACCTCTCCCTCCGGAGGGTTTCGGCGCCGCCGGTGATGGGCCGGCTAATCGCGGCGGCGTTTGAGCACGTCGATCCGATGGCGGCGTGGAGGGCTGACGTGGAAGCGGCAGGAGCGGCTGACGTGGACGATGGGCTTGACCGTACTCCTGATGCGACCGAGCTGAAGTTGGAGTCCGTTTACTCCTCGACCGCTGTCGCCAGACGGCTTCAAGCGGCATGGTCCAGGGTTTCCTACAGCCACAATCGATCTTCGTTGTAGTGTTCGACGCCCATCTCTGAAGCATCGCCGCGATCGACATCTCCTTCTCCTCCAACTGCGTGTTTCTCATCACCTGGACGGTCCTTCGTGGGCGTTCTGCACTTGTCTCCATAGTTCATGGACGGGAACGGCCAGGGATCGCTTCCTCGGGGTCCGCCCGCTGGGCCTATGCCTCCGGGTCCTCCGGTGGCCTCTGCTCCGTTGACGTGTGGACCTCCGGCCCCTGCTGCGCCGTTGTCGCGTGGTCTGCAAGCCGTCACTGCTGCGCCGCCACGGGGGCCGCCGTCTGCTGTGCCTGCGGCGTTTGGGGTTCCGCTGGGGTTCCCTCCCGGGATTCAATTCTGGCCTCCTGCCGCGAACTTGGCGGCATCTCAGGCCGCACAACTTCTGCTGCTGCAGCCGCCCTACCAGGGGCGCTCGCCGCACTTCGCCGGGCCGCCGCATGCAGCTATGGCCGGGGGCGAACAGGGAGGTGCCTATGCCCCTTTGCCCCATGCGCAACCTGGCCAACCGTCGGGCTCATAGCAGTTTACTGCGGGGGTCGGGTCGGTTGGCGCTTCGGTAAGTAACAGGTGCCACGTCTGATTTTCAGTCGGTTAGAGGAGAGAGGAGGAGGAGAGATAATGAGTTCGTCTGTAATCTTGCAGACGGTATGTTTCCAGAAAATACGGTGGTTAGCGACGCCTTCCCCCCCCCCCCCCCCCCCCCCCCCCATTGTATAGGTGTCGTCTGTTATATGTGGCCCCATAACAAATCTGGTCCTCTGATCTCTTTGTTCCCGAGTAAATAGTGTTAATAAATTATTTAATTAATTATATGCACCGATCGGTTTCAGATTCATACCGACGGACTAAAAAGACAACCTGCTGTATGAATCGTCTATGGTAGTGTCTATAGCTGACATGTATTTGCGCTACAGACGGTGGCCGTCTAAACGACTGTACATGCCCTAAGAGGAAAAATAAGAAGAAGACCACGCAGGGATTCCCGCAGCACCAAGCGGGACCTTTTTTTCGCAGTAGGTACAACCACCACAGATGATGGGAGAACAGCAGTTTGCATTTCCGCAGCTGTATGCCCCCCGCCTTACACTGATTCGACACAGTTCTCAACTGATGCACAGGGCAAGCAGTTGTAGTACGAGGCCGTGGCACGTGCGACGGAGGTGACTACGGATGGTCGGGTGCTGTGGCTGTGGCAAAGATGAATAAGAAGGCTGTCAGGTGTTGGAAGTGTGCAGTTGACTCTCATGCATCTAAAGACTGCAAGGTTACTCATTATTGTTACATTTGTGATGTTTCGTCTCACCCGACTTAGAGATGTCCTGTGCTCAAGCAGCCACGACACAATGCTTATATGGCAGGCATAGGTCATGATAAGATCCTTGTTGCTCATATTCCCGATTGTGTGGTACGTGAGAACTTGGGGGCTATCAAGACCCCTATTGCCTTGGTCCAAGTAAGTGGTGATGCGGTCTCTGCGGATGTGATAGTAAAGCAGATTGCCAGGAGGTGCCAGGTTCGGGCTCAGTGGAAGTGGGAAGCTCTACCGCATGGGGATAACGCATTTTTGGGCATCTTTCCATCATTCGTGGACCTTGACAGGGTGGATGGCAGCAAGTTTTCTATTCCGCAAAGCAAGACTCAGCTGACTGTCTCCGCATACAAAATTCAGGAGGTGCCACACAAATGTGAGTTACATCAAGTCTGGTTGCATGTGGAGGGGGTTCCGCATTACCTACGCACTTTCCTTGGGTTGTGGGCGGTGGGGTCTCTTATGGGCACTACTGTTGATATGGACTTGCTTTCCCTGAGGCGGAGGGGTTCTGTTTGTATTTTGGTCAGCATGTTTGATATTACTGTGTTTAATAAGAAGCAGGATGCTCTGGGATTCTACCTCACCTATGACGTTGTGGTTAAGCTAAAAGGGTATAAGCTTCACTTTAGGTTGGAGCCTGCAAGTTTTGTGCCTGATCCTGATTTCTCACCCTACTTGTGGAAGAGGAACTAGGATGACCCCGACGATGGTGGTAATGGGAACGATGGTGATGATGCTATGGATACTTCTGAGCCGACTCTGACTCTAGCTACGGGAGGGCCTTCTGGCCAATCAGATGGGTCAGGGAGCTCCGCATCGTCCTCGTCGAGACAGGTTCCTGTGCAAGTGTATGTTGTGACTCCTTTCAATGCTTCTCCTTCTATGAAGCGTGGGACAGAACTACTTGATGCCCTTCCGCTTGACTCCCCCTTCGTGGTTGCCGTTCTGCTAGTGCTTCTCCACGTGTCACTCCGTCTCAGTTGCATGCGGCTCTTAAGGTGGCGAATGGTTTTGCAGGAATGTCGCCTTTCCCTTCTCGCGTTCGGCCGAATATGTTGGGTCGTACTATTCCGCGGCCCCCTGTGGATGGGCCAGTTTTGATGGAGGTGGTTGCTGATGAGGTGGTGCGTGAGCTTGCCCAGGAGGGGCTGGCCGACGGTCTTGCGGGGCATGCAGCCGATCTCCCTACTACGACTAGGGAGGTGTCAGCCCAGGTGGGTGTCCTGTCGATGCCTCGTCCTGGCAACAGTGTGATGCTGCCGGCACCAGCCGCTGATCCGGTGGCTAAGGAGGATGGGCCAGCAGCTATAACATCCCAGGATTAGCACCTAGAAATAGATAGGACACAGGTGTGTGCATTGCATTCATGCATAAGAAAATCTGAGGAATTTTCGCGCAGAACTAAAAGAGCTAAGGAGGGACCGAGATCTCTCTTGTTCTGATGGAAACGTCAGCGTGCTATGGATTTCGACATGACCTCTACTATAATTTTGTGTTTGGGAGACAATTCAATTCTTGAAATTGAGATTTGAATTTCAAATTTTAATACCTTGGAATTTAGAATACTCCAATGTTAAGTAAAGAATACTTAAAGAATAAAGTAATAACAAGAAATGAAATAGGAAATTGCAATTACATAAATAAAAGAATAGGAGAACACAAAGAAAAGTAATCTTTATTAAATCATACCATATTACAATGTCTTCACACTTTTGAATAAAAGGGAAATTACAAATAAATAATGGTATTCCTCATACTACAGGAGTACAAATAGGTAATAAGTCTTGTAAAAGAAAATTTTGAAATTGCAAAAAGAGATTTATTTTATTACAACATATATGGAACAATACAATGGAATAGAAAAGAATAACTTTATACAAATATTACAATGTATTTACAATTGTCCCAAATAGAAAAGAAAGATTACAAAAGTATAAAGGAAAAGTCTAGACTAAATTTCCTATCTACATCTTTTATCTTCCCGATCTTTTCTTCTTCACTTTAATCCCAGTAACACACAACAAAAGAAATAGACAAACATATGATAAAATAAAGGGTTAGTTTTGGGGTTAGATTACTCTCAGATTGAGCATACAAGTGATATGCCCAATTCATCACCGAGTATTAAAAATAAGGGCCAAATGTAGGATCTGTTCTTATCAAAGTTGCTTCAGCCGATGCATCATTAGCTAGAGAGGCAAATTAACTTTTGATAACCGAAAATAAAGGCCAGTCCAAGATAATACCCAAACCAGCCGAGCACATCCACAATGGAATAGCTTCCAAGCTAAGAAAATATCTTCCAATGAGACAAAGCACTTGGAACAGGCAGGCAGCTCACACACCGCTGCATGCTGGTGTGCTGTCAACACCAGTAAGTAAACAAGAAGGAGGCAACTCTTGTACACAAAGGGGAGTGAACCAGCTGTGGCTAGAACACCATTATCATCTCCCTAGTAACATCACATTCATTTCCACCACACTTAGTACATAGCACTTCTCTTAGCACACCCCAGGAATTATCCTGCCTAGCACGCAAATAACCACATAGATCAGATCCACCATATAATCAGCCTATGGTTGCTCAGTGGAGCCATCCAATAGCTAGGACTAGGAGGAGATCAAGATCAAGCCAGCAATAGTTAGAGATAGTGCTAGCTAATCAGTAGGAGGAGTAATCCAGCAGCAAGAAGGAGCAGCACCAGGAGCACAAGAAAGATGGTGAAGATCAAGCATGATGACATGAAAGGCTAGATGCTCAAGAAGCATTAGTAATAGACCAAGATCTCCAAAGGGTTATAGATCACTCACCAACAGCGGGTAAAAAGCATCAGAACTAACCAATAGATCATGCAGTATCTGTTTTTATATCTTGCATAAAGATCTAGGAATACTAGGTAAATAATACATAGTTACCAATTCCATCTACCTTCAAGTAGATTTTTATCTAGGAGGATTGGATGGGGAGATTCTCTCATTCTTGCATGGAGATGCCATCCAAAGCTCATCACAGAGAATTAAAGCCACAAACAAATATCTGTTCTTTTACCTAAATAATGTGCCTCAGACTTGGCATCATTGGCAAGCACATGAACCAACATCTGGTTAAGTTAAAGTATAGCAGGTCATGTAAATGATCTATGCTGTTGTGCTCCCTCTTAGGGAGGTTCCACAACATCATAGTAATATTAGATAAGCCATTTCTTTATACAACATTGACAATCTAATCAAAACATATCATTTTCCTAGCAAGTGTTCTAGGAATCAAGTATATAGGTTACTTCACTATACAAAAATTACAGGAAGAGAAATTCTCTCTTAAGACCCCCAACAAAGCATCAATCATATATGTTCTTACAAAGCTAAAGCCTCAACATAGATATCATGGGTAGGTACTGTAATAGTTTCATTTCCATGTCTCATCATTTATAATAATAATCTCATCAAGCCTAGCCAAATCAATCACAACAAGTCATGCTTAAATGGCTCTGCTGATGTGCACGCTCCAAAATGAGGCACCATAGCAGCAATAACTTCGAGCAGAATCCACTATTTGAATCAGCAGCTAATAATCTTTGAGATCAAGAAAAATTCTCAAATCATTTTCCTAGACCATGAACCCAGGAATCATTTCTAGACAATTGTAACACATACATTAGACAAACCATTTTCCTAACCATCTTTTATTAGGATTCATGTTAAGAGATGCAAGCATTTTTAAGAGAAGGCCATGTTCATCACTGAACCATAGGTCCAGTTCACCAAATTTCTCATATGCATGGGTTTACCACAGCCTGCTAATAGGAACACCAAATCTGGCTATAGTGGAATACACATCTCCCGGAAAAAAAACCACCACACTAGAGGATACCAAGGCCATTAAAAGCCACTAGATGGATGGAAGACAATTTTCTATCAAGAGATGAGATGGGTGTAATTCAAAATCAAAAGAAAACACTAGGAGAAATTCAATGCCTGGCTGAGCCAACAATTAGACCAGAGATAATGTAGAAAGTTGATGCCCTCTTTGAGGTGGACTATGTTTTCTTTTTTTTCTCCATAAACCTTTAGACTTGTATGTAAATATCTAAACATTTATATAATAGAAAAAAAATTGTAGTGGGGTTATCCCTACTGTTTTACTTAAAAAAAGTAAAAGCCACTAGTCAAAATCACAAGCTAGCACCTAGACACATCATAATCTAAACCACATCAGGCCATAGATAGAGTAAGGAGGAGATTTAAGCCCAACCATTTTCACTTAACAAAGCCAGCTATTGCCACAAACCAATGGGTCAGTACAACATACTACTGAGACCAAATTCAAACCAAGGGTTTGAATTCAAGCAAGCATCTACAACTCAATTCACCTCCAGATATTGCATAGTTTAAATAGCCTTGAGTAAGAGTCCAAATAACCAATATAACAGTAGAATCCAGTAATTCAGTAGGAGTGTACTGCCGCTTATCTATATATCATCTAGTTACCAATAGCAGAATCAACACCAAGTTCCAATCATAAACATCGATGTGGTAGTTTACATAGCTAATCATGCGTGATAGAGAGGTGCAACGAAAAATCAGAGAGGAGAGAGAGAGAGAGGGAGAGGAAGTGTGTGTACCAGAGCTTGAGATCATCGCAGTGGTGTGGTGAGGCAGTACCCGTGCGACCACAATGGCGTGAGCCCGAGGACGACATCGACGGTGAGCCGTGGCGACATGGCAACACGGGGAGCGCCGCAATGCTGCTACCCGCGCCAAGCCACATCGGCTCGAGCAGCACGTCATAGACCTATCACCAGCGCCAGGAGGAGACGAGGGAATCACCGACGCACTATGGCATCGAGGCGGTAAAACCCTTGCTCTAGAGAGGGGGTCAGTGCAGCTAGAAGAAGAGGTGACGGTCGAATGGAAGAGGTCATGGTTGTAGGCCGGAGAAAAGGTGGTGCTTTGGCGACCGACAGCGGCGGCAGCAGGTCAGCCTATGCCGGAATCAGTGGCCGGAGGTGAGCAGGGTCACGGTGGCGCCCTGGGGTCGTGTGAGGGGAAAGAGACCAAGTCTCGCTGAGTGCTTGTACATGAGTGGAGAGGGTTGGGTCAGATTGACCCAACCAGAGTGGGCTCTATTGGGCTAATTTGGTCTAGCAAGACCAGTTGGGCCAGGCCAACCTATGTGCCCAACCAAACGGCCCAGATTAAATAGGATAAGAAATATAATAAAATAGAGTAAATAATAAAATACAAATTACCAAAATACCCCTAAGCTTATTTCCATCCTAGAAAAATATAAAAAGGGTCCTAAATATATATATATTATATAAAAAGACCACAAAAATAATATCTACCTAAGAAAAATATCATTTTACTTATTTAAGTTTCATAAAATTCAAATAAGTGTTAACAACCTTAAATCCTAAGTGAAATTTCATAAATTAAGAAAAAGTCCTAAAAATGAATAAAAATCATTTTTGTATATGAAAATAAAACTACTATTTGATAAAATGCTAACTTAATTTTTTTACAAATAAAACTTGAAGCAAATATTTACAAACATTTAATCTTTTTTTGAATTTTATAAAAAATAAGGATATTACCTAAAAATAAATAAAATTTATTTTTAAGATCTTGAATAAATATATTTTACTAGAAAAATACTACATATGTTAGCCCAAAATGTTTTTTTAGATTTTAAAGTAATAAATCTTTATCTATTTTATAAAATACCTATTTCATAAATTCTTTAGAAACATTTCTTAAATAAAAAATAATCATAATTTGATATAAAACCTTAAATCTTTTATATTCAAATACTAGTTCTAAGACCATAACTTGAATCTATGCAAAACTTAAATGAAAACTATTAACCCAATAAAAAAACTCTTTTAAAACTGTAAATCCAAGTAAACCAACAATTTTAACTAATTTTTAAACATCAATCATTTATGATAAAAGTAAATGATCTTTACCTCTTAATCATGTTTAACATGATTTTGAAACCCTAACACATTAATGTCATTAGCCAAATTTTCTTTCTTTAATAAGTCAAATCAAAATCATAATAACCAAGCACATTCAAACTCATCATTCACTAAATTGAAAATGAATGATATCATAGTCTCAAACATGCTTATTACAAAGCTTAAGACTTTTTAATACTTTAAACACATCACACCCTAGGTCTAAATATGTTTTATAGTTAACTTTTGTCCGTTTTAGTTAAATCTTAAGACATCTCGAGTCCAAACTTATCAAGCCAATGCTAATGTCATCAATTATAATCTATTCATCTTAACGATTGTTTAAACCTTGTTAGCATAACCTCTTCCTCAATGGTTATTCATTTTTCCATTTCAAACAACAACTTTATAAATAAGTCCTCTAACTCTTAACAATCTATCATCCATCATAATTACTAGATAGTAATTCACCTCAATCTCAAAGTGTTATTACACTTCACTTGCACACTTTGCATGTTAAACACTTATGTTCTTCATAGTTATCTTTACTTAT
Source organism: Avena eriantha (assembly GCA_910589775.1). Lineage (NCBI taxonomy): Eukaryota > Viridiplantae > Streptophyta > Magnoliopsida > Poales > Poaceae > Avena > Avena eriantha. The sequence continues at coordinate 105,022,872 of OU342745.1, read as the reverse complement.
GAAGAAAACATGAGAAACAACTAAATCGTATATGCATCACCTAAAATAAACTCATTCACGTTATTGGGTAATTATCTCGGGATTTTACAAAATGAATTACATTACTTATGCATCATCATATTGCTTCTTTAAACATTCGTCCTTACCGGACCAATGATGATGTTTACAGAATTTGGATCTTCTATTGTCTTGAAGACCGTGATTGCATAATCTTGCAATCACAAAAGGCAAGTTCACACTTGCTCGTGTCCTTTGATTAGTTTATATACTTGTAACTTAACTGTTGTCATCACCTGCATTTCAAAAAAGGTCGAAAACACTATTTTCATAATTAACTTGAAGTATCAATTACTGATCCAGGGTGATTAGCTAATCTATCATAATTGGCAATGGAAACGCAATTGTCCAGGAATATATCATCTAGGACATAACAACCAATGTCGCCAGTGATTCTAGCGTCGTATATTATGTGCTAACCATGAGATTTGGAATGGCACAGAGAAGTTAGTTGTATCTTCTTTCTCTCGCATGCATCTGGATGGCCAAGTCGTGGCTGTTATCCTTGTAGCATGCATTAATTGGTAATTCGTAGAGGATATGCATCATATGGGTGGGAACCCTCAACGTCCCACGATAGTTCTGGCATCTGACCGTCTGTACCAACCATTGCCGTAATTCAAGATGTGGGCATGGTGTACACCAAGGGGACATGCGGAGTCACGAAGGGGGCAGTGATTGGCTTGGATCATCTACTAGGCCCCACATCACGGAATTGTGAATGGGAAAGATTCGCTCGGTTGTGCAACGAGGATTTGGTCTCTCATGGGTAAAGTAATGCACCTCTGTAGAGTGTAATAATTGTGACATGTTACTCCCGGTTCCGGGAAGGAGCTACGAATGCGGTAGGAAAGGAACCCCACGAAGGTTCTGGTCAACCTGTGAAGGCTGTCAGACATAGTTTTTAGAATAAAAGCAACCTTTGAAGAAATGTTTATGAAAACCTGCATTCACTACAAGAAAAGTATCCTTCCGCAACGAATTGGCCCGACGGTCCTCGTAGAAGGCACGTCTTCTGTGAAGAAATTCTCGGCTCGGCTGTGGCCGATGGAAAACTTTTTTCCGGTTTCGCGGCCCTCTACTACGACGGATTTGCTAAAAACATGGAGGAAGATTGGTTGGCGCGTGTCAGAAGCAAGATTTTCGTTTCCTCGCGCGATGTTGACTCGCCGAAGTATTTTGAGGCGCGTGGGTCCCGGACGTCAGTGTCTCTAGCGGACCATACTTTTCGGTCGCGCCTCCCTGATTTGAACTCGATAACGTTGCTTGAGGCATCTACCGTCTAGTCAGGCTGCTAGGTCCCACATGTCATCCTCTCATTAGAAGGATCATGTGTATGATGGAATTTTTTTCCTTTGCTCGCGCTACCCTGTTCCAAAGTTGATAGCGTTTCTCGATGCATCTACCATCTAATCAACCTCCTAGGACCCACATGTCATCCTTTCATTAGAAGAAACGTGTGTATGATGGAATTTTTTCCTTCGCTGGCGCTACCCTGTTCCGAGTTGATAGCGATGCTCGACGCATCTACCGTTTAGCCAACCTCCTGAGCCCCACATGTCATCCTCTCATTAGAAGAAACGTGTGTATGATGGATTTTTTTTCCTTCGCTCGCGCTACCCTATTCCGAACTTGATAGCGCTATTCGATGCATCTACCGTTTAATCACGCGGCTAGGCCCCACATGTCATCCTCTCATTAGAAGAAACGTGTGTATGATGGATTTTTTAACCTCTGTTGTGCCTTCATGTTCCGAACTTGATAGCTTTGCTCGCTGCATCAGCCGTTTATTCAGGCTGGTGGGTCCCTTATGTCAGCCTCACATTAGAAGAATCATGGGTATGATGGAATTATTTTCTTCTCTAGCGCTACCCTGTTCCGAACTAGATAGCATTGCTCGACGAATCTGCCATTTGCTCACGCTGCTGGGTCCCACATTTTAGCCTCTCATTAAAAGAAATGTGTACATGCTGAACTTTTCTCTCGCTCGTGCCTCCCTGTTTCGAACTGGCTACGTTGCTTGATGCAGCATCTGTATAAGGTAGCGTTGCGGTTCCCACATATCAGCCTCTCTGTAAATGAAATGTGCGTATGACGTACTTTTGGCCATGTCCACTGTTTTTTACCTTGGCAACTTGCCGGGTCCCAGATGTCAACCACCTCTATGCAGGAAACATGTATATGCTGGGTCCCAGCTGACAACCTCTATTTGAAAGAAACATGTGTATGTTGGACTATTTTTTCAGGTCCCAGATGTCAGCCTGAGAGTACAAAAAATGCTCAGAAAGGCCAAATTAAAAAGATTATGGGCTAACTCAGGACGTATTACTTATTCGTCATGGCTTATATTCCATGGGTTCACTCCTAAATTGAATGGGCTACGGTCGGTGGCCACAAGACCACGAAAAGGCCGAATTATAAGGTATTGGGCTATACTTGGGGCTGATAGGCTAATTTCATGAGCTATGCTTGGGCCTGCTGGGTCTGACATGTCATCTTCTCTTTAAGTGCAACATGTGTGTGATGGACTTTTTTTTGGCCACCGTTGTTTTCACCATGGCAGCCATGTATGGTCTTACTGCTGGGGCCCTTTGTCAGCCTCCCTTGCACGTTCTGGCTTGTGGGTCCCCGATGCAGCCTTGTATGTTCTGTCTGGTGGGTCCCCGATGCAGCCTTGTATTTTCCCTTGGCTATTGCCTCCATGATTTCAACTCGATAACATTGCTCGATCTATCTGCCGTCTAGTCACACCGCTAGGTCCTCCATGTCAGCCTCACATTATAAGAATCGTGTGTATGATGGAATTGGTTTCTTCGCTCGTGCTATCCTGTTCTGAACTTGATAGCGCTGCTCGATGCATCTACCGTTTAATCAAACTCCTGGACACCACATCTCATCCTCTCATTAGAAGAAACATGTGTATGGTAGAACTTTTTCCCTCGGTCGCGCCTCCGTGTTCCGAACTTGATAGTGTTGCTCACTGCATCTACCGTTTAATTATGATACAGGGCCCCACATGTCATCCACCCATTAGAAGAAACGTGTGTATGATGTAATTTTTGCTGTTTTTCTAGGCTGCTGGGTCCCCCATGTGAGCCTCTTATTAGAAGAAACATGTGCATGCTAGAGTTTTTTCTTGCTCGTGCCTCCCCGTTTCGAACTTGGCAATGTCGCTCGAGGCAGAACTTGTATAAGGCTGCGCTACTGGGTCCCGCATGCAGGTCTCTTTGTAAATCAAACATGTGTATGATGGACTTTTTTTTGGTCGCGCGTCGGCTGTTTTGACCTTGGCAACGTTGCTCGATGTGGCAGCCATGTATGGTCTTGCTGCTGAGGCCCCCATGTTAGCCTCTCTGGTATGTTCTGGCTTGTGGGTCCGAGATGCAACATCGTATGTTCTAGCAGGTGGGTTCCTGATGCTAGCCTCTCTGTACAAGTATTTAACTTTTTTTCAAACCCGACCATTAAACTCGAGGGATGCTGAAGGCTGGTGGGTCCATGATGTCAACCTCTCCATGAAGCAATATTGCTAGAAGAAAAAATGTAAACCCAAGATAATTTTATGTCAAGCATAGAGAATTGAACTCAAGACTTCAAAACACATATAAGCCATGTGCGTTGCCACAACGACAAAGAACATAGATGAACATTCTCATTAAAAAGCTTTATTGTACCTATAACTTATATATTAGCCTTCTTAAAAAGATTTTATGTGTCCATGTTATCTCTCTTATTAAAATAAAAGGGAAGCGATCCTAGCATCTTAATTTATTAAATGCCAGATAATGGAGTTGACGAGGGTTTAACTCATCAATGCCCATTGTTATGGACTTGGGTTTTGGAAAAGGAGGGAGCGCTGGAGACATCTATCGGCTAGAAAACAAGCACATTGGGGACTCAAAGATTTACCCAGGTTCAGGCCTCATAGAGGTCCCTACTCCTGCTTGTCTGCTCGTGGAATTATTGAAGGAATCGAGGATTACAATGGTGCGCAGATGTAATCTGGCGAAGGTTGTGGAAACTAGGGTTGTGTGTGTCCTCCTCGCAGCCTCCTCGCAGCCTTTATATAGATAAGCCAGGTCTCGGGTAGCAGGTCGAGTCGGTTACAGGTTAGGGTTTTTCCCTTTGACCTTTCTATCTTTAGCTTCTTCTTACTCTTCAAGCAATCAAGAGTCCACAGGCTACTCGAGTTCTCTATTTGGGCCTTGGCGACACCGTGGGCTCCCGTTGTATCCAGGCCATATATACCAAGCTCAAGTACCTGTAGGGTATACCCATGTGATGAAGATAATGTCGAGGTTGATTTTGCCAAGGGGATACACACGCTTGCCTGGGATGATGCCGTGGAATGTTGTGTCTGAGGCCTCTAAGCAAGTTAGAGGGATCCTGATTGCTCGCAAGGTACTCACGAATATAAGGTTGATGCCGCTTCTGCCGTCCATGAAGACACGACTCATGTTGAAACCTCCAATTTGTGCCTCGAGTACGAGGGAATAGTGGCCTGGATGAGGTACTTGGGGCGGATGGTCGCGCTTGTCGAAGGTGATGCAGGATTTGCTGCCACTGAGGTACTCAGTGGTAGATGGTGGCGAGTTTTTTGCCAAATTGACTTGGCGAGTGATGGCCTTTTGCACCCGGTTGGAGGGGCGACCCTTTTGGATCATCATGGTGCCCATGGCCCGTGGGTACGGCTCGCCTCCGTGATGCTGGTCGGGTGCGGCCGTGCCTGGCGGTGGTCCAGGTGGTGGTGGAGGAGCTCCGTGGGCCACAACGCCTGGGGCGGCTCCGTAGCCTCTGTTGACTGCATCGTGATTCATCCGAGCCAGGCCTTCATGGAGTTTGAGGAACTCGCGGCAGTCTTTGAGGAGGTGGCTGGATTTCTTTTTGCCGTCATGCTTGTCGATGTAGAAGTGCATGGTGCATGGTCCGGACAGCTTGTCTTCAACGGACGTGGCGACTGCTTAATCGTGAGTGCGGCGCTGCCATACTTGCGTGGTTTTCCTAGAGTCGCGGTAACAACTGCTACGGTAGCCGCTGTTGCGGTTGTCGTCGGGCCTATCGGCGTAGCCGGCTGCGACCATGTTGACGTTGTCGCGATCATCATAGATGCGCATTCGCCGTTTGCTTCGGCGGTCGCGTCTGCGCTCAAGTTCTGCTTCCTCGTCGGAATGAACGCGTTTCTTCACCGAATCTTCTCCGTCAGCCCACCGATTCGCGATTTCCATCAGGTGGTCGATGGTCTTGGGCTTTGAATGGCCTAGCTCCTCCCTGAGCTCTATGCGGCGAACGCCACCGTTGAATGCGTCGATTGTGCGGTCCTCCGAGATATTTTCTGCGGAGTTCTTGATGATGGACCACCTCTGGATGTACGAGCGTAGTGATTCGCCCAATCTTTGCTGGCAGCACCTCAGCTCTTCGATTGACACGGGCCTTTTGTAGGTGCCCTTGAAGTTGCGCACAAAGCTGTAAACCAGCTCTTCCCAACTATGAATGGATCCGCGTGGGAGGTTGTTGAGCCATGCTCGGGCGGCGCCCTGCGGGTGTAGCTGCAGGCACTGCATGGCTGTACTTCGACTTCCGCCGTGAAGCCTGACGGAGGAGATGTGGTCCTCCAACCAGATTTTTTGGGTCCTGCAGACCGTCAAACTTTGGGTTTTCTGATGGGAGCTTAAACCCCTTGGGCATTCGCTTTTGCCTGATGGCCCTACTGAAGCATCTAGCGCCACAAAGCTCCACATCTTCGTCTTTTGAGTTAGTCGGTCGGGCACATCGCGCCCTTGACATGTCGATCTTGCGCTGCGGGATATCGTCATGCGTGTCGTAGTCGTGGTCATGTCGCCGTGAGCTGCAGCGTTGAGACAGATCGTGACTGTCATCGCTGGATGAGGGCGAGGAATAGCGTTTTGCCAGAGCCCTGCCTTTCTTCAGCTCTGGTGTTGGCTCCTTGTCGAGGGAGGCCTCGACTAGCCCCAAGCCCGCGATCGTAGATCGGTGCATGGCGGCTCGGGGATCTCCAGCTGGCGGCTGGTTGTTGAGGAGGTACATGGTGGCTGCTGTCACTGCAGCTTGTGGCGTCTTTGGGACCATGTTGCCCTATGTGTCGACTGTCATAGAGCTAAAGTCGCGGACCTTTGTAGCTTCTATGCGATCTTGCTCGGTGAGATTGGCCATCCGGGATCGCCCCTTGTTTGCGATGTGCTCGTTGCCCTTTGAGGAGGATCCTCCATGGGAGGAGAGCCCAGCACGTCGAAGACTTGACTCGTCTGCCGCCTTTTTGCACGCTTCGAGTTGCGCGAGTGTATACACTTGGCGCCTGTATTCCTCCTTCAGAAGCCAAGGGTAGCCCATCGGCATGTTCTGCGGGGAGTCGAGAGGCAGGGGGTTGCCTCGTAGGGCTTCTCGGTAGCGGGCCCACTCGTTGTCGTTGAGCCTGATTACTACGCGCTCTCCCGTGTTTTTGTTCACCATGGTTGGTGGTTCGATTGCTCCTCTGTTGTTAACGGGGGCGCCATTGCCACCATTGCCGCCATTGGGTATGCCACCGTTTGGCGGGTCGATTTCATTGCCACGGTTGCCCGTGTTGTCGCGGTTGGCGGAGGTGTCGCCCGCGTTGATGACGGTGCACATGAAGTGATTGGGGAAGCTGCTGCTCCTGCAACTTTTAGATCCGGAGCTGTAGGCTCCATCTTTAGTTGCTAGATCGCCCAGATCGGATTCGCGAATGCTGTCATTGTCCGTACTCCCAGCTGTTGCCGGGGCGTTGAGCTCGCTGAGGGTGCCGATCGACAGAGGGAACCACGATGCTGGAGCAATCAACGGTATTGTCGGCTGGTCAGACATGCGAAGCGTGCCCATCTGACCAACTTGGAAGCGGAATCTCCCGATCGCTAGGCTGATTCCGTCGCCCACGGATTTGAAAGCCGAGCGAGTGGCCGGCGTGTGGACGGTGAAGTCGAACACGCCGAAGAGCTGGCGAATCTCCGCTGTTGCAGAGTTGTAGATCGCAGTTGATGGGGCCGAAGAAGCCGCTACATCAGCTCTCCCAATCCCACAGACGGTGCCAATTGACGAGGGTTTAACTCATCAATGCCCATTGTTATGGACTTGGGTTTTGGAGAAGGAGGGAGCGCTGGAGACATCTATCGGCTAGCAAACAAGCACACAGGGGACTCAAAGATTTACCCAGGTTCAGGCCTCGTAGAGGTCCCTACTCCTGCTTGTCTGCTCGTGGAATTATTGAAGGAATCGAGGATTACAATTGTGCGCAAATGTAATCTGGCGAAGGTTGTGGAAACTAGGGTTGCGTGTGTCCGCCTCGCTGCCCCCTCCTGGCCTTTATATAGATAGGCCAGGTCTCGGGTAGCAGGTCGAGTCAGTTATAGGTTAGGGTTTTTCCCTTTGAACTTTCTATCTTTAGCTTCTTCTTGCTCTTCAAGCAATCAAGAGTCCGCAGGCTACTCGAGTTCTCTATTTGGGCCTTGGCGACACCGTGGGCTCCCGTTGTATCTAGGCCGTATATAGCAAGCTCGAGTACCTGTAGGGTATACCCATGTCAGGAGTAGTTTCTTAAAAACATGGGTAGGCTGGTTTTTTGTTTTTGTTTTAAAGGGCAATTCCAAAAACGTTGAATTAAACATTTTGGGCTATTCTACATCTACTATACTCAATGGGCTATACTCCATGTGCTATTCTCCATGTGCTCCTTGATAAATATTTAAATGGCTATCGTCAGCAAGTCCCTTGACCCCTACAAGGCCGAATTAAATTGTTCTGGGCTAAAGAGGGGTCGAATGGGCTAGATTATATCTCCTCTTTAGTAAAATTTGCATTATGTTGTGGCTCGGCCGGATTCGGAACACAGACCTCACTACCTAAGGGAAAAATAAATGATAATTCTTTTGACATATATTCGTGTAAAAATATCTAAAGAACATGGGACACAGATCGCGTGTGCCAAAACTGGACTGGTATCCAATGACTTGACTTGGTACCCTCTTATTTCTGTCCAAAACACATGCAACGGTTCCGATGAAACACAGGAAAAAACTCTAGTGCAAGAAGCCAAGCAGCAGCGACATAACTCTTTTACAAATTCAGTAGCATTTCAAAGATCTAGCAGTACAGAATAAGACAAGAAAAATATCGACAGATTCCTAGTTCATATTCAACATCACTTGACCGATTCTGCAACATTCCAAAGTGACTGTTTCAGCTATACATACACTGAAACTCAATTGCAGTACAGAGAGAACCCATTCATGTTTCATCTCTAAAAACCTTGTCGCACAATCAGTTTGCCCTTTTCTGCAAACACACTTGATCATTGGAGCATAACTGACGATCAAGTATGCTTTTGTGTGCATACCTACTCTTCACATTAATACTAGTGTGACCCCCATATATATGCATCCCAAAATGCCCAAGCCTCATCTAGATTGTGACAAATCCAAGTTTAAAAAAGAAAGCAAGACCATCTACTGCACTTGATCTAAACAAGTACCAGTACATCAATATTAGTTCTAGAAAATACCTTAGTAATAGTAATGACAAAACACTTGACAAATTGAGTAGCATTTGAAGCTTGAGTAGTACAAAATAAGACAGAAAAATATCTACAGATTCCCAATTCATATTCAACACCACTTGACAGATTCAGCAGTATTTCAAAGTGACCGATTCAGCAGTATAGACAATGGCTAAAAGAAATGATAGATTCGGTAATGAAGACATTGAAATTGAATAGTTGTAGCAAGACCACGACTCATAAGGAAAGAGAGTCCATATTCAGCACTCGATTGGTCGATCTGAACAAGTACTGTTGGGGGATACCCCTGGGTAGGGTCACGCCGGGGTATAAAGGCCGAGTTAGCTGAGGTATGACAAGGTCAAAGCAAGTGCTGGCCGAGTCACCTCAAGGCAGGCCGAATCACGGAGTCACCCGGACCGGAGGATGTCCACCTAACTGTGTCCCGGCCGACCTATGTCGTATGTCGGCAAGATGTATCTAGCTTGTATGCAGATACAGGTGTGGCCGGATTAACCTGGTATGATCCGGGTTATATCAGGCTTTAAAGAGAAGGAAGGTATCTCGCTGGTCAAAGGGAGGTCACTGTACGCAGAGCGTGAGTGAAGCGGACAGAGGCTAGGACCACCAAGACGTGGCCGACAAGGGTGACGTTATCTATGGCGGATGATGTTGGCGCCGCAGAGGCTCACGTAGCCTCTGCATGGCTTACAATGGGGAAAATTGACCCGGTCGGTTTACTATTTTGGGAAGAGGCATATTCCCTGGAATATGCCTCCACGTATGCCCTAATTGGAGACCTAGCCACCCCTATATAAGGAGGGCTAGGGCCTCTGTAGAAAGGGTTGGTCTTTACTTGTTTGATCTCTAGGAGGTTGAGTTTCACTTGTTTTGAGCTAGGTTCCTGAGAGCTAGTTAGTGGTGAGAGTAAGAGAGTTCCTTCTTCCTCCTCTCCCCAATACAGCTCAAGGAGCACTTGTAACCTTGGAAACCTATCGAATACAAAGCTACTATGTGTGGAATCACCACACTATCCCTCCCTGGATTCCTCTAGTGCATCTTGTCCCCACCTTTAGCCTATCCATGGCATCTGCCGTGACACCACCACGACAGTTGGCACCCACCGTGGGGCTAGCGGCGCTAGCAGGAGTGAAGATCCAGACAGGAATCCTCATCAGCACTGGCGAACGCATCCTCTCCGGGCTCGTTCAGCGCTTTGGAGCGCTGGACTTCGTCAGCGACAACGCTGGCTGCTTCGGCAAGCGACCTCTCCCGCGCAACGGCCTCTTCGTCAAGGTTGGCATGCACAAGATCTACGTCGATGTCGATGTGTCGTGCGTTCACCCGTGACACGTCGTCGAAGGAGGCGAGCCACCCCTTAGTGCGGCTCGTAGGGCACGTATCACTCGCTCCCCAGACCGCGCCGAGGTGATGATGATTGCGCCTGGCGCTGGCGCGAGCAAGGATCCGGCACCAGATCCGGAGGTAACACCCAAGGCACCGAGGAAAAGTAGAGGGCCTCTGCTAGAAAGGCCAGAGAATGTGTTGCAGTAGGCAATAGATAGCTTGGCAAGCCCCGTAGCAGCAGTGGTAGATCCGGCTCAGGCATAGGCCGAGTTAGAGGAGACTAGGCAGAAAATTCTAGAGGATGCGAAAAAGATAGCTGCGACTCAGCAGTCGTTGAACATGACGGTGCGTGAGTACGCAAAGTAAAATAAGGTTGATACTGTAAAAGTGAAGGGGAGAAACCTCATGAGTGAAATGAGCAAAGAGGGTGATACTAGAATTGAGGAATCAGAGAAATGTTTGTCCGTGGGGCTGCCGAAGTATAGTACCCCGACAAAGAACCTCAGATCAGCAGATGAAGCTGCATCCGAGTTAGAGGGTTTGACGGGTGAAGCCCGGTAGAGACAGCAGGAAAGGGTCAACGAGTTAGTTCGGATCGCAAACAGACAGAATGAGGAGTTGCTCAGAGCTAACCCGGAGAGAGCTAGGGCCTCCAAGATTGTTTATTCGGCAGTGGGTAACCCGGAGAAATCCGTTGGAGCTGCATCTTCTCCTCATGGTGGTCCTAGGAGAGAATAGGTAGTAACCTCGGCCAGGAGGAACAAGCAGATAGTCCCATATGACCTGGCAAGGGCAGGGAAAGGAAAGGCAGTGCAAGGAAATGAGGATCGTCGAAGTGTGAGCCGAGGTGAAGCTGGCCGAGGTAACCGCCACCAAGGCAATGCCGGTCAAGGGAACGCTATGAACGGCAATGCCGGACAGCGCAACCTAGCGGACACAGGGCAACCGCAGCTGCGGAATATACCATGGCAAGAGCGCCGTGCTGGCCAAGGTATGCAACAGAGAGCAGCTCCACAAGAGCAAGATAGATATAATGATGGTGATTCGGAGATGGTGAATGCGGGGTATCCTAGGCTGGACTATCATGTGATAGGGTCAAGATTGGGAAGCAGGAACTTGATGCCTGACGACGCCAGGTTTAAACTGGATCGGCTTTATAGGTTGGAGCAAATTGAGTGTCAAGGTCCTCCGGGTCCAGCGTGTTTTGGACCACGGATCATGAAGGAGCCTCCAGTACCTAACTTCCAGTTACCTAGAGGCACTAAGACATATGACGGCAGCACTAAGCTGGAGGATTGGTTGATTAACTATGCGACAACGGTAAAAATTGCTATAGGCAACTTGAGATGGGCTGTGAGATATGTTCCTCAGATGCTAGAGGGGCCAGCGAGGGTATGGCTAAACAATTTGCCACCCGGAAGTATTAACTGTTGGATTGATTTTGAGGAGATGTTTGTCAGTAATTTCTCAAGCACATATTAGAGGCCCAAGAGGCCACAGACCCTAGCAATGTGCAAGCAGAGACCGAATGAGATAAATCGGGAATTCCTAACCTGCTGGTGCAATGTGCAAAACTCATGTGAGGGTGTGATTGAGTCATAGGCCATAGCTTGATATGCGCAAGGGTGCAGATATGCAAGCATGCTATGGCAAAGGTTGCAAAGGGATATGCCAACTACATTGGCAGAGACAATCAGGATTGCTTATTCATATGCCTTGGGTGATCCGACTCAGCCTAGGGTCATGTCAAACGAGTCAAGCGAGGAGTGCTATCAGCGAGATGGAGCCGGGTCATCTCGGCGGAATGATTACCGGGGTAAGAGAAGAGATGATAGACCAGATTATCGGTACAATTCGCAACAAGTTGCTGCTGTGAATCAAGATCAACCCGGAGCAGGAAGTAATCAACGTCAGAAAATTGGAGGGCACCAATGGACTCCAAGGAGTGATGGCAAGAAAACTTGGACGCACGAACAAAAAAGACAGTGACAGGAGAAGAAGGACATGCCGAGGTATACTTATGAGGCAATGCTAGATCAGCCGTGTAAATTTCACACGCCAAATCCGGGTAACCCAGCGGGTCACACAACCCGATAGTGTGAGTGGATGAGAAAGATAGAACAAAGTGGTTCGGCGAATGCTCAGGCACCTCGGAATGATCAACCCTGGCAGGAGTTACCCGACAGAAATTGCCCTCCAGAGCAAACACGCAATAGTTAATGTTGCCACCACCTCCGCCGAGGTATGAAAACCATGAGAGAAGAGATGCAGTGCATCAGGTGGAAAACCAGAATCAACCAGATCAAAGATACCCTGGAAATGAGGGGAGAAATGAGTACAGAGAGCATCACCAGAGTTACTGTGTGTTCACCACGGAAGAGATAGATAGAAAGAGCTTGCAGCGCCGACACATGGAAGTCAATGCGGTAATGCCAGCAGTGACGAGGTATATGCCTTGGTCAAATCAGGAAATTACCTAGAGCATCAAAGATCATCCCAAGCTTATGCCAAGCCCTAGTTCATATGAGCTGGTGTTGGATCCAACATTCATTGGGCCAAACATCAATGTGAGGTTCTCAAAGGTGCTGATTGACAATGGCAGTAGCATCAACATCATGTATGTGGATACAATGTGCAAGTTGGGTATCACGGAGAACATGCTCCAAGCTACAAGGACAACTTTCCATGGCATTGTGCCAGGCATTTCATGTGAACCCATTGGCAAGGTCTGATTTGACGTGTTGTTCGGCACGAGAGATAACTGCCGGACTGAGAATTTGGAGTTCGAAGTGGTCAATTTGGAGAGCGCATATCACGCGTTGCTCGGCAGGCCAGCCTTGAACAAGTTCATGGCAAGTACTCACATCAGTTACTTGAAGATGAAGCTGCCCGACCAAATGGGGTAATTACCATTGCTGGAGATTTCCGACGTTCCATTGAGTGCGCCTCAGCCGGGTCTAACCTGGCCGAGTCACTTGTGATTGCACAAGAGAAGAGAAAAATCCAGGAGGTGGCGGCACTGGCTCAATCCACGCAGCAATATATGTCAGCCCTGAGTAACCCGCATGGTAGTGTCTCATTTCAAGCGACCAAGGATACCAAGAAAGTGCCCATTGATGATATGTTCCCAGAGCGCACCATAACAATTGGTGCCGGGTTAAATTACAAATAGGAAAGCGAGCTCGTCAACTTCCTCCGTGAGAATCGGGATATTTTTGCTTGGTCCACACAGGACTTGCAAGGTATTCCGAGGGAGTTGGCCGAGCACTCTTAGAATGTGAGACTCGGAGCAAAGCCGGTGAAGCAACCTCTCCGCCGCTTCGCCGAAGACAGGAGAAAGGTCATCGGAGATGAGATAGCTCGGCTCCTAGCAGATGGATTTATCATGGAAGTGCATTACCCGGATTGGCTATCTAATCCGGTGCTGGTAGAGAAGAAGAAGGATGATCTGAACGTGGCAGTGGTTTGGCGCATGTGTATCGATTACACGAACCTAAATAAGGCATGTCCGAAAGATCCATTCCCACTGCCAAGGATAGACCAAGTCATAGATTCCACTGCTGGGTGTGAACTGTTGTCATTCATTGATGCATATTCTGGTTTCCACCAGATACCTCTGAACCCGAGTGATCAAATAAAGACTGCGTTTATCACCCCGTATGGGGCTTATTGCTACCACACTATGCCTTTTGGTTTACGTAATGCAGGGGCAACGTAGCAAAGGTGTATGCAGAAATGTTTACACGACCAAATTGGTCAAAATGTGCAGGTATATGTGGATGATGTGGTTATAAAGACCAAGGAAAGCAAAACGCTTCTTGACGATATCAGGCAAACGTTCGCGAACCTAAGGAGGTTCCGAATGAAGCTTAACCCGGAGAAATGTACCTTCGGTGTCCCGGCTGGAAAATTACTCAGATTTCTTGTCTCCAGCCGAGGTATCGAAGTTAACCCAACTAAAATCCGAGCCATAGAGCGAATGGAACTGTCGAAGTGCCTTAATGATGTCCAGAAGTTCACTGGTTGCCTGGCATCCTTAAGTCGGTTTGTATGTCGGTTGGGAGAAAAGGCACTGTCGAAGTGCCTTAATGATGTCCAGAAGTTCACTGGTTGCCTGGCATCCTTAAGTCGGTTTGTATGTCGGTTTGTATCTAATCCGGTGCTGGTGGAGAAGAAGAAGGATGATCCGAACGTGGCAGTGGTTTGGCGCATGTGTATCGATTACACGAACCTAAATAAGGCATGTCCGAAAGATCCATTCCCACTGCCAAGGATAAACCAAGTCATAGATTCCACTGCTGGGTGTGAACTGTTGTCATTCATTGATGCATATTCTGGTTTCCACCAGATACCTCTGAACCCGAGTGATCAAATAAAGACTGCGTTTATCACCCCGTATGGGGCTTATTGCTACCACACTATGCCTTTTGGTTTACATAATGCAGGGGCAACGTAGCAAAGGTGTATGCAGAAATGTTTACACGACCAAATTGGTCAAAATGTGCAGGTATATGTGGATGATGTGGTTATAAAGACCAAGGAAAGCAAAACGCTTCTTGACGATATCAGGCAAACGTTCGCGAACCTAAGGAGGTTCCGAATGAAGCTTAACCCGGAGAAATGTACCTTCGGTGTCCCGGCTGGAAAATTACTCAGATTTCTTGTCTCCAGCCGAGGTATCGAAGTTAACCCAACTAAAATCCGAGCCATAGAGCGAATGGAACTGTCGAAGTGCCTTAATGATGTCCAGAAGTTCACTGGTTGCCTGGCATCCTTAAGTCGGTTTGTATGTCGGTTGGGAGAAAAGGCACTGCCTCTCTATCAACTCATGAAAAAGTTGGACAAGTTCATTTGGACGCCGCAGGCCAATGAAGCCTTTAACCAATTGAACAAAATGTTAGCCACGGCACCAATGTTAGCCTCTCCACTATCAAAGGAGCCAATGTTGCTCTATATAGCCGCAACCAACCGAGTTGTAAGTGGAGTAATCGTGGTAGAGAGCGACGAAGAGGGTAAGTCAGTGCAAATGCCAGTGTAATATCTGAGCGAGGTATTATCAACTTCAAAACAAAACTATCCCCACTATCAGAAGATGGCATATGGTGTGTATATGGCGCCTAAGAAGCTGAAGCACTATTTTGAGGAGCACCCCATCAAAGTAATATCTGAAGCTCCCATATCCGAGATAATGAGCAATAAGGATGCAAGTGGCCGAATTGCAAAATGGGCAATTGAGATAGCCCCTTATGCGCCACAATATGATAGGAGAGAAGCAATCAAGTCTCAGGCCGTGGCCGACTTTTTTGTGGATTGGGCCGAGGTGCAATATGAGCCACCATTGCCAGATCCAAACTACTGGAGAATGCACTTTGACAGGTCAAAAACAAAAACCAGGTTAGGCGCTGGAGTTGTGCTTACCTCGCCCAAGAAGGACCAGCTGAAATATGTGCTACAGATCCACTTCGCAGCATCAAACAATGTTGCAGAATATGAAGCACTTGTGCATGGGCTCAAAGTGGCAAAAGAAGTTGGAATACGTCGGATCCAATGCTTCGGTGACTCGGATCTCGTAGTCCAGCAAGTCTCCGGACAATGGGATGCTTTGGATGCGAATATGGCATTGTACAGATTTCATGTGTAGAAGATATCCGGATACTTTGAGGGATGCAAATTTCATCACGTACCTCAGGCAGAAAATGAGGCTGCCGACATATTGTCGAAGCTCGGATCAACCCGACAAGCAATCCCGCCAGGGGTAGCACTAGAGCACCTTAGAAAACCGTCTATCAGGCCATCCCCAGAATCCGAGTCAATTTATATCCCGGAAAATCCGGAATCAGAAGTTGTGCCCATGGACTTTGATGTGGGAAGTGGTTCACGAAACCAGGGGACTGCTTCGCAAGACCCGGGGACTGCGCAGCGTGATCCGGTTGAGGTTATGCCGGTGGATCAGATGGAAATTGATGAGGATGTGTTCCTAGTACGAGCTATACCATCTTGGGCACTGCCCATATTTCAATTCCTGAAAGATGGAACTTTGCCTAGTGAGGAGGTGCTTTCTAGGCAAACTCAGAGGAGGGAAAAAGCATACACGATCATCAATTCTGAGCTATACAAGAGGAGTGTGACAAACATTCTCCAACGATGTTTTGACCCAGAAGAATGGCTTGACATCCTCCGAGATATACATCAAGGGGAATGTGGGCATCATGCCTCGTCCAGAGCCTTGGTATCAAAAGCTTTCTGTCATGGGTTTTACTGGCCAAGTGCCTTAGAACAAGCAGAGGATCTGGTAAGAAAGTGCAATGGTTGTCAAAGGTATGCTACCAAGACACATATGCCAATGTCGGAGCTCAAGACCATACCAATTACCTAGCCATTTGCCGTATGGTGTTTGGATATGGTAGGCCCGTTTAAACCAACAAGAGGTAACATGACCCACATCTTGGTCATGGTTGACAAGTTTACTAAATGGATTGAGGTGAAGCCAATAAGAAAATGTGATGGAGCTACCGCCGTGACATTCCTCAAAGATATCATCTTGAGATACGGTTATCCTCACAGTATCATAACAGATAATGGCACAAATTTTGCTGAAGGAGCATTTGCACGATTCTGCCGAGATAAGAAGATCCGGCTGGATGTTGCCTCGGTAGCCAACCCCGCATCGAACGGACAAGTGTAGAGATCCAACAGATTAGTATTATCTGGGATAAAACCCTAGCTCATTGAGCCGCTGCAAAGATCAGCGGGGTGCTAGATAGAAGAACTACCAGCGGTACTATGGAGTTTAAGAACAACTCCGAATCGATTAACAGGCTATACGCCATTCTTTCTGGTATATGGGGCAGAAGCTGTATTACCAGCCGACATAGAGCATGATTCGCCTAGGGTCACCCAATACACAGAAGCCGAAGTGCAAGAAGCCCGGCAAAATGATGTTGATCTGCTGGAAGAAGTGAGAGAATTGGCATTGTCTAGATCCGCCATATATCAGCAAAATCTCCGACGCTATCATAGCCGGAAAGTAAACCCCCGAATTTTCTGGGAAGGTGATCTGGTACTCCGGTTGGTACAACGTACTGCTGGCATGCACAAGTTATCCCCCCCATGGGAAGGGCCATTCATTGTGAGAAAAGCATTGCACAATGACTCTTATTATCTTATCGATGCAAAACCGCAGGAGAAGAACAAGGCGGACAGGTCTGGCGAGGAATCTAAGCGTCCATGGAATGTATCTCTACTTCGTCCTTTCTACACTTAGCAAAAAAGTGTATGTAACCGAGTCTCTCATACGTCGGTATGTATGCCGGCAATGAGCTTATCAATGAAATGGTGGCACCCCGAGCAGTAACTCGGGGACTGCCTTAATAATATTTGTTGTCTTCTGTACTTGTTATAATTTTTATATCGGCTGGGTTAAGTTGCTTCTGCCTTAGCAGGATTAGTAATGTGTGAGCACCAAAAACCCAACTCTTTGACTTGCTGCTGTCCAACAAGAATTGGCTTCATGGCAAGCAAGAAAACAAGTTTGGAATTGCGTAGCACACAAAAACGACTAAGGAAAAGAACGTAATCGAGCCGACATTTGTTATTTGGACTAACTTTATGTTTACCTTGTTTTTGCTGTGTTGAATTATTTTGAGCTAGTCTTAAAGTTTCTAAGTATTGTTAAGTCAATTTTGGAAACTCGGACTCGTAAGTCATAAAACTGAACCAAGGTAGACACGAGCCGAGCCAAGAAATTGGAAGAACAAGAAAATGAAACTCGGGGACTACGCCCAAGTTAATCTGGCACGAGCAACTTAGTAGCAAAATATGATCACTATGCTTAATACATTTGCACCCGGCATACCGGGGATCTCATAATATTCAAAGTGTTTGTTATCAAGGAGCAGCAGGAGGAGGTAACTTGGCACCAGCAGGCGGAACTCTAGCCTCGGCTTCAGCATTATTTTCATTTTCTTCGACGTCCGAGGCTTCGTCCTCCTCATCTTCGCCCGAACCATCTTCGACGTATTTGTCGTCCACAATGTCAAGGAAGCTTGGTCCTTCGTTCCATTGATGGATGGGGGCATACTGAATGAGATTGTGGGCGCAAGCTTTGTGTCGAGCTATCCAATCTGGGTCATTGGACCACCTTGATCCGGTGCGCATGTGCTCAAGAAGATCGAGATTTATTTTCTTGTACCATGTGAGCACGTAGTGGAGAACGGTTTCAGCTCCAGCACGTCCGGCGGATTCCTCTAGAGGTCAAGCTAGGTCTCGCACTCCATTTACTTGTTGATTAGATCAGCGGGACTCTCTAGAGTGTCTTCACCAGGCCAAAGGGCATTGAAGACCCGGACTGCTGCGCTTAGGATATCCTTGCCGTAGTTCTTTATGATTTCAACTCGAGAAGACAAGCTGACTACCAGATCCTCCAGATCAAGAGGAATGGTGCCAGGACCAGATGGAGTACCTCTCTGCTTGCGAAACTTGGTAACAGCAGTGGATGCAATGGCATCACCCTCTGGAAATTTTTCTGAAAAAACAAGACAAGTGAAAAAAGTGAAGGAGGTTGACCCGGAGAGATTCATGCCGGCTGAAGAAAAAGAACTTACGAGAGATATGGCTGTGGATCTGGGTCAGCTCCGTGGTGTAGTTGTCACGCCTCTTCCGAAGTTGCACAAGTTCAGCATTTGCCGACTCAAGCTTAATGTCGGCCTCCTTAAGCAGTTCTTGGTCCTTGGCAATTTGGAGGTTGAGGCGTTCTTGCTCTTCAGTAAAATCTTGGCCAGCTTTATCCATCTCGGATTTGTGGAGCGCCTTGAGCTTCTTCATTTCTGCCTTGAGCTTGGCAATATCTTCATCCTTGGTCCGGAGGAGGGCAAGCTCATCATACTTCTTTTTGAGTTCGGCCTGATGCTGCCCTGCTTGTTCGAGAAAATGCAGCATCATATCAGGCACGGGCACACTATCTTCAAGAGATGCTGAAATATTGTGTTGACCCGGCAAAGCCGAGGTATGAATATTTGCCGAGCCAAGAGGAAAAGGAGAGAGGGCGCAGAAGAAAACTAAGCGAAATGGACTTACCTTTTATCTGGTGCAAGTTCTTCCGCATGAGGGTGTTCTCAGCTTCTGCTCTAGCTGTGCAATCCGAATAATGAATTAGTGCGACAGGAAAAACAAAGTAAGGTGGAAAAAAGCCAAGGAGAAAACTTACCCCTTTTCTCAAACTCTACGAAGAGTGTAGAATGCTTCGAGCGCAGCGCCTTATGTGTGTCCAAGAGACGCTGAAACTCAGTGCTCCGGTGATTGGTAGTCACCTAAAAAGAGCAAGAATAGCTTAGTCATATCCATATTCGTAGCATACAAGATCCGGGCCAAGTGGAACTTAACCTGACTCTAGGTGTGTGCATATTCGAAGTGTACAAAATCCGGGCCAAGTGGAACTTAACCCGGCTCTAGGTGTGTGCATATTCGAAGTGTACAAAATCCGGGCCAAGTGAAACTTAACCCGGCTCCAGGTGTGTGCATATTCGAAGTGTACAAGATCCGGGCCAAGTGGAACTTAACCCGGCTCTAGGTGTGTGCATATTCGAAGTGTACAAGATCCGGGCAAGGTGGAACTTAACCTGGCTCTAGGTGTGTGCATATTCGAAGTGTACAAAATCCGGGCCAAGTGGAAGTTAACCCGGCTCTAGGTGTGTGCATATTCGAAGTGTACAAAATCCGGGCCAAGTGGAACTTAACCCGGCTCTAGGTGTGTGCATATTTGAAGTGTACAAGATCCGGGCCAAGTGGAACTTAACCCGGCTCTAGGTGTGTGCATATTCGAAGTTATTAACGAGCTACACTAATTCTCTAAGGAGCATCCGGCCGAGTAACAAATTACTCCCCTAGAGGCTCGGGGACTAATGGTTATATAACTAAGCACTACTACATGTTAAAGAAAATATGAAGGAGTGTACCTCCATCATCCGACCCGCAAGGTTTATAGCCTTGGCGGTTGTGTTCATCTGTGCAGCAAACTCCGCAGGCCCAAATTTCTCCGGGAGATCGTCATTATGGACGAACTCCGCCTTGTTCCAGTTATTAACAAACTCGATCAAGGACGGAGGATAGAGTTCTCCGCTAAGCATGTGGGGCGCGACCAAACCCTTGCCGTGGGCCTCGCTTCTCTCAACTTGAGCAATAGCAGGGCTGGTGTGCAAGACAAGTTGTGCATAAGCTGACCCGGCAGAGATGTCTTTCTTTGGTGGGGTCTTCTGCGGAAGCATGGACACAAGCGTGCGCTGTCCAGCCTCGATAGTTTCTGCCCTGGCGGCGTCAGAAGCTTTCTTGCCCTTGGGCTGCTTTTGAGAAGTTGAGGTTTGGGCTGTAGATTTTCCCTTGGGTACAGCCTTGGGCGCAGCCTTGGTGCTAGCCTTGGTACTAGTTGTGTCTTCTCGCCGAATCTTCGAAGACTCGGACGAGGCAGAAAGAGTTGGTGCTGCTGGTGCTTGTGCTGCTGGCGCTGGTCCTGGCACTAGTGTTGATCTTGGCGGGGGTGCTGAAGGAACCTCAGTGGTGGCTGATTGCGGCTGAGCCGAAGAAGAGCTGGGAGAAACCGCAGCCTTGGCAGAACCATTTCCCCCTGCTCCGAGGTTGCCCTCCTCTTGACGAGGTGGGTTAGAACCTAGAGCAGCCGCTGAACCCTCTTGAATGGGGCTCAGCGGGCGAGAATCATCGCCATGAGGGGGAGAAGGGCTATCTCGGAGTGGCGAGGCGATGCCGGATCCGCTCTGAGGAACCTCCACCGCAGCCCTGCCAAATCAAATGACGAACAATAAGTTACAACAGAAGAAAGGCACGAAGCAGAAAATTGGATAAGGTAGAAATGACTTACTCATCCGAGGTCAAAGGATCCTTGGGCTTGCGAGCTCTCTGGGTTATGGCCTTGGTCATAGGCTTGGTGGCAGCTTTGTCTGCAGACTTCTTTCGTCTCTTCGTTGGTTTGGAAGGTCCGGAAGAAGAAGGAGAAGAAGCTCCCCTTTTCTTGGGCGCAACCGGGACAGGCTCGCCCGTGGCGAGAGGAGAGTCTTCATAAATCTGCCCACCCAGGTTAGCTGATGTCGGATAGGCGTAAGAAAGGGGGACAACGTCAAATGCTTCCATCACCTCAACGTCAGAATCATCTTCATCGTCAGGCCAATCTCTAATGGAAGAGAATTTACGGGTATGTCGCTTGGTCGCGTCGGGGCGTGGCAGGAACATTTCCTGATCCGGCTCCTCCTCGTCCGGGGCATCTCGACCCTTCGCCCATTTCTGCGAAGGGTCGGCGCCATCTTCAAGTGTTTGTTGAAGAAACAGCTGAGAGAGAAATACAAGAAGATCAAATAAGCAACATACTCCGACATACAAAATAACTTGGAAAAAAACTGGAGCACGAGAATTACCATGGGAGGAAGCCTGTCTCAACAGAAGTGTTCAACTCCCCACTCCCAATCAGCGGAGAAGTTATTGTCAGTGGTGAAGAGGGCCTTGACCCGGCGATAAATCTCGGTGTTGCTCAGCTCAAAGGAGGAAGTCCGGTTGGGGTCAAGGCGCCAGCTCATATGGCACAGCTTGTGTGTGCGTTTATGGAGAGGGGAGATCCGGTTGCGAACAAAAGTGATCATCGCATCCTCGTTGCGCATCTTGGCGTCTTTCAGCTCCTAGAACCGTTTGTTGACTTGGTTCGCCAGAACTGTGGGTTTCTTGGGGATCCGGTCCCACAGATCCAGATTAGGAAGACCCGGAGCGTAGGGGCACAGCCGGATCAGATCTTCCTTCATGCTATTTCTGACATAAAAGAAGGTTCAGGCCCAGCCCTTGCAAGAATCAAGTCCCGTGACCCGGGGAAAGATGGATTGCTTCCTAGGAGAGATAGAGGCAACGCCGAACTGCGTGAGTTGCTTGTCCTCCGGGTGAAGCTCCTTATTCGGAATCATGTTCCGACGCAGACCGAAAAACGGATCCAGAGCTCCTTAGTGGGCCACAATCTGGTGTAGCCCTCTGTGGTGGAAGCAAAGGCAGAAAGAGATGTGATGGCATTTGCCGGAAGGTGGTGCGGTTGAAGCTCGTAGGTGTTAAGCCAATCTTGGAAGAAATCGCTAATGGGGAGCCTGAACCCACGCTGGAAGTGGGAGAGGAACACTACGAACTCACCCAGATTGGGTGAGGGAGCGAGCTCCTCGGCGGCGAGGCGGGCAACGACGCCCTCCGGGATCCGGCGCGTGCGGTAAAGCCAATCGAGGTTGTCCTGGCATACCCAGGACCCAGCCCAGGCGCCACGCTCGGCGTTCTCCGCATCCTCCTCCATCTCCTGCTCCGCAACAGTGAGCTCCTCTTCTATCATGGCTAGGTCGCTGTCCTCACTGGCCTTATTGGCGGTGGGGGGCAGTGCCTTAGACTGGCACGGACCTTTGGCAGTGGAGATGCGGGGGTGGTGGCGACACTGGTGCGCGAGGAACGGTGCGGCGGCGGCGCTGCTAAGAAAGTGCGGTGGCGGCAGCGCTATCGCTGGGAGAAAGAAGAAGAAGAAGAGGCAGAGGGGCGCGAGAATGGGGAAAAATCCCAAGGGGCGCGCCCCTCCCCTATTTAACCACGCCCTAGCGGGGTAGTGGGATCGTGTGGTGCGGAAAGGCCACACGGTGTGGCCGTGTGTAATCCGGATCAGCCAATCAGCGACGAGCCACATGAAGGGCCACAGGGCGCAGCGGATCCCATGACGTGACGTTATGATACAGTTAACGAGGAGACATACACGATGTGACGTGCGCAACAGTAACGTCTGACATTACTGCGACAATTACTGGCACATGCCCTTAAAATGAGGCAAAATCATGATTACCATCCATGCGGGATAGCGTACGAGAGAAGGAAGAATAACCCGGATAACCAAAGGATGACCCGGCCAGCGAGTGAAAACTCGGAATGTGCCAAGGGAAAGTTAGCCTATGGAATCCGGACTATGAGATAACTCGGAAAAGGGAGCAAAAGGCTCGGTAAAATTGAACATGATGTGGCCTTAGCGGCTGAGGCCGCTAAGACCGCACCAGCTTCGGGGACTAATGTTGGGGGGATACCCCCGGGTAGGGTCACGCCGGGGTATAAAGGCCGACTTAGCCGAGGTACGGCAAGGTCAAAGCAAGTGCTGGCCGAGTCACCTCAAGGCAGGCCGAATCACGGAGTAACCCGGACCGGAGGATGTCCACCTAACTGTGTCCCGGCCGACCTATGCCGTATGTCGGCAGGATGTATCTAGCTTGTATGCAGGTACAGGTGTGGCCGGATTAACTAGGTATGATCCGGGTTATATCAGGCTTGCAAGAGAAGGAAGGTATCTCGTTGGTCAAAGGGAGGTCACTGTACGCAGAGCATGAGCGAAGCGGACAGAGGCTAGGACCACCGAGGCGTGGCCGACAAGGGTGACGTTGCCTGTGTTGGATGACGCTGGTGCCGTAGAGGCTCACGTAGCCTCTTCATGGCTTACGATGGGGAAAAGTGACCCGGTCGGTTTACTATTTTGGGAAGAGGCATATTCCCTGGAATATGCCTCCATGTATGCCCTAATTGGAGACCTAGCCACCCCTATATAAGGAGGGCTAGGGCCTCTGTAGAAAGGGTTGGTCTTTACTTGTTTGATCTCTAGGAGGTTGAGTTTCACTTGTTTAGAGCTAGGTTCCTGAGAGCTAGTTAGTGCTGAGAGTAAGAGAGTTCCTTCTTCCTCCTCTCCCCAATACAGCTCAAGGAGCACTTGTAACCTTGGAAACCTATCGAATACAAAGCTAATGTGTGTGGAATCACCACACTATCCCTCCCTAGATTCCACTAGTGCATCTTGTCCCCACCTTTAGCCTATCCATGGCATCTGCCGTGACACAACCACGACAAGTACCACTACATATGTATACTGCAAAATAGATTAGTGATACATTGTAAACGTATCTATAATTTTTGATGTTCCATGCTTGTTTTATATATACTCTCTTATGTTTTGTCCACACTTTGGAGTATTTTTACACATTTTCTGGAACTAACCTATTAACAAGATGCCATAGTGCTAGTTGCCTGTTTTGTGCTGTTTTTGGTTTCAGAAAAGCTAGTAAGGAAATATTCTCAGAATTGGACCGGACAAAAGCCAAAGTCATTATTTTATCCGAAGCAACATGGAGTCCGGAAGGGAGACGAAGTGGGGAACCAGGGCGGCCAGACCCTAGGGCGGCGCAACCAGCCCTAGTTGCGCCACCACCAGGTGTGGCCCCCCTGGTACTCCACCGACCTAGCCCTTCCGCTTATAAAGACCCTTCAGGATGAAAATCCTAAGGAACTGATCAAAATTCCATGAAAGAGTCTATAGCCGCCGCCATCTCCATCCCTAGATCAGAAGGGATCTAAAGCTCTTCCCGGTACCCTGCCAGAGTGGACAGATCACCCTGGAGGCCTTCTTCATCACCATGCCTGCCTCCGGTGTGATGCGTGAGTAGTTCATCCCTGGACTACGGGTCCATGTAGTAGCTAGATGGTTGGTTCTCCTCCTTTGTGCTACCATGTTTAGATCTTGTGAGCTCCGCTCATGATCAAGATCTTCTATTTGTAAGCCTACATGTTGTGTTTGCGGGGATCCGATGGATATTGAGATGCTATTTCCGATTGATTATTGATTCTATCATGTCTTTGTTATTTGTGATCTTGCATGCTTTCCGTTGTTAGTAGCTATCTTGGCCAAGTAGATGCTAGCAACTCCAAGACGGAGTATTTATGCTCGATACTGGGTTCATGACTCTAGTAATCTGGGGAAGTTATAGATATCTCTAAGGTACTAGATGTGCTGTTGTTACTAGGGAGAAATAGCAATCCTTTGTTCATAGAACACTCATATTGTTTACTTTACACACTTTGCTTAATGCAAATATCTGTTGCTTGAAACTTAATACTAGAGGGGGTTCGGATGATAACCTGAAGGTGGATTATTAGTCATAGATGCAATTGGATTACGGTCTATGTATAATGTTGTAATGCTCAATCAAATCTCATAGGAGTCAAGATGATTACTATATGCATGTATGCTTTCTCGATGTCTGTCAATTGCCCCGCTGTAATTTGTTCACTCAACATGTCATCTATCTTAAGGAGAATCACCTCTAGTGAACTATGGACCCTGGTCCATTATTTTACCATCAATCTACAATCTACTATTTACTGTTCACTGTTTAATTTCTGCAAGCAATTACTATCTTCCACACAATACGTTTAATCCTTTGTTTCAGCAAAACCATTGAGATTCACAACCTCACTGTAAGTTGGGGCAAAGTTCTGTGGTTGTGTTGTGCAGGATTCCAAGTTGGAAGACAACACCTTGGGGCTGTTTCCTTGCTCCTACTGGTTCGATAACCTTGGTTTCATCACTGAGGGAAAATTTGTTGCTGTGCTCGTCATACCTTCCTCTTGGGGTTCCCAACGAGCTCATCACTTTTTGAGCCATCAATTAGCAGTAGCAAGTTAAGACCTCCATACAAAATAATCGGCATAACGCAACATCGTGTCAAGTGCTAGCTAGGTAGCATTTTCTTTCCTGCTTGTTACCCTTTCCTTGTCACACCATCGCCTATGGGCCCACTATGTCAGCATCATACATTAAAAATAGGTATACATTGCCGCAAACTTGTTCCACCTCTCCCCATATAAATTGAATCTGTCACCAACATAAAGTAGTAATTAATTAGTATGACGTTACATATCTTAACATTGGGATCATCACAAAGAATATTTAGATGTTTTATCTCACTTTTGAAACTTACTGATGCAATACTCCTAATCCACAAGGTCTGATGAACGGTTCATAAGCTTCTAGGTAACACCGCGGCTGTGATAGGTACGACTGATGACCCACAACTATAGGGAAGAGAAACCCAATTTATTGATTCGACACAAGGGAAGCTTCCAGGTAACACCGCAGTATTTTCGAGGGAAGTGAAACCCAATTTATTGATTCGACACAAGGGGAGCCAAAGAATATTTATAAGCCTTAACAACTGAGTTGTCAATTCAGCTGCACCTGGAAACAATCTTACTCACAACAGTTTATCAGTAGCAAAAGTTTTGTAGTAGGAATAGTAAAGTAACAGCAATAGTAAAAGCAAAGACAGTCGTAACAATAGCAGCAAGCAGTAGGATTCGAGTGCGGTAGTCATAGGGATGGATGGACGGGCGTTGCATGGACAAGACAATTCACATAGCAATCAGAACATAAGGCAATTGCAGATAAATAAGATAAAGCATCCAAGTACTAGATAATCCTAGGCATGTGTTCCATATATAGTCATACGTGCTCGCATTGAGAACTTGCACAACATATTTTGTCCTGCCAGCCCGTTTGCAACGGGGACTCAAGGGAACTACTGGAAATTAAGGTGCTCCTTTTAATAGAGCACCAGAGCAAAGCATTAACACTCTGTGACACATGTGATCCTCACATCAAAGCCATTCCCTCCGGTTATCCCGATTTCCGTCACTTCGGGGCCATTGGTTCCGGACAACAACGTGTGTATACAACTTGCAGATAAGACAATAAACAATACTATCAGAATGAATCAATAACATGTTCAGATCTGAAATCATGGCACTCGGGCCCTAGTGACAAGCATTGAGCACAACAAGTCGCAACAAAGTCACAAAGAACTAATAAAAGATACTAGGCACCATGCCCTAACAATCTGATGCCATTACATGAACGATCTCATCCAATCCCTACCATCCCCATAGCCTACAACGGGGGATTACTCACCCATAGATGGGGGAAACATGGATGGTCGATGGAGAAGCGATGGTGATGATGATGGCGATGATCTCCTCCAATTCCCCGTCCCGGAAGGGTGCCAGAACGGAGTTTCTGGTGCTGTTTCGTGGAATCTGGTGGTGGCGGTGGAGCGGAACTCCTTCTGGAAAAACGTTGACCCTCCCTAAGTTTTTAGGTCAAAAGGCAACTTATAGGTGAAGAGGGAGACCGAGGGGGTGTTTTGGGAGGCCAAACCACCCCCTGGCGCGGCCTGGGCTAGCCCCCGCGAACAGGTGGTGTGGCCTGGTCCAAGCCCCCTTCCGTTTCGTATTCTGGCTCCGGGAGTCTTCTGGTGAAATAGAATTTTTGGCATATTTTCCGGGATTTTTCCTGATAGTTGATTTTCTACACAAAAAGTAGACACCAATGCAATTCTGCTAAAAATAGCGTAAATCCGTGTTAGTTGCATCCAAATCACACAAGTTTAGAGGAGAAACAATAGAAAAAGTGTTCGGGAAAGTAGATACATTTTGGACGTATGAACTCCCCCCAAGCTTAGATAATTGCTTGTCCTCGAGCAATTCAGTTGAAAACTGAGTGCGATAAAAGAACTTTCATGAACACATTTGCTTCATATGATGTATATGTTCTCAGCATGTGATCAACTACTTAGACAATTCATAATAAGGAGTATGCAACTAAGTTTACTTAATAGGCATTGCAAGCTATGAAGAGATTCCAACTCAAAAATAATAAGTAGCATGAAGCATAAACATAAGCAACATTACAATGCTCATAACAAGGTATGATAGAGTGGTATCTCGCTTGCCTTTGGTTATGAATGCCAAGGCACCTCTGAAGTCCAAGTGAAGACTAGAAGTAAAGATGTCAAAGATACAAGCATCAAAGTCATAACACAAATAATCAAGTAATGAGACAAGCACAAAGAATGACAACTATGCTCTCAAGAAGGTGCTCAAAGAATATGTGGAGACTCAACAAGTAAAAGAAAAGGTTTTGAATAGTTTGAAAGGCTTCCAAATGCTGAAAGTATGGTACTCGTTAGCTTTGAGCTCTCATTGCCCCTATCATAAGCATCTTTAAGGTGATTAAGGTTAAAGTGACACGACTAAGAGGATATGCTTGACAAGTTATAAATCGAAGTCTCATGCCCCTTACTTACGAAGACTGATCCTCATGCTACTCAACTTCAGTCACAAGTAAGCTCTTGTCCTTGTAAGTATATACGTATCATAGAGAACCGCCAACGGGGTACCCCTTGCACATGACACAGGAGCTATCCCATGACCAAAATGACAAGGCAAGCAGACAATGAGCATCTCAGCGATCTTTTTATTTACTATGTGCATAGATTTTTATTGAGGATGCTTCATAGAATGCTCATTATGGTTATGCTGCAAGTTTCCACCATGATTAGGCATGGCTTAGGCTAGCGGCCCAGGCGTTTCCCTAACACATACAAACTCCATGATCTTACAAGTTCCACTTTATTTCACACCACCGGGATCCATAAGAAAAAGAACATGATATCAACGAGGTACTAAGTACCAATGCAATGTTGAAAGCGTTCCCCATGACACATGGTTCTGCTAACTTCAACTTATAAAGCGCAAGCATATACGCAACAAAGAAGGACACAATGGTTCAGGTTTATTAAATGCAAGGAAATTAAGTGTGCCATCAAGTTCGTGAGAGCTTTACTAACTAACTTTCTCATAACAAGCAAACATTTTATTCGGAAGAAAACAAGGCATATTGAATATACACGGAAGTAGCAAATGATGCTAATAGGTAGGTATGGTGGACGCTTTGGCAATATTTGGTTTTGGGGAGTTGGAAACATGATTAAAACATACTGAGTGAAAGTGAAGGCTATCAGTAGTATGGGAGCGACAAATGAGAGAGCAATAGCTGTCATAATCATGCTTTCAACAAAACAGGACTAATCATGGCATGAAAGTGATTCAAGATCTTCAAGGCAAAATAATTCATCAAGGATTAACTGATTATTACAGTCATGTGCATGCGTGAGCATGTGCCAAGTCAATTCAAATGAAACATTCAGAGGAGGATACCACGGTGTCATACCAAGTTATGAATAGAGTAATGCAAGCAAACATTTGTAAAACATGCTACACACTATTAGTAAGCTGGAACTAATCAAACGAAAGCAAGAACTACTAAGCATCCAAAGATAACATACACCTTACACGAACAGGCTAAGCATGCCCACAATGATGAGTATATGTACAAAAATGAAAACAAACAGAGTTCATTACCAGCCTCTTACCACGAGTTGTCATTAATCCTCATTATTGCTCTTCACTTGTGTGGCTTGAATAATAACATGAAACCAATATCCACTGAGGACTGCTGAACCCTGTAGCAAACTCACAAAACCAAAGAAGAACGACAAATATTTTTGTTGTTTTCGATTTTTAAAGCAAGAACCAAAAAGGAAGAACAAGCAAAGCAAAATCTTTTTGGTTTTTTTTGAAAAGTTCAAACAAAGTAAAAAGGGAAAAACAAACCAAGGCAAAAAGAAGAAGAAGCAAACACAGAGAAACAACAGAAATATTTTTGGTCTTTTTGTGTTTTATAAAGCAAAAGCAAAGAAAGAACAAAAACTAAAAAGAGAACGAACATGAATATACAAAGTACCGACGCAACATGATAAGGAGGTGAGTGTGGTGTCGGCGTACCTCCCCCAAGCTTAGGCTTTTGGCCTAAGTGGGTATCAATCCAGATACGGGTAAGGGTTCCAAGCAGGATGATCATGGTAAGAATGGTCGTAGTTGGGTCCGTGGGAAGAAGAAGAGGCTCCCTAATCATAAGCAGGCTGCTGATGTGAAGACTCCCCCTCATTCGAGGGATAGACCAAATCATTCGTGACCTCCCTTCTAGTGTCTTGCTCCTGTTGGGAGAGCTCTCCCAAGTACGTGTCAACCTCCTCCTCAGTGAGGGACCATCCTTCCCTGCTATCAAGGTTAAACAAAACAGGTGCAGGAAAAAAAACAACACGCCCGGACTAGCTCTTTCTCCAACCAGCTTTGAGAAAGGTTATTTCATAAGACAACTCGCTCACACTAGCCCACGAGGAAACAAATTTATGCTGTATCATGGAATTAAGATCAAGCCTTTCTATGGGAAACTGTAGGTCTAGATGATGAGGCACTAAACCATGCAATGCTAATAAACGAGAAGCAATGAGGCCTCCACAAATTCCACCTTTCTCACGGTTAGCAGCAAGACGGAAAGCTATCAAAGCACCTAAGTTGTAAGACCTATCTCGTTTAAGAGCAGTAGAGATAAATGCTAGATCATACGAAGATAACTTATTGGCAGTTTTCCTAGCAAGAACACACTTGGCAATAAAGTAGCAAAGTAGCGAATGGAGGGAAGATGAATGTTACGGATTTTTCCATTCTCCTTTGAGAAGCTGCTCCCTTGGCAAATTTCTGCGTATAAATCCATGAGTGGTTCAGGTCGTTCCTTAATCCTTCTACATGATCCCCATTGAGTTACCTTAATAGCTGCAAAAAATTCATCGAGAGAAAGGTCGACAAAAATATTGTAAATTTGATAGTGGACCATGGGGTTAGGCAAAGAGTGACTAAATTGAAAGTCCTGCACCACAGACATGGTTAGCTTCACAAATTGACAAGGTTCGTCTTCCAAAAAGTGCTCCAACCCTACATTAGAAACCAAAGTGTGGAAATCTTGGAGAATTCCCGCAGCTCTCATGAACTCAGAACAGGGATAAATGGAAGGAAAAACTTCCTCCTCCCGGTGGACCTTCATGACCTCAGGCACCCATAGTTCATGTTGGTTTAGTTGATGCTCATTCATCTTCTATTCTGAAATTTAAACACCTATTAAACAAGTAATTGCAAAGTGAATATAATGAAGGATTCTACTCATAGGGACTTGTAAGAGGCCTAAACATGCATCAAAACTATATCTCTAAGAATCAAACAAGCTTACAAGCTCTCATAACCTGTCACCTATAGCAGCAAAATACTCAATATATAATCCACTAAACACAAATCTAATTGAACAAGGGGAGGAGTCACATACCAAGGAACAAGTGCTCCAAATTTCAACAACAAAGATGGGCTGAGCAAGGAGATCGAAAAAATCGAGAGCAAGAACACGATTTTGAGCAATGAACTGGAGCTTACTCGGGAGAGAGAAGAAAGTGGCAGGTGAGAGAGTTAGTGGAGGGCCAGGGATGACCCACACCATGGCATGGCGCCACCCAGGGCAGGCCACGCCACCAGGTGGTGAGCCTGCCTGATGGGTCCCCCTGGCACCTCTCAGGCACTCCTCTTCCCCTTTTTTCACGCAAAAATTGAATATGAATTTTCTGGAATTTTTCAAGACACTTTATTTTTGGGCATTTTTCAGGTATAGAAGAATGATTTTCTGGTAGACAGATTTTTTTTTGAAATGATGCAATGACAAAACAAGGCTAGAACTATAGAAGTTCTAAGACACTCTAACATGCAAGCAACTAACAACAAAGAAAACTAAACGAAAACAAAAACTAAAATGGGTAGAATAGAAGTAAGCGGAGATAGTCATAGTGAAAACATTGTTTTGTTCAATGAAATCCTTTTGTTAACAAGGTTGATCAGGTCTTGCTACCAAAACAATTTCATATGAGACAAAACTTGTATTTCACTAGTGATTATGTTACCTCAATTTTGATAGCTATGGTCCCAATCATAATAGTTTCAATTTTTTCTCTTGGTATGGGACAATATATTTCTCCAACTTGAATTCCCTCAACATGTTCAATTGAATTCAAACCATAAGTCCTTTCAATCTCCTTGGGGAAATAGACAGTGTGGTCCTTGTCATTAACATTAAAGGTCACCTTTCCTTGATTAAAATTAATAACATCTCCTGCAGTATTAAGAAAAGGTCTCCCAAGAATAATAGACATATTATCATCTTCAGGCATTTCAAGCACATCAAAATCAGTTAATATCAAGCAATTATGAGCCACTTGAACAGGTACATCCTCACATATACCAACAGGAATGGTGGTATATTTATCAGCCATTTGCAAAGATATATCAGTTGGTATCAGTTTTTCTAGTTGATTCCTCTTATAGAGAGAAAAACGCATAACACTAACTCCAGCTCCCAAATCACACAAAGAAGTTCTAACGTAACTATTTTTAATAGAGCAAAGGATAGTTGGAATCCCTGGGTCTCCAAGTTTCTTAGGAACCTTACCATTAAAGGAATAATTAGCAAGCAAAGTGGAAATTTCTTCATTAGGGATCTTCCTTTTATTCAAGAAAATATCCTTCATATACTTTGAGTAAGGAGGCAATTTAATAGCATCAGTCAAAGGAATTTGCAGGAATAAAGGTTTCATCCACTCACAAAACTTGTTATAGTGTTCATCTTGCTTTGACTTGTGTTTCTTATCAGGGAATGGCATAGGTTTTTAGACCCAAGGTTCTCTTTCACTACCATGTTTCTTACCAATAAAATCTTCTTTAGTGTATTTAGTATTCTTAGTGTGGTTTTCAGGTTCTTCTTCAACTTTTTCTTCATTAGGAACTTCATTTTCTTCATTACCACTTTCAGTTTCAGCATTAGAGATAGATATACTATTAGGATCTATAGCAGGTTCTGAGGGTTCTACAACAGTTTTATGTTTCTTTTTCCTTTTCTTACGAGTAGAGCCACTATTTTCAGCTTGTTGAGAATCTTGCTCAATTCTTTTGGGATGCCCCTCAGGATATAGAGGATCCTCTGTAGCAGCACCACTTCTAGTTTAATTTCATAAGCATGTTTTTCTTTAGCAGCATTAACTAGCAAGTCTTTTTGCACTTTAATGAGTTGATCTATTTGAGTTTGAACCATTTGAAAGTGTTTAACAATCATTTTAACATCATTAGAGGTTCTTTCCACAATATCTTTCAACTCAACAATAGCTCTAGTGTTTTCCATTAGATGATTTTGCACCCTTTTATTAGAATTATCTTGCTTAACAATAAAGATATCAAATTCTTCTAAGCATTGATCAAGAGGTTTAGAGTAAGGGATATCACCTTCATCAAAGTGTTGGAGAGAGTGTACCTCAATAGTGGGTGAGTAGGGAATAGGCTTACATAATTCTTCTATAGGAGGTAAATTCTTGACATCTACAGCTTTAATTCCCTTCTCCTTAAGACATTTCTTAGCTTCCTTCATCACTTCATCATTTAATTCAAGAACTCCCCTCTTCTTTGATGTCGGAATAGGCACCAGAATAGTAGGTTCAGGTACAATTACTTCAGGTATAGCTTGTTTAGGAGGAGTCCAATCTTCATAATTCTTGCTTATTTTAGCCATTAATTCCTCAGCTTCCTTAGGAGTCCTATTCCTGAAAACACAATCAGCACAACTATCTAGGTATGTCCTAGATTCCTCAGTTAGTCCATTATAAAATATATCAAGAAGCTCATTCTTAGGTAATGGACTTCCATCTTGTGCATGAATCAAAGCACAAAACCTTGCCCAAGGTTCGGGCAATACCTCTTTTTCTCCCTGTTTAAAATCAAAAAGTTCCTGCAAAATTGCATGTCTAGCACTAGGAGGAAAATATTTCTAAAGGAAAGTACTAATCAAGCAATCGGGGCTATCAATAGATCCAGGAGGTAAATTACAAAAGCAAGTTTTAGCTACTCCTTTCAGTGAAAAGGTGAAAATATTAGCAACAAAGTAAGTACGCATCTTAATATCATCAGAAAACAAGCCGCTCATGGTAGAAAGTTCATTCATATGTGCTACCGCGCTTTCATTCTTAGTCCCACAAAAAGGTTCTTTCTCAACAATAGCTATGTAAGATAGATCTAGAGAGAAATCATAATATTTATCTTTAATGTTTATGGGAGAAGCAGCAAACTTAGCAATAGGAGATAATTTGGGTCTAATAGTACACCTCTCAAGGAGAGTCTTAGCAGCGCTCCTATCATGGGTGTTTTTACATTCTTTAATAAATTCATCGGTCATCTCAACATAACCATCTTCAATATCATAACTCTCACTAGACTCAGGTGAACTAACAGGTGTGGTAGTGTCTTCATTAGGAGTTTCAGTATTTCCAGCTATAGTTCTAGCAATCGTAGCATGTAGGAAAGGACCTAATGAACCACACTTATCAAGCACAGTAGAAGCATCATCATAAGCATCGGAAGTTTCCCATTCATCAGTAGTAGCAGTGTGTGTAGCATGTGTATGTAGTGGTGTAACGAGCTTACTTATAACAGATGGTGAATCAAGAGCAGCAGAGGTGTTCAGAACCGTACCTCTTCTTGTAGTGGATGGTAAAATAGGAACCTTGCCATCACGAGACTTACCCATGATGGATGGATAACAGCGAACAATAGAGAATCCAAGTGAACTTGATAAATAAAGCTATGCTCCCCGGCAACGGCGCTAGAAAGTAGTCTTGATGACCCACAAGTATAGAGGGTGTATCGCAGTATTTTCGAGGGAAGTGAAACCCAATTTATTGATTCGACACAAGGGGAGCCAAAGAATATTTATAAGACTTAACAACTGAGTTGTCAATTCAGCTGCACCTGCAAACAATCTTGCTCATAGCAGTTTATCAGTAGCAACAGTTTTGTAGTAGGAATAGTAAAGTAACAACAGTAGTAAAAGCAAAGACAACCGTCACAATAGTAGCAAATAGTAGGATTCGAGTGCGGTAGGCATAGGGATGGATGGACAGGCGTTGCATGGACAAGACAATTCACATAGCAATCGGAACATAGGGCAATTGCAGATAAATAAGATAAAGCATCCAAGTACTAGATAATCCTAGGCATGTGTTCCATATATAGTCATACGTGCTCGCAATGAGAACTTGCACAACATCTTTTGTCCTGCCAGCCCGTTTGTAGCGGGGCCTCAAGGGAACTACTGGAAATTAAGGTGCTTCTTTTAATAGAGCACCGAAGCAAAGCATTAACACTCCATGAACACATGTGATCCTCACATCAAAGCCATTCCCCCCGGTTACCCCGATTTCTGTCACTTCGGGGCCATTGGTTCTAGACAACAACGTGTGTATACAACTTGCCGATAAGACCATAAACAATACTATCATAATGAATCAATAACATGTTCAGATCTGAAATAAGGCACTCGGACCCTAGTGACAAGCATTAAGCACAACAAGTCGCAACAAAGTCACAAAGCACTAATAAAAGATACTAGGCACCATGCCCTAACAATCTGATGCCATTACATGAATGATCTCATCCAATCCCTACCATCCCCATAGCCTACAGTGGGGGATTACTCACTCATAGATGGGGAAACATGGATGGCCGATGGAGAAGCGATGGTGATGATGATGGCGATGATCTCCTCCAATTCCCCGTCCCGGCAGGGTGCCATAATGGAGTTTCTGGTGCTGTTTCGTGGAATCTGGTGGTGGCGGCGGAGCGGAACTACTTCTAGAAAAACGTCAAACCCCCTTGAGTTTTTAGGTTAGAAGGCAACTTATAGGCGAAGAGGGAGACTGAGGGGGTGTCTGGGGCGGCCAGACCACCCCTGGCACAGCCTGGGCTAGCCCGCGCGGCCAGGTGGTGTGGCTTGGGCCCAGCCCCCTCCGTCTCGTATTCTGGCTCCGGGAGTCTTCTGATGAAATAGGATTTTTGGCATATTTTCCGGGATTTTTCTTGATAGTTGATTTTCTACACAAAAAGTAGACACCAATGTAATTCTGCTGAAAAGAGCATCAGTCCGCATTAGTTGCATCTAAATCACACAAGTTTAGAGGAGAAACAATAGCAAAAGTGTTCGGGAAAGTAGATATGTTTTGGACGTATCAACGACCTGAGCCCTTTCAGGGCGACTTCGGCCGATGATGGCCTGCTCGTCAGCTCATATGTCGCCACCATTTCGACCGCATGGAGCTCATGCCACAGAGACAACGACCAAAGCTTCACCTTGTACCATGGCGATTCGCACGCCCCTGAACTAACGAACCTGGGGGATATGACGATGTCCGTTTTGTGGCCATCAATTTGGGTGACGAACACGGTCCCCTATTTCCCAATGTCGATGATATCCGCTCTCCGCGAGCCCCCTGTGGGCACCGGCTTAGACGGCTCCCAGTGTTTGTGGCTATAGGGCATTATGGTTGCAGTCCTCGAGTGCGCAACTCTAAGGTGGCGAACAAGCTCTACCATAGGTGTTAGCTCTATCGACGAGGTGATGAAATCGCATCCAGGCTCCATGCAGACTTGCTGGCCGTGAAAGCACTAGATTATGTGGTCGTAGACGTCGTTGTAGGGGACGAATGTCCCGAAGTGCTGGTTGGGGCATCTGCTACCTTCTTCGCCCGTGACTTGGCGGTACAGCTCTTGGACCATGCGGCCAGCCGGGCGGCGCTGGTAGTGTCCAGACGCATAGCCATTTTGTTGAAAACATCATCGTCGACCTTGCTCCAGACGCCGTGTAGTGGGTTGTGCGTCGATTGCGACATTGGGATGGATTGAGGGAAGAGGTCAGACCAAAGTATGACTATCGGGGGACTTTTGGAGAGGGGTGGCGTGCGACCTGCAAGATCCGATGCAGCGGGCGACATGGCGAGGAAAATGTGCAAAGCATGCACTGGAGACGATCCCAAATGCGGAGCCAGGAGGCATTGGCCAGTGGGGATAAAAACAACCGAGATGGGGAAGATGGGATGGCTCTTTGAACGAGATTTTTTTTGCAAGGCCTCTAGAGCTGCATCCAAGACGCCAATTAGCTTGGCTTGCACGCTGCAGTGCACTAAATTAACCATCTAAAATCCTGGCGCATTTTATAGCTAGGCCGGCACGCTTCCGTGCCCTAAATTAACCATATCACAACCTGGGCCATTACAGCTAGGCCGGCACACTGCCATGTAAGCCGACTAGAGTTACTACTGCTGTCATGTTTGACCAGATGATGTTTGTGTAGTTTGCTAAAAAGGATTATCATGTTTGACCCATTAAGGCTCGGCTCGTTAAGGCTCATGCTCATTAAGGCTCAGATCATTAAACTTGTTAAGGATAACGAGCAAAAAGTAAAGCTCAACTCGGTTCATTAGATGTTAACGAGTGTTCATGAGATGCTCATTATGAAAATGTATCAGCCTCAGACAGAGGCATACCAATAATTAAAAATGACAGTCGGCAGGGTTCGTTCAGTGCCACAGTCAGTAGATCCAGATCGAGAAGATGGAGATGGGGTATGTAGTGGGAGATGACGAGTTGACGATACACATGAGAAATATTCTGAATCGATCGGGAGAGTCTAGGGTAAGGTTTTTGGTTGGTCGCTCTCGCTCCTGGATTGATCAATCTTACTCAATGGGCTAGATGTTTTCCTTAGATGGGCTACCAGATTAGACATGTAGCAACATAAGTGGGCCTTAGCTTGGTTGTTACCGAGCTTAACGAGTAGCTCACGAACATCGTTAACTTGATCGTTTAGCTCGTTAAGGATATCGAGCAAAAACTGCAGCTCAACCAAGATCGTTAAGGAAATGAGTCGATTTTGAACGAGCCGAGCAAACGAGTGCTCATTAAACTCGTCGAGTTTCGAGTTTTATGTCCAACCTTAATACTTTGCAACAGGAGGTAGCAGAATACTAGAAGTAGTACACTAGATGTTTGTTTTGCAATTTTGCTGCAAACATAGTATAATAAATACCTCCACATTGGAGCCTAGCGCGATTAAGTACCACAGTGTTCCAACAAGATGCATGATAACAGAAGGTGTTCAAGCACCTCTTTACAGAATAGTTATAATTAGAAGCGAACAGTCACTACATTAATACACCTACGATATAGTAAATTGTCCATCAAATGATGGGTGATAACCTGCACATCTAATCACATTCTCACAGTTATCATGATCAAATACTATCGCCTTAAAGGAAGTGGTGGCAAGCTTTTTGAATACCAGAAAGTATCCTACCTTCAATTCATGTGCTTTGACAAAATCTAGCCATCCTTCGTCAAGGAATACCTTGCCAGCTGGCTTCTTCAGCTCGACGTCCTAGCTGTAGGCTTTGCATATCTTCAGCTTGATGGCCTCTGGATACTCACCGCCAAACGTTGGCAAAAAGGATATGGGTATGCTCCGCACGTCTAACCCTCCCGGTATTAACAACATCTTGTAGAACTCGTCACAGGTGTTCTCCACATGGGTGTTCCTGGCTAGCCCCTCCATCCAGACTGCAGAGGGCTCTCTTGTCTTCTTCGATGATGAGTCTATCCAAGCTCTTCTTGCCCAAACACTACAAAAAAATCCCGTGGACAGATAATGTCTCTACCAGTTGTCAATAATTGTGAAATAGTACAATATTAGCTAATAGAGTACAATACAAGATCAACTAAGAAAGTAAAGTGGAGCAATTTTCTTATCAAAGTACACAAATTAAAGTCTTAACTCTAGATAGCATGAATGTCGGTTATATTAGTACTACTTTAAAGGTCTAGGCATCACATTAGTGCAGTTCTTTATCGAGTAGTATAGATACCAAACACCCAGGAATAGACGAACGGACAAACAGGGTGAGCTCTATCTGATGTCGATGCTAGAGATGCATACATATACTCGAAATTTTGGCAAAAATCAGGATAGGGAAGCAGCCGCCCTAACATGTCCAAATTAAAGGGACCTCCGCCCCTGAGACAAATCTAAAGCAAAACATACCGAGTGGCCTCCCAAATCATCATCAGCCGTGGATCAATCAATACAAAATTTGAACTTATTATTATAGTTCACTGTAGATCTAACCACGGAACTAGCTTGCATGTGTAAAACTGAACTGTAGTATATAGACGGGTTAAATGCACTAGATGAAAACTATACTCAACACCAACCCAATGTTAACCAAGCGTTAATAAAAGCTTGACCGCATCTCATCATCAAGATCAAGGGTTTCGGGGATTATGTACATACCACACTGCGACGGCTCTATAGATGAGGTTGCAGGGCCCGCCGCCCGCAGTCGATCCGCCTATGACGAGTAAGTTGCGGCGGTGGTGGTCGTCAATGGAGGGAAGCGCAATGGCGATTAAGGAGTGCTGTGTGAGAGAGGGCTAGGGCTAGGGCGGGGGCTGGTGAGGGAATAAATGCGGCGAGGTTACACAAATGCAGTGGACAAAAAACCTTGCCACCAATACAGTACTACTAATTGTCATGCAAAAATTAATTTCCTAGAAAATTGGGCACGACAACTTACGTGCTTGAATAGGGAAATAGCAAACACATACTATGAAAGTATATTATTACGTACATGGTGCCTAGTACAAGCAATAGTGGACATTATGTTGCAAGTACTGATACTACAATACAATATGAAAGTACTATGTACATACTACTGTACATTACATGGTGACAAGTACTAGCTACATAAATGATGTTGCGAGTGCTCATAATCAGCTTTTCGGTATTTTGGCCAAACTTCACATAGTTATAACGAGGCAGG
Organism: Avena eriantha; assembly: GCA_910589775.1. Lineage (NCBI taxonomy): Eukaryota > Viridiplantae > Streptophyta > Magnoliopsida > Poales > Poaceae > Avena > Avena eriantha. The sequence goes on along the minus strand of OU342745.1, from coordinate 104,983,656 downwards.
GTTGACACGAACCACACTGGTGCCTCAACCATTTGCTCTCTATGTTCTGCTCCAGTGTAGTTAAGTGATGAACCCATGGTAGCTCCCCCATTGACGTGCATGCAGCTCCAATCTGGAATTGGCCGTGGGCAATGTTGGCAGCACACGTGCGTAGCAAACACACAATCTCCTCTGAACACTGGTAGAGCTTCGTCAACATCAGCAGCACTAGGTTCGGAGTTTGTAGGGGGTCGAGGATGAATGGATGGTTGATTCCCACAAACACTGACCTTCCTTTAAGATTATCCCTTCTGATCCAGTCCGGTGCTACAGGGTCATCCAAATTAAGGGCTCGCTGGAAAACGTGGCAGCGGAGCGAGGGATACGTGAGCAGTTCCCTACCCATGTATGATACATGATTACCATGGTTGCTGGTTCGTGCACCCCTGGTGTGAATCTATAGGATATTCTAGCCAAGCTCTGCCAAGTACTAGCTGTGTAATGCAATATCTTCAGCCTCGGCATCGTCACCGGCTTGGAAGTTTGCCGACTCTTCAATTACTGGAGCCTGTATGACACGCGGGCTTGCAAGTATACCTGTGTGTGCATTTCAGTTAGCAAAAGTATCACGAACAATGCAGTTGTAAGTAATTTATAAATTTTACTTTTAAATAACGGGACTCTCTCCACTTGTTTGGTTCCCAGACAAGAACATCTCCTCGCGGTTATGTCACCGCGTATATGCGATCAATAGAACCACTGATTAGACACTTGGCAATAGCATTGACATACGTTGCTGGTGCAAGATAGTCTTTTCGAACGATAATCCAGGCCCTGTCACAAGGAAAATCTATGGTAGCAATGAATTTGTCAAACACCTCCATCGCACTGTAGTGCTATTGGTTGTCAAATCTATACGGTTTCTTTGCTATGTGTATCTTCAGCAGCTCGATATACGCGTGCTTGTAGAGGTAAGTGCATGGGGGCTGGGGAAACACTGGTTACCGATGGATAAATATCAACATGATGCACACGTGGCAGCTCAATACGTGCCATACTGTAGACGTTTTCGAGGTACCAGCGCCCCGGGTGCTTTGCAATCGCAATCCATTCTCTGTTGGCACCAACCCAATGACCCTGGTTTTCAAATCCTTCATCATCCCATGTTCCAGGTGTGTCGTCATCAACTGGTACAAATGCTTCTACTGTTGGATTGTCTAGTGGCATCAGCAACGCGTCAATGCCCTGCAACAGATTTTCTTCATATCTAGGGGCATGCAAGGTGTTTGACAAAGGGGGTAGTGCTAGCTAGCTTTGCAAAAAAATACTATCTGAAAGATGCATAAACATGTTGAATAAATCATGAATGCATGAAGACAAACACACCAAGGAATAAGGTCTTGTTTGCATTAAAGAAAAAGTGTAGGAATAGTTAAGTTTCCTATGCTGGCACTGCTTAGAGGAATGGACCAGAGGAAAAAATGCAGGTAATTTTCCTATGATTGATTAACAAGATTAGGGGTCTCTTTCGATCAATGGTTTTAAAAAAACGTAGGAATAGGAAAAACACAGGATTGACATGGTAGGTATAGTAAATTCATATTAGGAATTAAAAAGAAGGAATTTTGTAACAGGTTTCTTTGGATGGTGACTAGGAAATAAACACAAGAGTTTTGCAGGAATATAGTGTAAGGGCATTGGACATCTCAAAGGAGAAATAGAATGAGGTTGGAGCTCATGTTTAGATTCTGATGGAATGGAGGGCATAGGAACTAAGAAGTGACACCATAGGAATTTGATATCTTCCAAAATCCTATGGGTTAGAATCCTCCAAAACTCATATGCAATTCTTCATATCCAACTTGGACCTCATTTTCCAATTCCTACACGCGCAAAGAACAAGAATGAGGTCCCAAGAGACACGATAACATCATAAATATACTCTCTCGTGAGGTTTGACTTTGATTTTACCATGTTTTAAAGTAATCCTATGTTTTTGTATTCCTGTAAACCAAAGAGCCAACTTTTTACAGAAATCTTGTGTTTGTAAAACACATGAAACTTAAAATATAACGCCAGCCTTGATTGGCCAATACACCTTCCGTTACAAGTATCAACAATCCTGGTCGTTCTTGTGATTTCAGATTAGTATGTTGGGAGGAGAGGGGGGACACTGAAGCAAAAGTCTTGGGCCTCTTTCGATCGCAGGATTGAGACCATAGGAATTTTACAGGTTTGCTAGTGAAAACAGGCGATTATAAAACATAGGAAAACTACCTATGTGATTGGCACGATGAGAGTTGAGCCTCAAGTAGATGTTCCAATTCCTACGGGATTTAAGCATGGGTGGGGGGTTACAGTTCAAAAGAATTTGCTTACCACGATTGCTTTGATACAAATTCAATCCATAGGAAAGAATCTAAGGATTCGAGTCCTACAAAAATCATGCAAAACTAATTTTTACCTGCTCGTCACGGTCTAGTGGCCATGTCTGTGGGCCAGAGTGAAGTAGGCAGGGCAAACCAAACGGGAGACCAGAATCTTCCGCAATCCCTCAATGCATGCCAACCATGCCGTGACCAGGCGAGCGGTGCTCAAAAGATCGGCGCGACTGGTGATGTTGCTCAGCGGTCCATAGTGGAGGTTGCCAAATCCGATTGCCTGGCTGTAGCGCTCATATTCTTCATAGCTCCAGATGTCGTTCCAGGGAAGAGTACTGCGGAAGATTAGTCGGGATGGCTTGGCTGTTTCTACCTTTCTGCAAGGGTGGAGAGGGGCTACGATGGTGCACAAGCGGCTGGAGTGGCAGAGGAAGACGATGAGGGGCGCGGGGCGGTTCTCCTCTGGTTGTCAGATCGACTACTTCGACCCGGTATATTAGGGAAAAACTAACGCAGGACGTTAACAAAGATGCATATGCAAAAAGGAATAATAACAGAAAATTAGGTATAGTAGTATTTCTTAAATTCTCCATCCCGCAACGTTGGCCCTAGTTTGAGGCGCTACTGTTTTTTTCCGGTAGGTAGCTAGGGACAGCAAATCACATTGTGCTGAAGAAAAAAATTTCAAAATGTCCTCAAATTTGCTTTGCGTGTGGGGATGGTCATGCCGCACTGAAAGAGAGAGCAAACACAATTTGTTTTGAATGCATATATACTACTCCCTCCGATCCATATAATGTTCTCAGATTTATCTAGATTAGAATGTATATAGTCATGTTTTCGTGCTAGATTTATCTAATGGTTGGAAACTCCGAGTGGCAACATTATTACCATGACATGATTCACCCATTTACCCCCAAATATGGGAACATCATGGATGATGGGAGTACAATTTACATCAAGGACCTAAAAATGGATAAAAGTACATAGAGGTCCTTACATTTAGCACGAAGCACCCTAAAAATAAGCAAGGGAAATAGTCGGGTCCGGCTCCTTCTCAAGAGAGAAGAGCCATACTCTTCATACTACTTTCTCTTCATTTGTTTTCAAAATATATGGCCAAATTTGGTGGCATGAAAATTCTTGGACATTGGATCATCATCAGCATAAAGTATGATCTAGATATATGATGTAGATATAACCATGACCTTGGTCGTTCAGCTTGAAATCCAAGAATGTTCATACTCATCGGCAACTAATAAAATTAAATACGTTTAGATTTTACCACTTGCTTTTAGGTTCAAATTTTAGTAAGGACGTAGGGATTACATTTTAAATCAAGGACCTAAAAAGGTAAAATTTTATCGAGGTCCATACATTTAGCACGAAGCACCCTGAAATTAAGCAGGGAAAATAGTCATGTTTTGCTCCTTCTCGAGAGAAAAGCTGATTGAGCCATACTCTTCATACTACTTCCTCTTGGTTTGTTGTAAAAATATGGCCAAATTTAGTGGCTTGCAAATTCTTGGATAGGGGATCATGAATCATCAGCATAAAGTATGATGTAGATATCGCCATGAGGCCCATAACCTTGGTCATTCTTCTTGAAATCCAAGAATGTTCATACTTATCGACAACTAATAATCTTAAATACGCTTAAATTTTTACAGTAGCTTTTAGGTTTGAATTTTACACATACGGATGGTGGGAGTACATTTTACATCAAGGACCTAAAAAGGGTAAAATTACATAGAGGTCCATACATTTAGCACGAAGCACCCTAAAATTAATCAGGGAAAACAGTCATGTTTTGCTCCTTCTTGAGAGAAAAGCTAACCGAGACATACTATTCATACTACTTCCTCTTCATTTGTTTTCAAAATATGGCCAAATTTGGTCGCATGCAAATTCTTGGATATGGGATCAGGAACCATCAGCATAAAGTATGATGTAGATATGTCCATGACCTTGGTCGTTCATATTGAAATCCAAGAATGGTCATACTCATCGATAACTGATAATCTTAAATACGTTTAAATTTTACCACTTATTTTTAGGTTCGAATTTTACACGTATAGACGGTGGGAGTACATTTTACACCAAGGACCTAAAAAAGGTAAAATTACATCGAGGTTTATATATTTAGCACGAAGCACCCTAAAATTAAGCAGGGAAAATAGTCATGTTTTGCTCCTTCTCATGCGAGAAGCTCATCGAGCCATACTCTTCATACTACTTCCTCTTTGTTTGTTTTCATAATATGGACAAATTTGGGGGCATGCAAAATCTTGGATATGGGATCACGAATCATCAGCATAAAGTATGATGTAGAAATGGCCATGACCTTGGTCGTTTGTCTTGAAATCCAAAAATGTTCATACTCATCGACATATAATAATCTTAAACATGTTTAAATTTTACAAATTGCTTTTAGGATTGAATTTTACTTGGACAGTCGGAGTACATTTTACATCAAGGACCTAAACAAGGTAAAATTACATTGAGGTCCATACATTTAGCACGAAGCACCCAAAAATTAAGTAGGGAAAACCGTCATGTTTTGCTCCTTCTAGAGAGAGAAATTGACCGAGCCATACTCTTCATAATACTTCATGTTCGTTTGTTTTCAAAATATGGCCAAATTTGGTGGCATGAAAATTCTTCGCTATGGGATCATGAATCATCAGCATATAAAGTATGATGTAAATATGTATGACCCTGGTCTTTCGGCTTGAAATGCAAGAATTTTTATATTGATTGACAACTAATAAGCTTAATTACGTTTAGATTTTACCACTTTCTTTTATGTTCAAATTTTACACGGACAGTGGGAGTACATTTTATAGTAAGGACCTAAAAAAGGTAAAATTACATCGAGGTCTATACATTTAATTACCACGGAGCACCCTAAAATTAAGCAGGGAAAATAGTCGGGTTCGGCTCCTTCTTGAGATAGCAGATGGTCGAGCCATACTCTTCGTACTACTTCCCTCTTTGTTTGTTTTCAAAATATGGCCAATTTTGCGGTATGAAATTCTTGGATATGGGATCGTGAATCATCGATGTAAAGTATAATGTAGATATGGCCATGGCTTTGGTCGTTCGGCTTGAAATCCAAGATTGTTCATACTCATTCACAACTAATCTTAAATTCGTTTAACTTTTACCACTAACTTGTAGGTTTGAATTTTACACGGACGGTAGGAGTACATTTTACATCAAGGACCTAAAAAGGGGGAAATTACATCGAGGTCCATTCATTTAGCATGAAGTACCCTAAAATTAAGCAAATAAATAGTCTGGTTTGGCTCCTTCTCAAGAGAACAGCTGATCCAGCCGTACTCTTTATAGTAATTCTTTCTCTTCGTTTGTTTTCATCAAGGACCTAAAAGGGGGAAATTACATCGAGGTACAAAAATTTAGCATGAAGCACGCCTTAAAATTAAGCAAAGGAAAATAGTCAGGTTTGGCTCCTTCTCGAGAAAGAACCTGACCAAGCCATACTCTTCGTATTACTACTTCCTCTTCGTTTGTTTGTAAAATACATGGCCAAATTTTGCATCATGCAAATTCTTCAATATGGGATCATAAATCATCAGCATAAAATATGATGTACATATTTCCATGACCCTGGTGGTTTGGTTTGAAATGCAAGAATGTTCATACTCATTAACAACTAATAAGCTTAAATACGTTTAAATTTTACCACTTGCTTTTGTGTTCGAATTTTACAGGGACAGTGGGAGTACATTTTACATCAAGGACCTAAAAAGGGGTAAAATTACATCGAGGTCCATACATTTAGCACAAAGCACCCTAAAATTAAGCAGGTTAACAGTCATGTTTGGGTCCTTCTAGAGAGAGAAGCTCATCGAGCCATACTCTTCATACTACTTTCTCTTTGTTTGTTTTCAAAAATATGTCCAGAGTTGGCGGCATGAAAATTCGTGGACATGGGATCATCATCCGCATAAAGTATGATGTAGATATGGCCATGACCTTGGTCGTTCGGCTCGAAATCCAAGAACATTCATACTCATCGACAATTAATAATCTTAAATACTTTTAAATGTTACCACTTGCTTTTAGGTTTGAATTTTACAAGGACGGTGCGAATACATTTTACATCAAGGACCTAAAAAAGGTAAAATAACATCGAAGTTCATACATTTATGTCTGAAAACTTGTCTTGTTGTATCCAGATCCATGTTCTTCGGTATTCCTTTATGTAAAAGAACAATCTTGTCATCACTCGAAAAATTGAGAATTAAATGTTCTTTCGTGATAGTTGGAAACTAACACCAAGGAAATTGTTTACTACATGAAGATGCACCCATCTACCTCTGGAAATACATTTAATTCAATAGCAATCTACCGCGCTTACTTGTAGCTCAAGTTTGACCTAATTTCATTAAATTGTCATGATGCAAAATCTTAGCAAGAAGTTGAACCTATTGTTAAAACTCTCGGTGTTTTATGATATATTAATTGTGACCCTCAATGGGTACCTCCAAAAGATTTTTCGTAAAACTTCAAAAGCAACCTACAATTTACTTGTAGCTTCAAATTTGACCTAATTTCAATAAATCGACATAAAGTCATTTGGTCAAATAGGCAGAGTTAGCTAGGAAGTTTGAACACTCATAAATAAACCATGGGAATCATTGGTACAACATGTTGTTAAACTTGGCTTCTAGCATTCAGATACAATATTCTCCAGACATTCCTAAATGGAAAAGCACAACCTCGCTCGTCATCCACTCAGAAAATTGAGAATAATTGATTGTTCTTTCCTGATATAGTTGGAAAATCACACCCACGACACTATTTGGATTTGCCGGTCTTGATCCAACGGTCAATGTTCGAAGTTATCCGTATACTATATAGTGGTATGGTATGGTATTGTAAGAGATAAGAAAAGATAAAGATAAGATAAAAAGTACTGCGAATGGCCGATCTTTTGAGTAACCTTCCCTCTCGATGTGTGGGAAGCAAGTGAAAATTTTAAAAACCGGAAAAGTTTGTAATTTTTTTGCCGCCAAGGACAAAATTGGTTTCCTTGCTATGTACTCCTCATCCCTACTCCACGCCAACGCGGCTGCCAAACACGTCAGAGACACAGAGCCACTGTACCAAGGCACACGTGCACGGGGTTGTTCGTCTGCGGTACCAAAGTTGGCAGGCCAGCGCATGGCAGTACCTAAGTTGCCTGAAATTACCGCGTTTCGAAAAGTTGGGCCGCCAACTACTGAGAGGGGCCATTTCGAGGCAAACTCATCTCACCCCTGCCAAATTCAAACATTCCGTTAAACTACCCCGTGAAGTAGACGGTCGGGACCCTCATGTCGGTCATCTATCCGTGACGCGGGCGCCAACACGGCAACCTCTTAGGCAAACCGAGCAACTAAGTGGATTGGATGCGTTGACCAATTTCACAATTCCATTCCCAGCTTTCCCCTAGCACCGGCAGCGTCAGAATCCACCCTTAAGGGAGGACGATCCCTTCGGACATTTGACTTTTGGTGCCAAGTTATTGCGCCTAGTTGCTGCGCGCAGTCGCTGATCCCGAGCTCCAATGGCGCATGTCGTAGCCGCCGTTGCGAGGCTCTAGCCCGCCTCCGCTGCCGACGAGCCGAGCAGCTCAGAGGATGGCAAATCCTACTATCAGGAAAGAAGAAGTTTTATCTACAAGTGGGTGGTCTAACCTTCTCTTTGCTATTCGCACTAGTTACAACTGCTAGCTGGCTACTGAACCTCAAATTGTTTGTTAGCCCAACGCTGACAAACATATTTTGTCCATAGTTTTATGTCAAGTGGGATCTACGCGGACCCCCTTACCTGGTTATGGTAGTCCTCTATAGGTATGACTCTAAGGGCAAGAGGTATGGACACCATTGTTTCACGATGGATGAAGCGCCTGCGTAGATCTGCACTATATCTGGTATGGTTGCTGCTCTGCGTAATCATGTTGAATTATGGCCGAAGCAGACTGCAAAGTTCAGCTTCATGGATGAACGTGGCATCATGGTTCCTATAACGTGTGACAGTCAGCTAATTGGGTTGATTAAAAGGTATGCTTCGGCTGCCATGTTTGAGCTGAAATGTGATGTACTGGATGTGGAAGCTGCTGCAACTAGGAGTCGCCCTTCTATTCTTGGATAGGGTGGTTGCTTGAACCCAATTAGCTCCTGGTAAGTAAAGGTCTCTTGGGGTTCACATGTTTGTGCTGAATTTAATTTTTGTTTTATTTACTCTATAGATATTGGGCAGTTATGCAACAGTCTTGTTTCTTTGAGAGGAAGCGCCGCAAGGTTAGAAACATCACTGCCGGGTCAGTCATTTTGCTGCCCGAAGAAATTAAAAACGAGTGGAAAGATGTCATTTTGTTGCCCGAAAAAATTAAAAACGAGTGGAAAGATGATGCTTGACACAATTCTAGTGCCCATTGTCCCGGCGATGCAGAGTACGTGAAGCTAGGAAAATTGGCACCGAGGAAGAGGAAGAAGGTAGGAAATGAAGAAGCCATTGGACGTGAAGGCTTGGCACCCAGGTTGCGGAAGAACGCTGCTGGCAATGAAGATGCATAGTAATGTGTTGAACTTGAACCTATATATGTAAAATTCTGTTAAATTCTGATCGCTCTATGTGTGGCACATTGCTGGGCGAAACAATCTACCCACGTTCTCTGAGTAAAATGTACCGCAACTTAGGGTTTGGAAACTCCTGAGTCAGTAGTTGAATCCGAAATTGTGATTGTGCCACTTCTATCTGAAAACAAGGATCCACTGGTTCCACGATTGCTGAGGGGAGGAGGTCTCCAAATACGACGGAATGTAAGTGGCACATAAATAAATTATTTAAGCTGCCACACTCCACGAAGCAGCAACTTATTTCAGATGCCGCACAACGACATGGCAACATAAACAGCAATGTTCTCACTGATAATGCCCAGATGAGGAGGAAATGGGTACCACTTTCTGGCCTAATCTTGAGCCTGTCTATCTCACCGCCTCTCTGCTCCAGCATCCCCTGCATCTGGCGAATCCTAGATCTCCAGGAACCGGGTGTACGTGCTTCCACTTTATAAATTGTGATTGTGCCATTTGCATGCAGCACAATCCTCGTAGATTATGTTTAAACAAACCACCAGTATCAGAATACACTAGTAGAAAAGGTGTCTTTGGTCCACGGTTACGTTCCCAATCCGGGACAGAGATCTAAATCGAGGCAAAAATTGATCTAAATTACAAATTCTTCTACAAATTAATGCGGGGTCAGAGCAATTTTTTTCCTCCCTGGAATCCGGGACCAATAGTTCAGACCGCTAGGTCAACAAGTACAAATATTACAACTTAAAAAGGCACGGAGTTTAAGCTAAATAGAACTAGTTATCACACATCTCCTTGATCTTCCTAATCTTGGCTTCCTGCGAGAGCAAGGATCGAATTGTCTGCTCCTTCCTTTTAGCATCTTCCTTGCACAACTTCAATTGTTTCTCTGCATTTTTCCTCATGCACTTGTCAATACTCGTAGTTGTGTACTACAGGACTTTGGCCTGGTGGAGACCGTTCCTTGCTTGAGTCGGTTCTTGCTCTGTTGTAGCCTTCAGGGCCAACGCCGCATCCCTCTCGTTCTCGACTTTGATAACCTTGTCTTGCACCCACCTGAGATCTCGCTTATGCTTGGTCGTGTCAACTGGTTCCCATAGCTTCATCTCAACACTGTCAAGAAGTGAGCTGAATACGGATTCTTTCAACTCGACAGCCATTTCCCATAATTTGTATAGCATTTTCTACATCGATTTGGGCCACTCTGGAACTACCCATTTGACAACACCGCAACTTCCGCCTTGCATCATTGCATGATGTCCTTGACACCGTAGAAACCTCCTGCCTGCGCTTCGTCCTTCGAAGGCTACAAATTTAGCGGGCACATATCCATGTTTACATACCAGAGGACTGTCTTCATCCTCTAAACCGTGATAGTCGGAGTCATACATCATCTGGTTGGCCTAACACATCATACGCGCATGAGTAAACAGATTAGATCTAGCTAAAAAAATGGATAACTGGCCACAGATGATAGAAATAGAGATGAGACGACTCACATCGAAATCACCGTCCCTGTCGTCACGAAGCGTTTCCTCGCTGTCTCCCCTTGAACCCATGGTGAGAGTGGTGGGGGGTGGCTGTCGGAGAGGGGATTGGGATGGAGGCGCCGTCGGCTTGCGGCTACGGCAGGATGGGAGTGAGGTGGGGAAAGTGGCTTTGAGGGTAAGGAAGATAAGTACGGGGAGGAAGAGAAGTAATGGGGACGTGACACTGGGATGTGGCCCACTGAACTCGTGAGACGTGACACTCGCAACAGGGGAGCGCCCGGTGTTGCCAGTTTGTCCAAAGAAAGTGTGGACAATCATGCCGTAGAATAGCCTACTCGCGGATCGCTCTCACAAAGACCATCCCAATCGTCCAAGTACCCCAATCGAACGGTATGAAACAATCGTCAAGCAGAACAACTGTTTTAGGGCGTGCCTTCTAGAAGACTCGGTCTAACGGCTACCCATGCAATGACACTGGGTGTGGTTCATGAAAAGAACAGACATACAATGACATCTGTGGATCCATGCGTGGTTTATGGAAGTAACAGACATGCAATGACTCTAGCTATGGTTAATGAAAAGAACACGCATGCAATGACACTGGGTGTGGTTCATGAAAAGAACGTACATGCATTGACACTGGTGGATCCTTATGTGGTTTGTTTAGAGGAACAGACATGCAATGACACCGGTGGATCCACGTGTGGTTCATGAGAAGAACACACATTCAATGACACTGGGTGGATCCTTATGTGGTTCATGAAAAGAACTGACATGCAGTGACACTGGGTGTGGTTCATGAAAAGAATAGGCATGCAATGACATCAGTGGATCCATGTATGGTTTATGGAAGTAACAGACATGCAATGACTCTAGCTATGGTTAATGAAAAGAACACGCATGCAATGAAACTGGGTGTTGTTCATGAAAAGAACAGACATGCAATGACACTGGTGGATCCTTATGTGGTATGTTTAGAGGAACAGACATGCAATCACACTAGGTGGATCCATATGTGGTTTATGGAAGTAAAAGACATGCAATGACTCTAGCTGTGATTCATGAAAAGAACAGACATGCAATGACACTAGTGGATCCTTGTGTGGTTCATGAAAAGAACAGACAGGCAATGACACTAGTGGATCCTTATGTGGTTTGTTTAGAAGAACACACATGCAATGACACTGGGTGTGGTTCATGAGAAGAACACACATCCAATGACACTGGTGGATCCTTATGTGGTTTGTTTAGAGAAACATACATGCAATGACACTAAGTGGATCCACATGTGGTTTATGGAAGTAAAAGACATGCAATGACACTGGTAGATCCTTATGTGGTTCATGAAAAGAACAGACATGTAGTGAAACTGGGTGTGGTTCATGAATAGAACAGACATGCACTGACATTGGGTGTGGTTCATGAAAAGAACATACATGCAATGACACTAGTAGGCCCATCCTTATGTGGTTCATGAAAAGAACATACATGCAATGACACTGGTGGATCCTTATGTTGTTTGTTTAGAAGAACACACATGCAATGACACTGGGTGTGGTTCATGAGAAGAACACACATCCAATGACACTGGTGGATCCTTATGTGGTTTGTTTAGAGGAACACACATGCAATGACACCGGTGGATCCACGTGTGGTTCATGAGAAGAACACACATCCAATGACTCTGGTAGATCCTTATGCGGTTCATGAAAAGAACAGACATGCAGTGAAACTGTGTGTGGTTCATGAAAAGAACAGACATGCACTGACACTAGGAGTGGTTCATGAAAAGAACAGACATGCAATGACACTAGTGGATCCTTATGTGGTTTATGGAAGGAACAAATATGCAATCACACTAGGTGGATCCATATGTGGTTTATGGAAGTAACACACATGCAATGACACTGGGTGTGGTTCATGAAAAGAACAGACATGCAATGGCATTGGTGGATCCTTATGTGGTTTGTTTAGAGGAACAGACATGCAATGACTCTAGGCATGGTTCATGAAAAGAACAGACATGCAATGACACCGGGTGTGGTTCATGAAAAGAAAAGACATGCAATGACTTATGTGGTTTGTTTAGAAGAAAACACATGCAATGACACTTGGTGTGGTTCATGAAAAGAACAGATAGGCAATGACACTGGTGGATCCTTCTGTGGTTTGTTTAGAAGAACACGCATGCAATGACACTGGGTCTGGTTCATGAAAAGAATAGACACGCAATGACACTCGTGGATCCTTATGTTGTTTGTTTAGAGGAAGAGACATGCAATCACACTAGGTGGATCCATATGTGGTTTATGGAAGTAAAATACATGCAATGACTCTAGCTGTGTTGGGTGTGGGTCCTTCTCGAGCGAGCGGCCGAGCCATACCCTTCGTACTACTACTACTATACTTTTGATCCAGCGTGCTATGGGTGTGCTTGGTGGCTTCCTCTTCGCAGGGTGTGAAATGGAACCACAATGGAGTACTACAGAGTAGTGTTAAAGTTGGTCAGATCATAATGAAGTGCATCGAATGCGATGGGACGTACTAAAGACACCAGACAGTATAAAAAATCCCTTGTGCACCACTATCTTTTGAATCTTTTGAATAACGTTCCCTTCGGATGTTTGGAAGGAAGTGAAAATTTCGAAACTGTGAAAGTTTGAACTCCGACTCTAATAATAGTATGAGTACTATCCCTTTTGTCGCTAAGCCCCAAAATGGTTCCTTCTACGCAGCACACTTGATACTGACACGGAGCCGATGACAAGGCAGGTCGACAAACATGCGCAACGCCATGTTTTGGACGAGGGAGAGATCACCTAGCCGGGGTGTGGGGATGGTGATGAGGCACTGAAGGAGGGAGAAAACACAATTTATTTTGCGTGCATACAGTAGTATATAGTAAAGGTCCTGAAATTTACTAGTACTAGTTCCGTACTACTAGGTGACTATACCCTGTACCTCATGTCAGGAATCCATCATAGCTTTGCTCTCATATCGCACCACCTTCAACTCCTCCTCTTCGCTGCTCTCTCGAGCTCCTTCCTCTGTGCCCAAAGTTTCTATTCTATCTCTTTGTTTCTTTTCTACAGAAATACATATTGTTCCTCCCTCTGACCCAAATTAATTGACTCAGATTTGTGTAGATTCGGATGTATCTAGACATATTTTAGTACTAGATACATCTGAATCTAGATAAACTTGAGTCAATTAATTTGGGTCGGAGGGAGTACTTGCTTTACAAAAAATACACTCCTCTCACTAGGAAAATTGATTTTTTTCCTTTCCTCATGGTCGGAAACTTTGGGTGGCAACATTGTTACCATTCCATGATTCACACCCATTTTACGCCCAAATATGGGACCACCACGGACGGTGGGAGTACAATTTACATCAAGGACCTAAAAAATGTAAATAATTATATAAAGGTCCTTACATATAGCACGAAGCCCCCTAAAATTAAGCAATGTAAATAGTTGGGTGCGGCTCCTTCTCGAGACAGCAGCTGATCGAGCCATACTCTTCATACTACTTTCTCTTTATTTTTTTCGAAATATATGGCCAAATTTGGCGGCATGCAAATTCTTCGATATTGGATCATGAATCATTAACATAAAGTATGATGTAGATATGTCCATTACCCTGGTCGTTCGGCTTGAAATGCAAGAATGTTCATATTCATTGGCAACTAATCAGCTTAAATACGTTTAAATTTTACCACTTGCTTTTACACGTAGGGCGATGGATGTATATTTTACATCAAGGACCTAAAAAGGGTAAAATTACATTGAGGTTCATACATTTAGCATGAAGCACCCTAAAATTAAACAGGGAAAAGTCATGTTTTAGTCCTTCTCGAGAGAAAAGCTAATCGAGCCATACTCTTCATACTACTTCCTCTATGTTTGTTTTCCAAATATGGCCCAATTTGGCGGCATGCAAATTTTTAGATATGGGATCATGAACCATCAATATAAAGTATGATGTAGATATGGCCATGACCTTGGTCGTTCGGCTTGAAATCCAAGATTGTTCATACTCATTCACAACTCTGAAATACGTTTGAATTTTAGCTAATGTTTTTTTAAATAATACATTTTTAAAATAAGTTTCACGAATAATACATGAATTGAAAGATTTACAATTCTAGCACGGTGTAGGCACTTGAAAAGCCAACTAGTCCTTATCGGCTTTTGAATAGCCGACTAGGCCCTGTCTATTTTTGTAAAGCTGACTAGTCCTTGTCTGCTTTTGAAAAGCTAACTAGTCCCCCTATTCTTCACATTGCCCTATAACCTGTCGGCTTTTCAAAAGCAGATAGGGAATTATTAGCTTTTCAAAAGCAGATAGGGACTAGTTGGCTATTCAAAAGCCGATAAGGACTGGTTTGCTATTCAACTGCCAAGACCACGCTGAATTGCAAATATTTCAATTCGTGTATTATTCGTCGAAATTATTATCTAAAAAAATAGCTGAATTTTACCACTTGCTTTTATCTTTGAATTTTACATGGACGGTGGGAGTACATTTTACAGCAAGGACCTAAAAAGGGATAAAATTACATCGAGGTCCATACTTTTAGCACGAAGCACCCTAAAGTTAAGAAGGGAAAATAGTCATGTTTGGCTCCTTCTTGAGAGAGAAGCTGATCGAGCCATACTCTTTAGACTACTTCCTCTTCGTTTGTTCTCAAAAAATGTCCAAATTTGACGGCATGGAAATTCTTGGATATGTTGTCATCATCAGCATAAAGTATGATGTAGATATGGCCATGAACTTGGTCATTCGTCTTGAAATCCAAGAATGTTCATACTCATCGACAACAAATAATGTTAAATACGTTTAGAAAAGGTAAAGTTACATCGAGGTCCATACTTTTAGCACGACGCACCCTAAAATTTAAGCAGGGAAAATATTCGGGCTCGGCTCCTTCTCGAGAGAGAGCAGCTGGTCGAGCCATATTCTTCATACTACTTCCTCTTCGTTTGTTTTCAAAATATGGCCCAATTTGGCGGCATGCAAATTCTTGGATATGGGATCATGAATCATCGATATAAAGTCTGGTGTAGATGGATATGGCCATGACCTTGGTCGTTCGGCTTTCAATCCATGATTGTTCATACTCATTCACACAACTAAGCCTACATACGTTTAAATTTTACCACTTTCTTTTATCTTCAAATTTTACATGGACGGTGGGAGTACATTTTACAGCAAGGACCTAAAAAGGGGTAAATTACATCGAGGCCCATACTTTTAGCACAAAACACTCTGAAACTAAGCAAGGAAAACAATCATGTTTGGCTCCTTCTCGAGAGAGAAGCTAATCGAGCCATACTCTTCATACTACTTCCTCTTGGTTTGTTTTCAAATTATGGCCAAATTTGGCGGCATGAAAAATCTAGGATATGTGATCATCATCAGCATAATGTATGATGTAGATATGGCCATGACCTTGGTCGTTCGTCTTGAAATCCAAGAATGTTCATACCAATCGACAACAAATAATCTTAAATATGTTTTAAAAAGGTAAAATTACAACGAGGTCCATACATTTAGCACGAAGCACCCTAAAATTAAGCAGGGAAACTGTCATGTTTTGCTCCGTCTCGTGAGAGAAGCTGATCAAGCCATAATCTTCATACTACTTCCTCTTTGTTTGTATTCAAAATATGGCCAAATTTGGTTGCATGCAAATTCTTGGATATGGGATCACGAATCATCAACATAAAGTATGATGTAGATATGACCATGACCTTGGTCGTTCACCTTGAAACCCAAGAATGTTCATACTCATCGACAACTAATAATCTTAAATATGTTTAAAATTTTACCACTTGCTTTTAGGTTCCAATTTTACACGGACGGTGGGAGTATAATTCACATCAAGGACCTTAAAAGGGGGAAATTACATCGATATCCTTACATTTAGCATGAACTACCCTAAAATTAAGCAAAGAAATAAAACAGTCGGGTTCAGCTCATTCTCGAGAGAGCACCTGATCGAGCCATACTCTTCATACCGCCACTTCCTATTCATTTCTTTTCAAAATATATGGCCAAATTTGCTGGCATGCAAATTCTTGGATATGGGATCATCATCAGGATAAAGTGTGATGTTGATATGGCCATGACCTTGGTCATTCGGCTTGACACTCCAAGAATTTTCATACTCATTAACAACTAATAATCTTAAATATGTTTAAATTTTACCACTTGGTTCTATGTTCGAATTTTACACTGACGGTGGAAGTACATTTTACATCAAGGACCTAAAAAAGGTAAAATTACATCAATATCTATACATTTAGCATGAAGCACCCTAAAATTAAGCAAGGAAAACAGTTGGCTGGGAAGCTTGAGAACTCATAAAACCTGGTAATCAATCGTAAGTGTATCAAGGTCCACGCTTTGTCTAAAATATATGGTTGTTGTTGTGGTACTCTGAGCCTTTTTCTTCGTACTTGCTTATAGAAAAAATCTTGTCGCTTTCAGTTTCATTGTTCGTATAAGTTGGAACCTGTGGTTGCCACCATTTTTCACCTTGCCAAGATGCACACATCTACCAAATTTGGAAACATTAAAATACAATACGATGTGCATACGGTTGTTACCTTTGTCATTCGGCTTGAAACCCAAGAGTGTTCATACACCATGGGCCATATATATTGTGTAACTATTTTTTGTAATTTATGATGACTCACGGTTATTAATTATTTTTCCGTGAAAATAGTAGTACATTGTCGTGGTGGTGTCACGGCAGATGCCATGTATAGGCTAAATGTGGGGACTAAATGCACTAGGGGAATCCAGGGAGGGATAGTGTGGTGATTCCACACACAGAAGCTTTGTATTTGATTCTCCTTCACAGATTACAAATGCTCCTAGAGCTGTATTGGGGAGAGGAGGAAGAAAGAACCCTCTTACTCTCGCCACTAGTTAGCCCTCAGAGCAATCTCCTAGAAATCAACTCCCTCTACAGAAGCCCTAGCCCTCCTTATATAGGGGTGGCTAGGTCTCCACTTAGGGCATACGTGGAGGCATATTCCAGGGAATATGCCTCCTCCAAAAATAGTAAGCCGACCGAGTTACTTTTCCCCCGCGTCACCCATCCAGAGGCTACGTGAGCCCCTGCGGCGCCTGCGTCACCCAACATTGGCTTCGTCACCTTTGTCGGCCACGCCTCGGTGGTCCGGTCTCTGTCTGCTTCGCTCACGCTCCGCGTACAGTAGCCACCTTTTGACTAGCGAGATACATTCCTTCTCTTGCAAGCTTGATATAACCCGGATCCTGCATAGTTGATCCGGCCATACCTGTTCCTGCATACAAGTTAGATATATCTTACCGACATATGGCTTAAGTCGGTTGAGACCATGTAAGGTGGACGTCCCTGGTCCGGGTTACTCCGTGATCCGGCCTGCCTTGAGGTGACTCGGCCAGCATTTGCTTTGACCTTGCCGAACCTCGACTAACTCGGCATTTATACCCCGGCGTGACCCTACCCAGGGGTATCCCCCCAACATTAGTCCCCAAAGCTGGTGCGGTCTTAGCTGCCTTAGCTGCTAAGGCCACAGCAGGTTCAATTTCACTGAGCTCTGTGTTCCTTTTCCGAGTTACCTCTTATCTCGGATTCTATAGATTTACTTTCCCTTGGCACATTCCAAGTTTTTGCTTGATGGCCGGGTTACCACATACTCATCCGGGTTTCTCTTCCTTCTCTTGTACGCTTCCCCATGTGGAGGCTCATCATCACATCGCCTCATTTTAAGGACTAGCAACAGTAATCGTCGCAGTAATTGTTAGTTATCACTATAGCGCACGTCACATCGTGCCTGCCTCCTCGTTAACTACATCATAACGTCACGTTATGGGATCCGTTGCGCTCTGTGGCCTTCCGTGTGGTTCGATGCTGATTTGTCAATCCGGATTGTACATGGCCACACGGTGTGGCCCGTCCGCAAACGCGATCCCACTACTCTCCTGAGGGAGCGGTTAAATAGGCGAGGGGCGCGCCCCTTGGGGCCGTTCCTCATTTCCGCGCCCCTCTGCCCCTTCTTCTTCCTCATCTTTCCCCGTGACAGCGCTGCCGCCACCATGTTTGAGTAGCGGCGCCGCCGCTGCTCTGCTTCCGCGCGCACCTGCGTCGCCGCTGCCTCTGCACATCTCCTCCGCCATGGGTCCCCATCAGTCCAGGCCGCTGCCACCCACCGCCGCTAGCGCCAGCGAGAGCAGTGACATCGAGATGACAGAAGAAGAGCTCGCCGTCGCCGAGCAAGAGATGGAGGAAGATGTTGCGAGCACCGACCGCGGCGCGTGGGCAGGCTCCTGGGTCTGCCAGGATGACCTGGACTGACTCTACCGGACCAGGCGCATCCCGGAGGGCGTCGCCGCGCGCCTCACCTTCTCCGAGCTTGCCCCCTCACCCAATCCGAGTGACTACGTTGTGTTCCTATCACACTACCAGCGGGGGTTCGGTTTGCCAGTTAGCGACTTTTTCCACGACTGGTTGAACACATACGAGCTCCAGCCGCATCACCTTCCAGCCAATGCCATCACATCTCTCTCTGCCTTCGCCTCCACCATCGAGGGTTATGCCGGATTATGGCCCACAAAGGAGCTATGGATCCGGTTCTTTGGCCTCAGACGGAATGTAATTCCGAATGTAGAACTAGATCCGGAGGACAAACAACTCACGCAGTTCGGTGCTGTGTCAATTTCTCCCCGGAGGCTGTCCATCTTCCCCCGAGTTACTGGGCTGGACTCCTGCAAGGGATGGGCCCAGACCTTCTTTTATGTCCGGAACAGCACCACCGAAGATCTGATCCGGCTGCGCCCCTATACTCCGGGTCCTCCTAACCCGGTGTTGTGGGACGTTATCCCCAAGAAGCCCATAGTGTTGGCCAACCAAGTCAACAAGAGGTTCAAGGAGCTGAAGGACCTCGGATTGCACAATGAGGACACCATGATCACATTCGTCCGCAACCTGATCTCCCCCCACCAGAAACGCACACATAAAGTGTGCCACATGAGCTGGGGCCACGACCCCAACCGGACTTCATCTTTCGAGTTAAGCAATACAAAGATCTACCGCCGGGTCAAGGCCTTGTTCACCACCCACAAGGACTTCTCCTCTGAGTGGACATGGGAGATTGAACACTTTTTCCAGGATAGGCTTCCTCGTTCAGTAAGTCTCGCACCCCAAACTCTATTCCGAATTGAATCATATGTTGGTCTTTTTGTTGTAGATTTTAATCCTGTTTCCTTTCCTTTTCCTTAGATGTTTCTTTAGCAAACCATCGAGGATGGCACCGACCCTACCCTCAAATGGGCGCCTGACTGGGAAACCTCGGACGAGGAAGAACCTGATCAGGAGATGTTCCTTCCGATGTTGGACGCGACCAAGCGACCCACCGGTAAACTCTCTTCTATTAGAGATTGGCCCGATGATGAGGATGATTCGGATGTTGAGGTGATGGAAGCATTTGACGCTATCCCCCTTTCTTATGCTTTTCCGGTATTAGCTAACCCCGGTAGGCAGATCCATGAAGATCCTCCCCTTGCCGTGGGTGATCCTGTTCCAGTTGCGCCAAAGAAGAAAAGGGGAGCCGCATCAACCTCTTCCTCCGGACCTTCTCAGCCCGCCAAAAGGCGAAAGAAGTCCGGAGACAAAACTGCCACCAAGCCTGCAACCAAGGCCACAGCTCGGAGGGCTCGGAAGCCCAAGGAGCCCCTGACGTCGGATGACTAAGCCTCTTCTCCCTTTACTATTTACTTGTCCTTCTTTTATTACATCTTCTTATTCAACAATGTTTGATTTGGCAGGGCCGTGGTGGAGGTCCCACAAAGTGGATCCGGCATTGCCTCCCCACTTCAACAAAACCCTTCTCCCTCTCGCGGTGAGGATTCACGCCCGCTGAGCCCAATCCCGGAGGGTTCAGCGGCTGCTCCGGGTTCTAGCCCACCTCGTCAAGAAGAGGGCAACCTTGGAGCGAGGGAGACCGGATCTGCCGAGGCAACGGCCACCACTACTTCGGCTCCGCTGCAACCAGCTACCACCGAGGTTCCCTCAGTACCTCCACCGAAGAAGCAACCGGCACCAGTATCAGCACCAGTATCAGCACCAACTCCGACACCAGCAGCAAAAGCAACAACAGCAGCACCAAGCCCCTCCGCCTCGTCCGAGTCTTCTCAGTCTCGGCGAGAAAGCACCAAGGTCGCTCCCAAGGGTAAATCTGCTGCAACAACTTCCACTTCTCAGCAGCTGCCTAAGGGCAAAAAGACCCCTGACGCCACTACGACAGCGTCCATCGAGGCTGGACAGCGCACGCTCGTGTCCATGCTCCCGAAGAAGACTTAGACACCGAAGGGCGCCCCTGCCGAGCCAGCTGATGCGCAACAACTTGTTTTGCACACGAGCCCGACCCTTGCTCAGGTTGAGAGGAGGGAAGCGCATGCCAAGAGTTTGGTAGCGCCCCACATGCCCAGCGGCGAACGATACCCTCCGCCCTTGATCGAATTCGTAAATAACTGGAACATGGCGGAGTTCGTCCACAACGACGACCTCCCGGAGAAGTTCGGTCCCGCCGAATTTTCTGCACAGATGAATACTGCCGCCAAGGCAATTAACCTAGCGGGTCGGATGATGGAGGTATGTTAGTTCCTCTTTTCCTTAACATGCTGTAGACATTAGCGATATAACCATTAGTCCACGAGCCTCCCGAGGAGTAACTTGTTACTCGGCCGGATGCTCCTTAGAAAACTAACGTAGCTCCTTGATAACTTCGAATATGCACACACCTAGAGCCGGGTTAAGTTCCGCTTGGCCCGGATCTTTGTACACTTCGAATATGCACACACCTAGCGCCGGGTTAAGTTCCACTTTGCCCGGATCTTTGTACACTTCTAATATGCACACACCTAGAGCCGGGTTAAGTTCCACTTGGCCCGGATCTTGTACACTTTGAATATGCACACACCTAGAGCCGGGTTAAGTTCCACTTGGCCCGGATTTTGTACACTTCGAATATGCACACACCTAGAGCCGGGTTAAGTTCCACTTGGCCTAGATCTTGTACACTTCGAATATGCATACACCTAGAGCCGGGTTAAGTTCCACTTGGCCCGAATCTTTGTACACTTA
The DNA here is from genome assembly GCA_910589775.1 of Avena eriantha. Lineage (NCBI taxonomy): Eukaryota > Viridiplantae > Streptophyta > Magnoliopsida > Poales > Poaceae > Avena > Avena eriantha. The sequence continues at coordinate 104,962,058 of OU342745.1, read as the reverse complement.
GAATATGCACACAACTAGAGCCGGGTTAAGTTCCACTTGGCCCGGATTTTGTACACTTCGAATATGCACACACCTAGAGCCGGGTTAAGTTCCACTTGGCCCGGATTTTGTACACTTCGAATATGCCCACACCTAGAGCCGGGTTAAGTTCCACTTGGCCCGGATTTTGTACACTTCGAATATGCACACACCTAAAGCCGGGAAAGTTCCACTTGGCCTGGATCTTGTACACTTCGAATATGCAAAAGACTAAGCTACCTTTTTGTACTCCTTTTAGGTGACCACCAACCGCCGGAGCGCTGAGTTTCAGCGTCTGCTGGACACTCACAAGATGCTGCACGCAAATCATAATGCACTTCTCGCTGAATACGAGAAAAGGGGTAAGTTCCTTCCTTGGCATTTTCCCGTTTTTCTTCGTCTTTTTCTGCCGAGCTAACCCATCATTCAGTTTCCGCAGCCGGGGTGGAGGCTAAGAATATCCTCATGAGGAAGAGTTTGGACCAGATCTAGGGTAAGTTATTTTTGCTCAACTTTGCTATGCTTTCTATCTCTTTTTCCCCGTGGCTCGGCAAACATTCATACCTCGGCTTTGCCGGGTCAACAAACTATTTCAGCATCTCTTGAAGAAAGTGTGACCGTGCCTGATATGATGCTGTATTTTCTCGAATAAGCAGGGCAGCATCAGGCCGAACTTAAGAAGAAAGATGAGGAGCTTGCCCTCCTCTGAGCCAAAGATGATGAGATTGCCAAGCTCAAGGCAGATATGAAGAAGCTAAAGGCGCAACACCAAGCCGAACTTCAAAAAGTTGGCCAGGACTATACTGAAGAGCGGGAGTGCCTCACCCTCTAGATTTCCAAAGACCAAGAGCTTCTCTAGGAGGCCGACGTCAAACTCGAGTCGGCGAACACTGAACTTGTGCAGCTTCGCAAAAGGCGCGATGACTGTACCAAGGAGTTAACCCGGATCCACAGCCATATTTCCCGTAAGTTATTTTCCTTCGTCCGGCATACTTCTCCGGGTTGCTTCTCATGTCTTTTCCTTACTTGTTTCTCCTGTCTTGTTTTCAGGAAAATTTCCAGAGGGCAAAGCCATTGCGAGCACCGCTGTTGCTAAGTTCCGCCGAGAGAGGGGTACCCCCATTGCTCCTGACGCTGAAGAAATTCCCTGTGACATGGAGGATCTGTTGGTCAGCTTGTCTTCTCGCGTGGAAATCGTGAAGAACTATGGCAAAGATATCATTGACGTGACAGTTCGGATCTTCAACGCCTTTTGGCATGAGGAAGATACTCCCGAGGGGACCGCAGTTCTCGTCGACAAATTGATGGAATGCGAGACCCAGCTCGACCTTTGGAGGGAATCCGCTGGCCGGGCCGGAGCTGAGACTGTTCTCTACTACGTGCATACGTGGTACAAGAAGATTCACCTCAACCTCCTAGCGCACATGCGCACCGGATCCAAATGGTCCAGCGACCCAGAGTGGATTGCTCGGCACAAGGCATGCGCCCATAGCCTCATCGAATATGCCCCCATTCATGAATGGAACGAGGGTCCGAGCTTCCTTGGTGCCGCTGATGCCGAAAATGCTGAAAACACAGAATATGGTTCGGATGAAGACGAAGAGGACGATGCCTCGGACGTTGAAGATAGCTAAGATGACACCGAACATCCTCCTCCTGCTGGTCCTTGAGGGGAAAACTTTAAAGTTTATCAGATCCCCGGTATGCCGGGTGCAGTTGTATCAAGTGCACAAGTAATATTTTTCTACTAAGTTTTTATGCTGGATTGACTTGGCGTAGTCCCCGAGTTTCATTTTCTCGTTCTTCCAATCTTTTGGCTCGACTCGTGTCTACCTTGGTTCGGTTTTATGGCTTACGAGTCCGAGCTTCAAAAATTGTCTTAACAATACTTGGAAACTTTGGGATTAGCTCAAAATAATTCAGCATGATAAATTTAAAGTACACATATGGTTAGTTCGAAAAACAAACGTCGGCTTGATTAAGTTTTTTCCCTTAGTCGTTTTTCATGTGCTACGCAATTCCAAACTTGTTCTCTTGCTTGCCATGAAGCCAAATCTTGTTGGACAGCAGCAAGTCGAAGAGTTAGGTTCTTGGTGCTCACACATTATTAATCCGACCTAAGCAGAAGCGACTTACGCGAGCCGACGTAAAAATAAGAAACACAGAAGACAACTAAAATTACTAAGGCAATCCCCGAGTTACTGCTCGAGGTGCCAAGATTTCATTGATAGGCTCATTACCGGCATACATACCGACATATGAGGAACTCGGATACATACACTTCTCTGCTAAGTGTAGAAAGGACGAAGTAGTGCTACATTCCATGGACGCTTAGATTCCTCGCCGGACCTGTCCGCCTTGTTCTTTTCCTGTGGCTTTGCATCGATAAGATAATAAGAATCATTGTGCGATGCTTTGCTCACAATGAATGGCCCTTCCCATGGGGGGGATAACTTGTGCATGCCAGCAGTACGTTGTACCAACCGGAGTACCAGATCGCCTTCTCGGAAAACTCGGGGGCTTACTTTCCGGCTATGATAGCGTCGGAGATTTTGCTGATATATGGTGGATCTGGACAATGCCAATTCTCTTGCTTCTTCCAGCAGATCAACATCATTTTGCCGGGCTTCTTGCACTTCGGCTTTTGTGTATTGGGTGACCCTAGGCGAACCATGCTCTATGTCGGCTGGTAATACAGCTTCTGCCCCATATACCTGAAAGAATGGCGTATAGCCTGTTTATCGATTCGGAGTTGTTCTTAAACTCCATAGTACCGCTGGTAGTTCTTCTATCCAGCACCCCGCTGATCTTTGGAGCGGCTCAATGAGCCGGGGTTTCATCCCGGATAATACTAATCCGTTGGATCTTTCCACTTGTCCGTTCGATGCGGGGTGGGCTACCGAGGCAACGTCCAGCCGGATCTTCTTATCTCGGCAGAAACGCGCAAATGCTCCTTCAGCAAAGTTCGTGCCATTATCTGTTATGATACTGTGAGGATAACCGTATCTCAAGATGATGTCTTTGAGAAATGTTACGGCCGTAGCTCCATCACATTTTCTTATTGGCTTCACTTCAATCCACTTTGTGAACTTGTCCACCATGACCAAAATGTGAGTCATATTTCCCTTTGTTGGTTTAAACGGGCCAACCATATCCAAGCACCATACAGCAAATGACCATGTAATTGGTATGGTCTTGAGCTCCGACATTGGCATATGTGTTTTTGTCGCATATCTCTGACAGCCATTGCATTTTCTCACCAGATCTTCCGCTTGTTCCAAGGAATTTGGCCAGTAAAATCCATGGCGGAAAGCTTTTGCTACCAAAGCTCTAGATGAGGCATGATGCCCACATTCCCCTTGATGTATATCGGAGGATGTCAAGTCCTTCCTCCGGGTCAACACATAGCTGGAGGACATTAGTCACACTCCTTTTGTATAACTCAGAATTGATGATCGTGTATGCTTTTGCTCTCCTCTGAGTTTGCCTGGAAAGTACCCCCTCAGTGGGTAAGGTTCCATCTTTTAGGAATTGGAATATTGGCAATGCCCAAGCTGGTACAGCTCTCACTGGGAATATTTCCTCATCAATTTCCATCAGATCCACCGGCATAACTTCTATCGGATCATGCTGTGCAGTCCCCAGGTTTGTCGTGGCAGTCTCCGGGTTTGCCAAGGCAGTCCTCGGGTTTCGCGAACCACTTCCTTCATCAATGTCCATGGGCACAGCCTCTGATTCTGGGATAAAAATTGAGTCGGACTCCGGGGATGCCCTGATGGATGGTTTCCTGAGGTGCTCCAATGCTACGCCTGGTGGAATTGCTTGTCGGGTTGAACCGAGCTTCGACAGTACGTCGGCAGCCACATTCTCCACCCGAGGTTTATGGTGAAATTCACATCGCTCAAAGTAACCAGATATTTTCTACACATGAAATCTGTATAACGCCATGTTTGCGTCCAAAGCATCCCATTGCCCGGAGGCCTGCTGGACAACGAGATCCGAGTCACCGAAGCATTGGATCCGACGTATACCAACCTCCTTTGCCACTTTGAGCCCTTGTATAAGTGCTTCGTATTCTGTAACATTGTTTGATGCAGTGAAGTGGATCTGCAGCACATATTTCAGCTAGTCCTTCTTTGGCGAGGTAAGCACAACTCCGGCACCTAACCCGGTTTTCGTTTTTGACCCGTCAAAGTGCATTCTCCAGTAGTTCGGATCTGGCAATGGTGGTTCGTATTGCACCTCGGCCCAATCCACAAAAAAGTCCGCCACAACTTGAGATTTAATTGCTTCTCTTCTGTCATATTGTGGCGCATAAGGTGCTAGTTCAATTACCCATTTTGCAATCCTGCCACTAGCATCCTTGTTACTCATTATCTCGGATATGGGAGCTTCACGTATTACCTTGATTGGGTGTTCCTCGAAATAGTGTTTCAGCTTCTTAGCTACCATGTACACACCATACGCTAGTTTCTGATAGTGCGGATAATTTTGCTTTGAGGCTGATAACACCTCGCTCAGGTAATACACTGGCCTTTGCACCGACTTACCCTCTTCTTCGCGCTCTACCCCAATTACTGCACTTACAACTCGGTTGGTTGCGGCTATATAGAGCAGCATTGGCTCCTTTGATAGTGGAGAGGCTAATACTGGCGCAGTGACTAACATTTTCTTTAACTGGACCAAGGCTTCATTGGCATGCGGCGTCCAAATGAACTTGTCTGACTTTTTCATGAGTTGATAGAGAGGAAGTGCATTTTCTCCCAATCGACATACAAACCGACTTAGCGATGCCAGGCAACCAGTGAACTTCTGGACTTCGTTAAGACACTTCGGCAATTCCATTCGTTCAATGGCCCGGATTTTAGTTTGATTGAACTCAATACCCTGGCTGGAGACTAGGAATCCGAGTAGTTTTCCAGCCGGGACACCGGAGGTACATTTTTCCGGGTTAAGCTTCATCCGGGACCTCCTCAGGTTCGCGAACGTCTGCATGATATTGTCAAGGAGCATTTTCCTTTCCTTGGTCTTTATCACAACATCATCTACATACACCTGCACATTTTGACCAATCTGGTCATGCAAACATTTTTGCATACATCTCTGGTACGTTGCCCCTGCATTACGTAAACCAAAAGGCATGGTGCGATAGCAATAAGCCCCATACGGGGTGATAAACGCAGTCTTTATTTGATCATTTGGGTTCAGAGGTATCTGGTGGAAACCAGAATATGCATCAATGAACGACAACAACTCACACCCAGTAGTGGAATCTATGACTTGGTCTATCCTTGTCAGTGGGAACGGATCTTTTGGACACGCCTTATTCAGGTTCGTGTAATCGATACACATACGCCACACCACTGCCACGTTCGGATCATCTTTCTTCTTATCCACCAGCACCGGATTAGACAGCCAATCCGGGTAAAGCACTTCCATGATAAATCCTGCAGCCAACCACCGAGCTATCTCATCTCCTATGACTTTTCTCCTGTCTTCGGCGAAGCGGCGGAGAGGTTTCTTCACCTGCTTTGCTCCGGGTCTCACATTCAAAGAGTGCTCGGCCAACTCCCTCGGAACACCTTGCAATTCCTGTGTGGACCAAGCAAATATATCCCGATTCACACGGAGGAAGTTGACGAGCTCGCTTTCCTATTTTTCATTTAACCCGGCCCTAATTGTTACGGTATGCTCAGGGAACATATCATCAACAGGCACCTTCTTGGTATCTTTTGTCGCTTGGAATGAGACACTACCATGCTGGTTACTCAGTGCCGGCATACACTGCTGCACGGACTGAGCCAATGCCGCCACCTCTTGGATCTTTCTCTTTTCTTGCGCAATCACGAGTGACTCGGCCAGGTTAGATCCGGCAGATGCACACTCAATTGAACGTCGGAAATCCCCAGCTATAGTGATCACACCATTTGGCCCAGGCAACTTCATCTTTAGATAAATGATGTGGCAGCTTGCCATGAACTTGTTCAGTGCCGGTCTTCTGAGACGCACGATACACACTTTCTAAGTTCACCACCTTAAACTCCAAATTCTTAGTTCGGCAGTTATCTCTTGTGCCGAACAAAACGTCAACCCGGACCTTGCCTATGGGCTCACAAGAAATGCCTGGCACAATGCCATGGAAAGTTGTCCTTGTAGGTTGGAGCATGTTCTCCGAGATACCCAATTTGCGCATCGTATCGCATACATGATATTGATGCTACTACCATTATCAATCAGTACCTTGGAGAATCTCACGTTGATGTTAGGCCCAATGAACGTCGGATCCAGCACTACTGTGTACGAACCAGGACTTGGCATAATCTTGGGATGATCCTTGATGCTCCAGGTGATTTCCTGGTCCTACCAAGGCATGTACCTCGTAACAGCTGGCATTACCGCATTCACTTCCATATGTCGGCGCTGCAAGCTCTTCCTGTCTGTCTCTTCCGTAGTGAACACACAGTAACTCTGATGGTGTTCTCTGTACTCATTTCTCCCCTCGTTTATGGGGTACCTCTGATCCTGCTGGTTTTGGTTTTCCACCTGATGCACTGCATCCCTTCTCTCATGGTTGTCATAGCTCGGCGGAGGGGGAGGCAACATCAACTGTTTCGTGTTCGCTCTAGAGAGCAATTGCTGCCGGGGTAACTCCTACCGAGGTTGATCATTCCGAGGTGCATGAGCATTCCTTGAACCACTTTGTTCTATCTTTCGCATCCACTCACACAGCCTAGTTGTGTGACCCGCCGGGTTACTTGGATTAGGCGTGTGAAATTTACATGGCTGATCCAGCATTGCTTCATAAGTATACCTCGGTTCTTCTCTTCCCACTGTTTTTCTGCTCTGGCATCCGAGTTTTCTTCCCATCATTCCTTGGCGTCCATTGCTGTCCTCTAGTTTTCTAACGTTGACTACCTCCTGCTCCAGGTTGATCTTGATTCACAGCTGCAACTTGTTGCGAACTGTATCGGTAATCCGGTCTGTCATCTCTTCTTTTACCTCGATAATCATTCCTCCGGGATGACCCGGCTCCATCTCTCTGGTAGTACTCCTCTCCTGACTCGTTCGAGGTGAGCTTAGGTTGCGTCAGATCACCCAAAGCATATGAATCAGCAATCTAGATCGTTTCTGCCAATGTAGTTGGCATATCTCTTTGCAACCTTTGCCATAGCATGCTTGCATATCTGCATCCTTGCGCAAACCAAGCTATGGCCTGTGATTCAATCACACCCTCACACGAGTTTTGCACATTGCACCAACGGGTTAAGAACTCCCGGTCTGTCTCATTCGGTCTCTGCCTGCACATTGCTAGGGTTTGTGGCCTGTTGGGCCTCTGATACATACTAGATAAATTGCTAACAAACATTTCCTCAAAATCGATCCAACAGTTAATACTTCCGGTTGGCAAGTTGTTTAGCCATACCCTTGCTGGCCCCTCCAACATCTGGGGTACATATCTCATAGCCCACCTCAAGTTGCCTGTGGCAATTTTTACAGCAGTAGCATAGTTAATCAACTAATCCTCCGGCTTAGTGCTGTCGTCATATGTCTTTGTGCCTCTAGGTAACTGAAAGTTAGGTACCGGAGGTTCCTTCATGATCCGGGGCCCAAAACATGCTGGACCCGGAGGACCTTGACACTCAATTTTCTCCGACCTATACAACCGATCCAGCTTTAACCTGGCGTCATCAGGCATTAAGTCTCTGCTTCCCAACCTTGATCCTATTACATGATAGTCTGGCCTGGGATAGCCGGCATTCACCATCTCTGAATTACCATCATTGTATCTATCTTGCTCCGGTGGAGCTGCCCTTTTTTGCATACCTTGGCCTGCACTGCGCTCTTGCCGTGGCATATTCCGCTTCTGCGGTTGACCTGCACCTTTCGCATTACGCTGTCCGGCATTGCCGTTTACAACATTCCTTTAACCGGCATTGCCTTGGTCGCAGTTACCTTAGCCCGCTTCACCTCGGCTCACACTCCTTCGATCCTCATTTCTTTACACTTCTTTTCCTTTCCCTGCCCTTGCCCGGTCATATGGGACTATCTGTTTATTCCTCCTGGCCGAAGTTACTACTTCTTCTCTCCTAGGACCACCATGAGGAGACGATGTGGCCCCAGCGGATTTTTCCGGGTTACCCAGCGCCGAATGAACGATCTTGGAGGCCCCAGCTCTCTCCGGGTTAGCCCTAAGCAATTCCTCGTTCTGCCTGTTCGCGATCCGAACCAACTCGCTAACCCTATCTTGCTGTCTTTGGCGGGCTTCACCCGTTAGACCTTCTAACTCGGATGCAGCTGCATCTGCTGCCCTGAGGTTCTTTGCCGGGGTACTGTACTTCGGCAGCCCCACGGACAGAGAGTTCTCTGATTCCTCAATCCTAGTATCACCCTCTCTATTCATTTCACGCATGAGATTTCTCCCCTTTATTTTTACAGCAGCTACTTTATTTGCCTTTGCATACTCATGCAGTGTCATGTTCAATGACTGCTGAGCCACGGCTATCTTTTTCGCACCCTCTAGTATTTTTCGCCTAGTTTCCTCTAGCTCTGTCTATGCCTGAGCCGGATCTATTGCTACTGCTACTGGAATGGCCAAGCTATCCATCGCCTACTGCAGTACATTCTTAGGCCTCTCTAGTGGAGGACCTCTACTTTTCCTCGGTGCCTTAGGTGTTACCTCCGGATCTGGTGCTGGGTCTTTGCTCGCGCCTGTAGCTGGCGCAGTCATCATCACTTCTGCACGGTCTAGGGAGCGAGTGATACAGGGAGGGATAGTGGTGGTGGTGTCACGGCAGATGCCATGTATAGGCTAAATGTGGGGACTAAATGCACTAGGGGAATACAGGGAGGGATAGTGTGGTGATTCCACACACAGAAGCTTTGTATTTGATTCTCCTTCACTGATTACAAATGATCCTAGAGCTGTATTGGGGAGAGGAGGAAGAAAGAACTCTCTTACTCTCGCCACTAGTTGGCCCTCAGAGCAATCTCCCAGAAATCAACCCCCTCTACAGAAGCCCTAGCCCTCCTTATATAGGGGTGGCTAGGTCTCCACTTAGGGCATACGTGGAGGCATATTCCAGGGAATATGCCTCCTCCCGAAATAGTAAGCCGACCGGGTTACTTTTCCCCCACGTCACCCATGTAGAGGCTACGTGAGCCTCTGTGGCGCCTGCGTCACCCGACATTGGCTTCGTCACCTTTGCCAGCCACGCCTCGGTGGTCCGGCCTCTGTCCGCTTCGCTCACGCTCCGCGTACAGTAGCCACCTTTTGACCAGTGAGATACCTTCCTTCTCTTGCAAGCTTGATATAACCCAGATCCTGCATAGTTGATCCGGCCATACCTGTCCTTGCATACAAGTTAGATATATCTTACCGACATACGGCTTAAGTCGGTTGAGACCATGTAAGGTGGACGTCCCTGGTCCGGGTTACTCCGTGATCTGGCCTGCCTTGAGGTGACTCGGCCAGCATTTGCTTTGACCTTGCCGAACCTCGGCTAACTCGGCATTTATACCCCGCGTGACCCTACCCGGGGGTATCCCCCCAACATACATGCAAGAGGACGCCATGAAGAAGGCTTCATTTTTAGGTTTTCATTATTTTTGTTCATAGCTAGTGAGGATCAAATTGTCAACATGCATATTTATAGCAAGAATTTTAATCCTACATAACTCTCATTGGTTTTTGAAGTATTGACCGCCTCGGTACCATAAAGACTCAAAGGATGTTTATAACTTTTTAGAGCATTATATCATGTTTACTTGTAGTTCAAATTTGAAAATGATTTTTTATTCCTAAATTTTGGAAAGTCCCAGTACTGGTAGCATTATTATTCACCATGACAGGATGCACTCATCTACCAAATATGGAAACATTACCATAAAGTATGTTGTACATATATATAAGTCCATTTAACTTGTCTTTCGGCCTGAAGCCTAAGGATATGTTCATACATGGCAGACCATATTTTCAATTACATTGTTTTTTATATGCGAACTCTTTTGATAATAATCATTTTTCACAGCAAGTAGGACAAGTCAGAGGTCATCATGCAATGTTTTTTTATTGTTTTCAAATAAAAGGCAAATTTTGTACATGCAAATGCTTAGCAAGAAGTTGAATCCAACAAATTCATTGGTTTCCAATATATTGACAGTCTGGGTGTGGGTACCTTCAAAAGATACTTGTATAACTTTAAGAGCAATCCACTACTTACTCATAGTTCAAAATTTTATCTAACACTGATCAATCAGCTTAAATTAGTTTAATAATGTGAAGTTCACTAGGAAACCTTGAGAACTCAAAAAAGTTCGTAATCATAAGTGAAACATGTATAAACTTTGTCTGGAAACTAGGCTTATGGCATTCCGAGGCATATTCATCATGCTTTCTCTTAGGAAAATAAATCCTAGGAAAATAATAATCTGCTTAAAGTTTGTGAACAATCGGGGTGTTTTTTGTGTGAGGTGTAATAAATAAACATATATCGTTAGTCCTACACTTTAAAAGAAACTCTCCGATGGACATTTGGATATGTGAATGAAAAGTCAAATCTTATGTACAAACAAGTTATGTTTAAAAACAAGTTTATTACGACCAAATAAAGCCTTCACAAATTCAATGTGCAAAGGACTGTTATGTTGGTACCTTTGTCTAAACATTAACGTTTCATATGAAATAAGTCTCTTACATACCAGCTACATGCATCTAAAAAGTATTGCAGGTGATAAATATCGTTAGTATCTAGTTTTTAGCATCATTCAAATCTTTGTACGTGAATGGGAGCAATGGCATTCGGGGACCACTTGTCAGTCTTTTTACCAATGAGGTTAAATCGGTCATTATAAAACTAACTGGCCAAATTTGTGCATATTACGCTAAAAAACTGTTAAATTGTGCAAAAATGACGTCCACCAAGTTCTTTGTGCAAAAGTGCGATGAAAAGATGGTGGATCATGCAATTTCCGCTATCTAAAAAAATATGTACTTCCTCCGTCCCAAAATATAAGGCGTCTAAGGATTGATCAAAAGTCAAACCTTGCTAACTTTGACCAAATATTTAGAAAAAAATATCTACATCTACAATATTGAATGGACATATTAATAAAATATACTTTATGATGAATCTATTGCTATTAATTTAGTATTATATATTTTATATTTTTTGAGTATAATCATGGTCGGAATTAAAAAATGTTGACTTCTGACTAATCCTCAGGCGCCTTATATTTTGGTATGGAGGGTAATATAAAGTATTGTACTGTACTTACTACTAGCAAAACAGGTACCAGATAGAAGTTTGAAACCTAAAGGGTACCCACTATTTTAGTCGGTTCAAAGAAATGAACTAGTTCGTCAAAAGTGATGATATGTGAAATGTAGTTTTTTGTAGTACGGTACTACTAAAGTGGATAGAGGGCTACCCACTCCCATTCTCTAATAACTCCTCCCCCACCATTCCCTCCCTCGCTATCACTTTCCCGCACTCACCTCATGACTCTTAGTCGTTAACCCAGCCATTGCCTCGATGAAACTAATGGCAAAACCTTTGTCTGTGGTTGAGCTAGGGTCCTCATCAAGCTCTACTTCGGAGCTGCAGGTGGCTTGTTCGATTCCGATGGCCTCAGCGCCCTCTCTGAAGCGTCCTTCGCCTTTCGCGTGTGTGCGGGTCGTGCCCAAGGTGAGGCGTTCGTCGCCCTTAGGGTTTCGGCCGGTCACACCAAAACCCTCGTTGCCCGACGAGCGGTCGTCCAGGCCTCCGACCCTGCGTGCATTGGGAATGATTGCTCGTGCGGCAGTGGATGCGTCCTTTTCATCTATAGGTTGGACTCTCATTCCCAATGTGCCAAATTTCAGAGTGTACGCGGTGAAACCCCTATCGGTGCCCCCCTTCATCAGTGATTGTCTATGCTTCTTTGGTGTATGTGGCTGGTTCTTCGTCAGTGGCGACTTGTTCATCTGCTCAACCCATCGACCCATGTGCAAGTTCGTGCCCCCAACTGCAACGAGGTTAGATCTGGAGGATTGGGCTTTAACCCATATTCGATGTGCATCTAGTCAGATTTTTGCAACGTGTACTGCAGTTCCTTTGTTGAACTGCTTAGTTGTATGTCATATTCTTGATAATTGTCTTTTGTGTTGTTCTTTATACTCCATCCGTCCAGAAATAACTGACTTGACTTTTCCTAGATTGGAATGTATCTATATTTGTCTTTTGTGATGTTCTGCTTAGTTATGGAATATTCTTGATGATGATGATGCAGGGTTTTGTTTTGGTACTTAGATGATGCATTGTGCTGTTTAGGAATTTTCCATGACGCGTTGTGCTATTTTGGTATTTTTCTGGTATGATGCATTGTATACTCCGACCGTCCAGAAATAACTGACTTGACTTTTCCTAGATTTGAATGTATCTATATTTGTCTTTTGTGATGTTCTGCTTAGTTATGGAATATTCTTGATGATGATGATGTAGGGTTCTATTTTGGTACTTAGATGATGCATTGTGCTGTTTAGGAATTTTCCATGACGCGTTGTGCTATTTTGGTATTTTTCTGGTATGATGCATTGTGTCATGTCTCCTCACTGTGTTGTTTCGTCCATTTTGATCTGCGTTCTACTATTTAGGATTAAATGATATGCCTTCTATTTGTTCAAATTATTTCAATGACCTATCAGTTTAGGTAATTTTAATTGTGCAGACACTGTTTATTCAATTTAATTACATAATACCTTTTGATGTTTTGCTATTTTTGATGATGCACTGCATATATGCTGTTTTGTCTATCCAGATAATGCATTGTGCTTTTTTAGCCATTCAGATTATGCATTGTGCTGTTTTTTTGCGGGGGATATGCATTGTGTTGTTTAATCAATCTAATTAAATGTTATGCTTTCTAGTAGTTGTTCAGATAATTTTGAGGATCCATCGGGTTAGGTCATTTTGATGATGCATTGTGCTGTGTAGGCAATTTAATTTATCTGATACCTTATGTTGTTTAGGTAATTTTGATGGTGCAGTGACTCATTGTGATCTTTAGTCAATTTATACAGTGCATTGTGGTGTTTTGGTTATTCCAAAGGACCAACGTAATGGTAATTTTCATGTAGGACGGCCCAGTTGTAACGCCGAACTTAGACTAGATTCTTGACCGGACTGCTCCAGCTCCAGGTGGCTATGAAGATGCTCTCCCCATCATACCAAGGGAGTTGTAGCTACCGGGCAGGAGAGTGGAGGCCTTGGGAAGGGCAAGTGCAGCAAGGTCGGTCGCTAGTTCTGCCAAACCGATAAGACACCCTAGGTCGGTTGGACACCATGACACGACACATCATCCTAGGCGCTTCTACATCCATTTAGTCCAGCATGACTTGTATATGCTTATCATCTCGACTTACTTCAAGACTTACTTGAAGGGACACCCCTACCCACAACTAGTGGTGGTCCAAGCATGCGAGGAATGCGAGTGGGTTGTCCATGCGAACCGCAACAAAGACCAGATCATCCTGGACAAAGAGTGGGCTACCTTTGCTGCTTTCCATTGGTTGAAGGAGGGTGACTGCCTTATGTTCAAGGTCACCGTAGACGGGTTCAAGATGAAAATCTACGCCCGCATCACCTCCTGCCGAAAGGTGTTCATCTGTCGTGAGAAGCCACATCTTGTTTAATTGCCAATTTCGATCGAAGGATTTTCAAAGGAATTTTGGAGAAATTCGACCCATAGGAATTTTTTCATAAGGAAGCCCTTTGGATGAAAGGAATCATACCTCCAAAATTCATATAGATTGCATTTCTACACCCCAATCCCATAGGAATTTCAACATCCACTTTGTTACACTCATTCGCATAGGATTGAGGCAATTTTCCTCCGTGTTTACTGTGTTTCATTGAAATAACTTTAAGCCAGCAGATTTCCTCTGTTTTGTACCTCTGACCCTGTTATCCTATGTTTTGAAATTCTATGATTCAAAGAAATCTATTCCCTCTGTTTTGCAATCCATTGTTTTGTACCTGTGACCGAGTCAAATTCCTATGTTTTTAAATCCTGTTATCCAAAGAAGCCCAATGTTATCTTTAAGTTTGCCATTCGATCTTTTGGCGAACGTTTGTGATGCTTATGCATCAAGCCCTAAGTATATTCAATGTGACTACTACTACTCATTCCGATTCATTGCTAGATATGTCCAATTCAGCGACGAGTAAATGTGGACGGGAGGGAGTACTACTACTACTACGAGCAAGCATAGCATGAGCCCTTCCTAACGTGGCTAAGAAATGTACGTACTAGACTTTATTTTCCGAATCTACTAGAAATTTACTAGACTGGCTGGAAAAAACAAATCCTAAAGATGGGACCCACTTAGTACAACATAAGCCAGTTGATTGCACCACTATGTATATAGCCAAATTTCTCCGTAAACTTTGGGTGGGTCGTAAGAGCAAGCGCAGCGTATGAGAATTGCGGTGGCTAAGCGATTTTTTTTGTTTCTTAGCTCGAGTCTAAACAGTGGAGTACCTGTGTCTAACCAAAAAATTCTTAGGCACGTGTCTAGTACTAGTCCCACGTCTAAGGAAAAAAAAGGCAGAAAAAGCCCACTATCAGCCTCATATTATCCTGACGCTGATGGCAGAAAAGTGGGCAGAAAAGGTACTACCTTTTTCTGGGCTTGTGGTCCTACCGAGGTGGCTAACCAGTGCAGCTATGTTTGCTCTGCTAGCTCTATTGTTGAGTTGACAAGCTTTATTGCTAGACACTGTCTAAACGGTGAGCGTGTGCAGCATATAGGAATGGGGGACTGAGCTTCAGTGACTTTGTAAAACTAAGTCACTCAGACTACGCTACCAATCTCAGCCCTTGAATTCTAATCCAATGCACCAGATTGACCCATATTTACACATAAAATTTCAAACATTTTGGAAAAAGTTTAATAATTCCAGTTAATCATAAGGGTTAAGTTCTATAATTTGAGAAAGTTTCAGTCCATTCGGATTAGTGGTGTGCGATTAAATAGTGATTTATGTTTGAAAAGTAAAAAAGCTATTTAATCACAAACCAGTAATGCAAATGGATTGCAACTTTCTCAGATTATAGAACAAAACATTTATGATTCACTGGAATTTTTCAATTTTTTCTAAAATGTTTGAACTTTTATGTGTAAATATGGGTGAATCTAGTGCATTGGATCAGAATTCAAGGGCCGATATTGGTGACTAAGCCTCGGTGACTTAGCTTCACAAAGTCACTGAAGCTTAATCCGGAAATGGGGTGGCCAAGAAAACTTTTCATCACGTGTGCAGTGTGTCTAAACGGTGGAGAAGATGGGTCTAAGGAAAATATTCTTCGACTTGTGTCTAGTACAAGACCCAGAGGCTAGTTGATTAAAATATTTGGCATAATACTTTGAGGCATTTTTATTGGCCAGAGCACTAGTAGTTTGGAGAGAAAAAGTGAAAAAAACTGCTACATGGGACCCACGCAAGAGACCTAAACGGTAGAGCAGTTTTGATTTTGCTAGACTCACGTCTAAGTTATTTTCTTAGCTCATGCCCAAGCCTTAGCACACTGCATAATATTTGAAGCGAGTAAGCTCGATCGCTTGATGGACCAACGAGATTGCTCGAAGGCCGGCGACGAGACCCAGTACTTTTTTTGAACAAGCGAGACCCAGTACTTGATGTTTTGCTTCCACTATTCACTCTCCTCTCTCCTCCTACTAGTACTACCTCGCTCCGCCTTTGTAGAATCCATTTTCTTCCACTGCTCCTCCCTTTCTTCTCTACTTCTTCATCCAGCGATGTCACAAAATATCCTGTCTCGTCCGAAGAATAGCAAGATGGCGGTGGTTAGAGCCGTGGATAAATTCCGTTGGCAAGGTGACTTGCAGGCTCAGACCAACAAAGGAGACCAGCCATGGGGCGAGGGGCGTCTTCGCGCATGTATTCGAAGAGCGCCTATCATGGGGACCAAGAGTCCGGGTAGGTTTGTACTTCCATTGATTCCTCGGCTGTCTGGTCCTACTATTGAACTGTCTATGTACATCTTCCAGGGTAGGCGGCTCAAGCGTCAAATTTTCCACCTCACGGGTGATAGCACGACGGATATCTCTGACGCATATGATGGCCTCATGCCCGCTCTCAGTCGAAGAAGACAAGTACTTTAGCCACTATACATGTATTGACATTTTTTGTTCTTCTCTGCCTCCACTCCATCCTCTCTTACTGATGATGCATTTTCCATGTAGGAAGTCAGGGCAAGAATCTCGGCCAAAGTAGATAAAATCTATAGCCATAACATCAACATTCTTCAGAAAAACTTTGAGCTCAACCTAGAGTGTGATCGCCTCCGAGCTGATTTGGTTTTTCAAATGAAGCTCGCACGATCTTACGAGCATGACTTCTCCACGCTTCGCACTGAGTGTGAAAATTTCAAGAAAGAAGTCATGATGCTCCGCAGCCAGCAGCTACCATTGCGGAGATCGTCCAGGTCACGCCCCGCTAAGTAGGAAGAGAGAAGAAATCTCATGTTGGCCGTCGAGGTCACGACCATTGCGGAGGTCGTCGAGGCCCTACCTCCGCAGGGCGGACACTGTGTTGCAATCGCTGAATCTTGGAGTAAGAACTAGGAAGGGGGAGGACTTGCCTACGTAGCCCACCTTTTTATTTCTTTTGGGTACATGGATCATTTTTTCTCATCCGTATGTGCATAATTATATTGCACTCTTTAGCGTTCGAATGCGCTCTATGGAGCTTTTGTAATAATATACTTGCCGTATAATAGTCACTATTTAGTGTACATATTACATTCAAATTTAGTCAAATATGTGACATCCTTTTTAATTAGGTTGGAGAGCATTATCAGAAAAATTAGGCTAGATGGAGATTATGTCTGATAAATCAAAAATAATTAAATCGTCAATAGGTGATCTTTAAATTTGATCATACTTTCTACTTTGTCAGATGTATAGGGATCCGGATCCAGTGTCTAGAAAAGAAAATGCACGGGTCAACGTCGGGGACACCCAGCTATTGTCTGGACTCTGGAGTACTTTGGTCCCAAGCACAGCTACCCCTATAGTCTACCCACGGATTGCCAACGATTCCTTGCATAGGCATTCCCACCAGAGCCTTTGCAGGGAAGGTATCCACTTTGACCCATTGATTTCGGTTTGGACGGTCAAGATTGCTAGACGCTGAACTCTGTCTCCCTAGATTTCGGTTTCTACTACTACGACGTAAAAATACACTTTGACCCATTGATTTCGGTTTCTACTACTACTACTACGTAAAAATACACTTATGTGTGAATTACGTTGATTAGCGAGGGTCATCAGCGTACGGGGGCCTCGAACGCATAAAAAAGATTTGCCACTCAATCAATTGTGCTCACATCTACCATTAAATGTTAGCATTTTACCAGCTTGACTGCCTCTATGCACTAATCGTCCATCCATCTAATCACTTGCTATATAATTTAAAGTGTTCAATTCTCTGTATCTGACAAATGATTCTTCAAACTGACAACCTAGAAAACTCCTCTAGAAAGAGAGAAATAGAAATTACTTATGATGTTAATTGGGTATGTAGTATTACATCTGTATGTAAATACAAATTAGCGGAAGTACTTAATCACTAACGTGTAACTAATTTCATGCGTTATTTTATAGTAAAAATACTTCAGTACAGAAATGTAAAACTGTGACGGAAGAAAATAAGTGATTTTGTTTATGGAGTGTAGCAAATATCATTATTTATCATGACAACATTGCAAATTTATAATATTGCCGTACTCGCTCAATACGAAACTTAGATTTGTCTAGATTCATGAGTATATAGATCATATTCACGAGTATATAGACGTATTTAGTGATACATACGAATCTAAATAAATTTCAAGTCACTTATTTCTGAACTACTAGTAATAATTTTATCACAAGTCTCCTAAGACAAGAGGTCAATTGTCTTTGTGAGTGTCCACAAGAATGTAGTACATTTATTGAATTCAAAATTTACACCTAGCCACCACAAATGAATATAGCATGCTCCCTCACACTTCTAATTAAAAATTAGACGGTCACTAAGGTTTATACACATCAGGTCATTGCATATGGTTATTGTGTTGGAATTCATTTCTTGTGCTATGTATTCTTGGTGATGAAGACATTATTTTTTGTCATGTAATGGTAACATTTCCCCTAATGGTGAAAACATTGTTTCATTTTATGGAATGCTCTATAAAATTATAAAAAATAATTATTAACAATAAAAATATTTTTAGATACTAAAAAGGTCACAATTCTTTTTTTGTCGTTTCATGCATCATTGGAAATGATGGTAGTTTAATGTAACATTTAGAAAGTAGGGAAAAATGACGAAACTTATCGTTGTTCATGAAGAGGTATATGTACATTGTCTGTTTGGACGCCAAATGTGAACAATGCAAAACCAAAATTGTGCATGTCGATAGTCATGCAAAACCATCCATAGTAGTGCATCCATTAAAAAATACACGATATCTTGGTAAGCTAGAAATATGTTTGGGAGTACTTCTAAAATACCCGAGAGATGTTTAGTTCTAATAAGTCGACCAAGTATTGCATCAAAGTTCTAAATTATGCAGGATATTATTATGCTTTAATAAGGTAAGTTATTGGAGTGCACGCAATAAAATAGTCGTGCAAAGCACGTACAGTTTACTAGTCATGTAGTACAGTTTACTAGTCATGTAAGTACAGTATCTTTTTTTAGCTGCATGCATTCACTCCTAAACACCATAATTAAAAGTTTGAACTCGTGGAGCGCCAAAATGACATCGCACCAGCTAGCCCGATTAATGGTCTGCTACTACAGTAACCTACACATCTACCTCTATAGCCTACTCTGGGACACCCAGCGATTACTTGCATAGGCGTCCGTGCCGGAGCCTTCGAAGGGAAGGTATCCCCTATGGCCTGTTGATTTGGGATGGATAGACAAGATTGCTAGACGGCCAAAATCACGTGGTCCCCACTCCCTCACGCCCCTCTATTTCAAACACTGCGAAATTTCCGGCGCCCCTCCGTTTCAAACCGTACCAAAATCATGTGGTTCCCACTCCCTCATGCCCCTCCATTTCAAACACTGCGAAATTTCTAGCGCTCCTCCATTTCAAACAATACCAAAATCACACGGTCCCCACTCCCTCGCGCCCCTCCATTTCAAACACTGCGAAATTTCTGGCGCCCCCGCGTTTCAAACGATACCAAAATCACATGGTCCCCACTCCCTCGCGCCCCTCCATTTCAAACACTATGAAATTTCTGGCGCCCCTCCGTTTCAAACGATACCAAAATCACATGGTCTCCATTCCCTCGCGGCCCTCCATTTCAAACACTGTGAAATTTCTGGCGCCCCTCCGTTTCAAATGATACCAAAATCACATGGTCCCCACTCCCTCGCGCCCCTCCATTTCAAATACTGCGAAATTTCTGGCGCCCCTCCGTTTCAAACACTTCGAAATTTCTGGCGCCCCTCCGTTTCAAACAATTCCAAAATCACGTGGTCCCCACTCGCTCGCGCCCCTCTATTTCAAACACTGCGAAATTTCTCGCGCCTGGAACGTCCCACAACACTTCTCCGCGACTAGCTTTGCCCGACGGAACTCGACACCATGCACTCCTCAGCCAATAGTATACCGGAGCTGCATCAGATGCGGTATCATCCCAAGCATCATTGCCGCTTCACCGATGTCCACCGCACCCGACCTTGGTCACCGAGTCCATCGTCGTCCACCGCACCTGATTTCCTTTTCCCACTTTCCCCTCCACGGTGCTGAATCCGTCAACGACTGCCCAAGATCTGCATCAATGTCGGTGCCATCCTCCCACCTGACATGGGTATGATTACTCAGATGCTCACTATTCACTACCCTACATTGGCTAAAAGGCCTATGACCCATAGAGATCCCAGATGAAAGCCCAAGGAAGCAACCGACAGAGACTTTTTATTATATTAGGAAAGAAACTATGAACCGACATTATATTGGTATTGTAATAGCGCATGTATGAAACCTATCCGCATATGGCTTTGAGACCCGGCCTATTATATATAGGGCGGGAGAAGCCCAAGCAAGGGTACATAAACTAGAGGACAACTTGTAATAGAGTGTTTTTCCCCAATATTCAGGCGACTTTGTCTTCATTGTTTCCCTGACATCTGACGAAATCCCCATCGTTCTCTTTTCCATAAAACCCCAAGTCCGTCACCATGGGCATTGCCGAGGTTACCCCTCGACAATTGGCTCCGTTTGTGGGAAACTTGAACGCTGGAACCACGGATTCGGCGAACGCTCTCCACTAAGCGTCAACTCAATGAGAACAAATCCACACCCGCCCACCCATGTATTGGTACCCGTCGATTTCAATGGTGGATCCGATCTAATCATCGGAAGCCTCCACTTCCAAGCAGACAACATGCAGGAATCACACCCTTCGGCCCTGATCGCATCAGAACCATTGGTGGAAAAGTCCATGCCCATAACAGTACTAGCATCGTCCGCTGGATCCTCCACAGACATCACAACTCAGATCGAAAAAGGAAAAGAAGATCACCAATCAATCTCATCACAAGGAGCAAACCCAACAAACTCAGACCCGGCAAAAATACCAAAAACATCAATTTCGAAGAGAGGATGGTGAAAATTTATCCAGAACTATGATCTCGGAGTACCGCAAGAACACCCGCAGAAGCAAAAGACGAGGCCACTAGACCACATGGAACACGCCACCAAGTGTACATGATCAATGGAGATACTTCAACGCCACGCGACAAAAACGGTAATCCTATCATAAACACTCATGATATTTTGTCAGATGACCATGCAGGAAACCACGTCAATGAAGGAGAACACAACAACGGAGGAGAACACAGAAACGGAGGAGAAACAGCAGATAATCGCATAGTTCAAGGAGGAGGCAGAGAACCACACACAGAAGAGAGAACATGACTTCGGTTACCAGCATTGGCATGGCAAAAAGCAAGATAGGCAATTTCGGGAGCAGTCCCGATGACAGTAGATGCTTCACATGAGGATCTAGTGGTGTACCAATATCTGCTCCACCATAAGAAGAGAGACCTACTCTGGATGCAAAGGCAGCTCGATGAAAGAAAAAGGCTAGCCGATGAATCGAGTTTATGACAGGCCCAGCTAAGCTCTACCCGAGGATCAAGGAGCGTGACAGGAGCAGCACCACCAAGAAGGGAGACATCTCGATTACAGAATATACCCGAAGCAGAAATAAGTGGATTCATCCGAGACCGAGACCTATCATTCATGTCAATCGATCAAGCATGAAACATTGATATTTTGCTAACGTATCTATAATTTTTGATGTTCCATGCGTGGTTTATATCTACTTTCTTATGTTTTGTCCACACGTTGGAGTACTTTTTATACACTTTCTTGGACTAACCTATTAACAAGATGCCACAGTACCAGCTGCCTGTTTTCTGCTGTTTTTGGTTCCAGGAAAGTCAGAAAATGAATGTTCTCGGAATTGGACGGGAAAAAAGCCAAAGTCAATATTTCACCGAGGGGGGCACGGAGCCAGAATACGAGACGGAGAGGGGCCAGGGGCCGCCCACACCACCTGGCCATGCGACCAGGCCTGGCCCGTGCCAGGGGGTGGTGTGGCCGCCTAGGGCACCCCCTCGGCCTCCCCTTTCGCCTATAAGATGCCTTCGATACAGAAACCCTGAGTACCCGATCAAAATTCCACGAAAGAGTCTGTAGCCGCCGTCATCTCCATCCCTAGATAGGGAGGGATCTAAAGCTCTTCCCGGCACCTTGCCGGAGGGGAGAATTCACCCTGGAGGTCTTCTTCATCACCATGCAAGCCTCCGGTGTGATGCGTGAGTAGTTCATCCTTGGACTACGGGTCCATGTAGTAGCTAGATGGTTGGTTCTTCTCCTTTGTGCTATCATGTTTAGATCTTGTGAGCTTCGTTCATGATCAAGATCATCTATTTGTAATCATACATGTTGTGTTTGCAGGGATCCGATGGATATTGAGATGCTATTTCATATTGGTTATTGATTCTATCATGTGTTTGTTATTTGTGATCTTGAATGCTCTCTGTTGTTAGTAGATATCTTGGCCGAGTAGATGCTAGCAACTCCAAGAGGGAGTATTTATGCTCAATAGTGGGTTCATGCCTCTAGTAATCTGTGGAAGTGACAGAAATCTCTAAGGTACTAGATGTGCCGTTGCTACTAGGGAGAAAACAACAATCCTTTGTTCATAGAACAATCGTATTGTTTACTTTACACGCAATGCGTAATGCAATTATCTATTGCTTGTAACTTAATACTGGAGGGGGTTCGGATTGATAACCTAAAGGTGGATTATTAGTCATAGATGAAGTTGGATTACGGTCTATGTATAATGTTGTAATGCCTAATCAAATCTCATAGGAGTCAAGAGGATTAGTATATGCATGTATGCTTTCTCGATGTTTGTCAATTGCCCAACTATAATTTGTTCACCCATCATGTCATCTATCTTAAGGAGAACCACCACTAGTGAACTATGGACCCCGGTCCTTGTTTACTTTTGATATGTCCATTTTGCATCACTATTCTATGTCATAATTCACTGTTATTCATTGATATATTTCGTATTGAGAGGTGATACTTACGTTATTTCATATGTTTTTGCATGGTTGATGACTTTCGGAGCATGGAGCGCTGCAGTCAGGATTCTGATGGAAAAGGTGTTGTTTGGGGGCAAAATTTGCGAAGATCAGAAAATCTGGGAAAATATATGGAAAATCCTATTTTTCCAGAAGACGAAGGAAGCCAGAAGGGGGCTAGAGATGGGCCACAGGGGGCCCACACCACCCCCTGGCGCGGGCGAGCCTAGGCCGTGCCACCAGGTGGTGTGGCCGCCCTGGACCACCCCTGGCACTCCCCTCTGGCGTATAATATCCTCCCGAATCCCTAATACTCGAGGAGCGACCACAAAAAGATTCTGCCGCCTCTGTGTGGTGGAAAACACCGAGAGAGAAAGATCTCAACGGCAGATAGATCTCTGACGGGGGAATTCCTTCCCGGAGAGAGGAGATCATCGCCATCAACACCATCATCAAGCTAGACTTCATCGGGATCATCATCATCATCACCACCACCATCATCACCATCAGCACCCTCAGCACCATCTCCATATTGTTGTAACAATTGTGTTGAATCTTGCATAGTTCATAGGGGAAACTTTCCCGATGTTGATTACTCTTTGTAGTTGATGCTATTGAGTGAACCATTGAATTATTGTCTATGTTCAGATTGTTATACATCATTATTCCATCTCTGATCATGATCCATATGATGTCTTGTGAGTAGTTCGTTTTATTCTTGAGGACATGGGAGAAGTCATGTTGTCAGTAGTGAAATTGTGTTGAGAAAGATTCAATAGTTTGATATTTAAGTTGTAGTGTACTTCTTCTAGTTGTGTCATGTGAACGTCGACTACATGACACTTCACCTATATGGGCCTAGGGGAATGCATTGTGTATTTGGCTACTAATCGTAGGGGTTGCCGGAGTGACAGAAACCTGAACCCCCGTTAGGAAACCATTGCACAAGGGACGTAAGGGTCTTAGAGTTTAAAGCTGTGGTTAGGTTTCTACCTTAATTACTTTATTGTACTTACGGATGTTTGCAAGGGGTATAATCACAAGTATGTATTAGTCCTAGGAAGGTCGGTACATTAGCACAGGTTCACCCACACAACACTTAGCAAGCTAAAGAACATTAATCAACTATATGAAGCGAAAGCACTTGACGGTCTTCCCATGTGTCCTAGACAATGTTTGGTCATCTTAAGTAATACAACCGGCTTGTCCTTTGCTGCATAAAGGATTGGGTCACTTGCTGCATTTATTCCTACTATATTTTATTTACTCGTACTTTGTTTACTTGCTTTATCAAAAAACCCTAAAAATCCGTTTGCTAAGTATTTGTAGAGAATTCATGATCCATACCACTAGCCAGCACCTTCGGCTCCTCGTTGGGTTCGACACTTACTTATCAAAAATACTGCGATACACCCCTATACTTGTGGGTCATCAAGACTATTTTCTGGCGCCGTTGCCGGGGAGTGAAGCGCTATTGGAGAGTGGAACTGGTAAAGGAAACTTCTACTGTGAGTATTGTTTACTTCTGCTAGTTGCTTTATTTTCGTTATGGATAATTCGCTGAGTTTCTTATTTGGTAATGCTACTACCACTGCTAAGGTAGTAGATGAGCCACCACCTACTGAGAATGATGTTTTTAAAATACCTACAAGAATTATTGATCGTGTTATGGATAACTACTACGTTGGGGATGGAACGGTCCATCCCGGTGATCATTTACTCTTTATACACGAATTATGCGGGTTGTTCAAGTGTGCAGGAATTACTACAGATCAAGTTAAGAAGAAGTTATTCTCATTATCGCTGAAAGGAAGAGCTGAGGAATGGTATAACCTACTGAAGAATGGTTAAGCTCTAGAATGGGAGGAAATAGTGCCTCTCTTTTATTCAAAGTTTTATCCTCCTAGTGAGATTCATAAAGATCGAAATCAAATATACAACTTTTGTCCTCTTGATGGAGAGAGTACAACTCAATCTTGGGGGAGATTGAAGTTACTAATGCTCAAATGTCCCATTCATGAGCTCCCCAACAATATTATTATCAATAACTTTTATGCAAGGCTCCCTCTACATGACAAAGATTTATTGGACGCTTCTTGTGCTGGATCATTCACTCGCATGGAAGAAGAAGATAAATGGGATCTTCTGGACCGTATTCAAGACAATGTTGAAGCATGGGAGAATGACAAAGGTAGAAAGCCAGGTATAAATTATGATTATGAATGCATTGAATCTTTTATGGGAACTGATGACTTTCAAAATATTAGTAATTCTTATGGTCTTGATTTACAAGTTATTACGAATTGCTTTAGGTCTTTTGCTTCTTATATCGAGATTCCAAAAAGGGGATGGAACAAGTACCATGCACCTTATAAAGATATTGTTGACTCTGTTCCTATTGGGAGTGCTGAGTATTGCACTATTGATCACATCTTACCTGAACCTTATATCGAGAAGATTCTCTTCACAGATAAGGTAAAGGATCATCCTATGATAACTAATGTAATCACTAAAAGTGAAAACAGAACTGTAAAACCTGATGAACAAATAAATGTTGAACCTATGGTAGCAATTGTGAAAGACCTTGTCACTAAAAGCATAGAAGATGGACACATAGTTTTTTGTGAGGATGCTTCTAATATTGTTTCACATCCTAATAGAGTTAAAAAAGCTGGTGTCCCTGTGCTTTCCGTTAGAATTGGTGATCATTGCTATTATGGTTTATGTGATATTTCTGCAAGTTCCAGTGTTATTCCTTATGAGCTTTACAGAGAAATTATACATGAAATCAGTCCCTACAAACTGGAAGAGATTGATGTGGTTATTCACCTTGCCAATAGAGAGACCATCTCTCCAATTGGTATTGTACGAGATGTGGAAGTTCTTTGTGGTAAGATTAAGTATCATGCTGATTTTCTAGTACTTGGTTCAGCTGCTAGTAAAAATTATCCTATCATTTTTGGTAGACCTTTCTTGAG
This sequence comes from Avena eriantha, assembly GCA_910589775.1. Classification (NCBI taxonomy): domain Eukaryota; kingdom Viridiplantae; phylum Streptophyta; class Magnoliopsida; order Poales; family Poaceae; genus Avena; species Avena eriantha. The sequence goes on along the minus strand of OU342745.1, from coordinate 104,936,395 downwards.
TACTTGTGGAGCTATTATAGATTGCCATAGGGAGAAAATCTTGACTAAGTTTGATGGGGAATCTTATGAGTTTAATTTTTCGAAATTTACTAAAGAACCATGTGAAGAGGAAACCCATAATGAGGATTTTAGAGTTGAACAACTTGCTTCTATCTCTCTTGCTCCTAACAATGCTTTGCAGCAATTTATGGAAGATCACGAAAGTGAGATCTTCATGGAAGAAAGGAATGAGATTGCCGAGATTCTCCGTCGTCAACCCAAGAAGCATAACTTGCCTGTAGAAGACTTGGGTACCACGTTGCCACCTAAAAAGGATCCGGTCTTCGATCTAAAACCTCTCCCTGATGATCTTAAATATACTTATATTGATGATAAAAAGATATATCATGTTATTATTAGCTCTAAACTTTCAGGAAAGGAAGAAGAAAGGTTATTGGAGGTTTTGAAGAAACACCGAGGAGCTATGGGCTATACTCTGGATGATTTAAAAGGGATTTCACCTACTATATGTCAGCATTCTATCAATATAGAACCAGATGCAAAGCCATTAGTAGAGCACCAACGACGTTTAAATCCTAAGGTGAAGGAAGTGGTAAGGAATGAGGTATTGAAACTCCTTGATGCTGTTATTATTTACCCTATTGCTGATAGTGAATGGGTTAGTCCTATTCATTGTGTTCCTAAAAAAGGAGGTATTACCGTTGTTCCTAATGATAATGATGAGCTTATTCCCCAAAGAATAGTAGTAGGCTATAGGATGTGCATTGATTTTAGAAAAGTCAATAAAGTTACTAAGAAAGATCACTACCCGCTTCCTTTTATTGATCAAATGTTGGAAAGGTTGTCTAAAAAGACCCATTTTTGTTTTCTTGATGGTTATTCTAGCTTCTCTCAAATTGTTGTTAACCAACAAGATCAAGAAAAAACTACTTTCACTTGCCCTTACGGAACTTATGGTTATAGACGTATGCCTTGTGGTTTATGTAATGCTCCTGCTACTTTTCAAAGATGCATGTCTGCTATCTTTCATGGTTTTTGTGAGAAAATTGTAGAAGTGTTCATGGGTGACTTTTCTATCTATGGAAATTCTTTTGATAATTGTCTGCACAACCTTGATAAAGTTTTGCAGAGATGTGAAGAAACTAATCTTGTTCTTAATTGGGAGAAATGCCATTTCATGGTTAATGAAGGGATTGTCCTTAGGCATAAAGTTTCTGAAAGAGGCATAGAAGTTGATAGAGCTAAGGTTGAGGCAAGTGAGAAGATGCCATGTCCATGAGACATCAAAGGTATTCGTAGTATCCTTGGTCATGCTGGTTTCTGTAGAAGGTTTATTAAAGGCTTTTCTAGGATATAAAAACCCCTCACTAATCTTCTTCAAAAAGATGTACCATTCGTTTTTGATGATGATTGTAAGGAAGCTTTTGAAACTCTTAAGAAGGCTTTAACTACAACCCCTATTGTTCAACCACCTGATTGGAGTTTACCCTTTGAAATAATGTGTGATGCTAGTGATTTTGCTGTAGGTGCTGTCCTTGGGCAACGAATTGATAAAAAGTTAAAGTTATTCATTATGCTAGGAAAACTTTAGACGTTGCTCAAAGGAATTATGCTACTACTGAAAAAGAATTTCTTGTTGTCGTTTTTGCTTGTGATAAGTTTAGACCCTATATTGTAGACTCAAAAGTCACCATTCATACTGATTATGGTGCTATTAAATACCTTATGACGAAGAAGGACGCTAAGCCTAGGCTTATTAGATGGGTGCTGCTTTTACAAGAGTTTGATCTACATATAGTAGATAGGAAAGGCACTGAAAACCATGTAGCTGATAATTTATATCAATTGGAAAACATCTCTTTTGACCCTATGCCTGTTAATGACAGTTTCCCAAATGAACAGTTAGCCGCAGTAGGGGTAAGCTCGCGAGGGAGCCCTTAGTACGCTGATTATGCTAACTTTATTGTCTCCAAGTATTTGCCTCCAACTTTTACAGCTCAGCAAAGAAAGAAGTTCTTCTACGATTTGAGGCATTATTTTTGGGATGACCCACACTTATACAAAGAAGGAGTGAATGGTATTATGCGAAGATGTGTTCCATAATATGAACAAAACAAGATATTGCGTAAATGTCATGGTAGTGCTTATGGAGGACATCATGCAGGAGATAGAACTGCACAAAAGGTGTTACAATCAGGTTTCTACTAGCCTACCCTTTTTAAAGATGCAAGAAAATTTGTTTTATCTTGTGATGAATGTCATCATGTTGGTAATATTTCTAGACGCAATGAAATGCCTATGAACTACTCTCTAGTTATTGAACCCTTTGATTACTGGGGATTTGACTTTATGGGTCCTTTTCCTCCCTCGAAAGGTTATACTCATATTCTTGTTGCTGTTGATTATGTTACTAAGTGGGTAGAAGCCATTCCTACTAAGAGTGCTGACGGGGAAACTTCTCTAAAAATGCTTAAGGATGTTATCTTTCCTAGGTTTGGAGTGCCTAGGTATCTCATGACTGATGGGGGTTCTCATTTCATTCATGGTGGTTTTAGAAAGACCCTTGCTAAATATGATGTTAATCATAGAATTGCTTTAGCTTATCACCCCCAAATTAGCGGGCAAGTAGAGTTATCAAATAGAGAAATTAAATCCATCTTGCAAAAGACTGTTAATAGATCTAGAAAAAACTAGGCTAAAAAGTTGAATGATGCTTTATGGGATTTTAGAACTGCCTACAAAAATCCTATGGGGATGTCTCCTTATAAAATGGTTAATGGGAAAGCTTGTCACCTACCTTTAGAATTAGAACACAAAGCTTACTGGGCAGTTAAATAACTAAATAGATATTGTAAGCTCGCTGGTGAGAAAAGGTTATTTGACTTAAGTTCTTTAGAAGAATGGAGGAGTGAAGCCTATGAAAATACTAGGCTCTTTAAGGAAAGAGTTAAAAGATGGCATGACAAGCGAATACTTAAGAGAGAATTTCATGTTGGTGAGAAAGTTCTATTGTATAGGTCTCGTCTCAGATTTTTTGCAGGAAAGGTAGTGTCAAAATGGGAAGGACCATTCATTATTGAAGAAGTATACCGTTCAGGAGCAATAAAAATTTCTTCTTTAAAAGATAATACTACACAAGTAGTGAATGGGCAGCGACTCAAACACTATATTGTTGGGGATTCTTACAATGAAGATGTTGATTCCTTTCAAGTTATAACTCCGGAAAAATTTATCAAGGACCAAATTCAAAGACCTACAGAGTCCGCTTTCAAATAGGTAACAGTTCTGGTAAGAAAAGTTCTGCGAAAACACTATCCAACTATATTTTTGTAGTTTTTAGTCAATATGGAAAGCTACAAAGCGAAAAGGGGACGGAAACAGAGCCAGGGTGGCTCACACCACCCTGTGCCGCGGGCCCACCCCAGGCCGCGCCACCAGGTGGTGTGGCCACCTCCGACTCCGTCTCCGACCCGTTTTCTCCCAGTACCTTCCTTTCGTTGTGAAAATTTGTAATATATAACCCTCCGGGTCTCCTGAGGTTCGTATATCGTGTTTTTGTCGTGTTCTTGTTTCGATCTGTTTCTGCCAGGAACTATCTTTGAAAGCTTATAAGCACAATGGTGTCCGCCAAGGATAAGGGAAAGGAGCCTATGGAGGAGGATCTGCAAGATCCCAAGCAAGGGCTAGTACCTTTAGTCACTTGCCCTGCATCAACGGAAGCCCTACGAGTCACTAAGGAGTTCTGCGATAAGTACCGAGACTTGAGGAGGAAGGTGGACATGCTTCAATGGGAAAATAATAGGCTTCGCAAGATGCTAGAAGATTTCCTCACGTCAACTAAGAAAATATTACCACCACCACCAAAGGAGTAATTCGTCATCAGGTTTGGCATCCCCTTGGTTTGTTCCAAGCTTGGGGGAGTGTCGCGGTATCACATCACTATCTTCTATCTTTTTACCTTTTTAGAAGAGTCATATCATGAATAGAGAAGTTATCATGTAGGATGGTTTGCATTATGTAAGTGTCCCCTCTCTCGTTAGATATGTATCCCTTGGTGTGAGTTGCCTTTATGGAATATCAATGAGAAGTTCTATCGTTTAGTCTTTTGCATAGCTTATATTAGTTTTCAATTTGTGGTTATATGATTGATCTTGTTGTTAGTATTGGTATCACTTTGAGATCATTGAGCTAATTTAGTTGGTTTTGGCAAACCTTGGTTAGTAGCACACTATTTTTGAGAGTTGAAAGAAAAGATAAAAGTACTCTACACAAATATAATTTCATCATCTTTCTTTCTTGATTTGCTCATAAGTTTAGTTTTCTCTAGTTAAGATGTTTTGTGCTTCCAAGGAAGATTGCATGTTTGTATTTATCATTGTATGTTTGTTTGTTTCCTTCAACTCTTGTACTTGCTACTCAGCCTTGCTAGCCAAAAACCTGTACTAAGAGGGAATTCTTCTCGTGCATCCACTCATTTAGACCAAAACCCACGCCATTTGTGTCCACCATACCTACCTATTAGCACTATTGCTATTCCAAGTAAATTCTTGTTTTATCTACCTCCCAAATTAAACTTGTTATGTGAAAATTAGTGATTAAAGATCTCACGAACATGACGGCACACCTTACTTTTCTTGCATCTAATAACCTTAAACCTGTGGGTCCTTCTTTGTTGCGTATATGCTTGCGCTTTATGAGTTGAAGTTAGCAGAACCATGTATCATGGGGAACGCTTTCAACACTACCATGGTACTTTGTACCTAGTTGATGTCATGATTCTTTTGCCTATCGATCTTGGCGGTGTGAAATAAAATTGGAACTAGTAAGATCATGAAGTTTATATGTGTGTTAGAGAAACGCCTGGGCCGCTAGCCTAAGCCATGCCTAATCATAGTGGAAACTTGTAGCATAACTATAGTGAGCATTCTATGAAGCATCCTCAATAAAAACCTATGCAAATAGCAAATAAAAAGATCGCTGAGATGCTCACTTTCTGCTTGCCTTGTCACTTTGATAATGGGATAGCCCCTATGTCATGTACAAGGGGTACCACGTTGGCGGTTCTCAATGATACACGTGTATTTACAATGACAAGAGCTTACTCGTGACTGAAGTTGAGTAGCATGAGGTTCGGTACTCATAAGTAAGGGGCATGAGATTTCAACTTATAACTTGTCAAGCATATCCTCTTAGTTGTGTCACTTTAACCTTAATCACCAAAAGATACCTATGATAGGGGCAATGAGAGCTGAAAGCTAGTAAGTATCATAATTTTTGGGAGCTCTTTATGAGACTTGCAATCCCTGCTTCCCTTTGCGAAGGGCCTTTCTTTTTACTCTGTAGTTGAGTCAGTAAACCTATTCCCTTCTATCTCAGCAAGTATTTTGAGTTGTTGTGTTTCATTCATTGATATGATGATTTATTCAACCATGTTTCTTATGTTCCTTGTTTTGCACATTGCTCTTATCTTGGTGATTACTACTTCGAAAGCTATCATTGAAAACCAGTTATTTGTGAACTTCAGCAAATTATCAACTATTCTTCGACCAAGAGCTAAGTTTGCCATTACCAATTATGATTTACTTTATGTATCTTTATTGTGTTTCCTTTACTTATTGCAAGTTGAGTTGTATAATAGTGAGGTGTCTTCTATTATGATCTATGTCTTGATGAATGTGATGCTTCTTGTCCGTATTCTTTTATCGACTCTTCACTCCATAAACCTGAGGCCATGTTTATTGGGCTCAGTTTTGCTTGGGGACAAGCAAAGTCTAAGCTTGGGGGGAGTTGATACGTCCATTTTGCATCACTATTCTATGTCATAATTCACTGTTATTCATTGATATATTTCGTATTGAGAGGTGATAATTATGTTATTTCATCTGTTTTTGCATGGTTGGTGACTTTTGGAGCGTGGACCGCTGTAGTCAGGATTCTGATGGAAAATGTGTTGTTTGGGGGCAAAATTCACGAAGATCAGAAAATCTGGGAAAATATACAGAAAATCCTATTTTTCCAGAAGACGAAGGAAGCCAGAAGGGGCCTGGAGATGGGCCACAGGGGGCCCACACCACCCCCTGGCGCGGGCCAGCCTAGGCCGCACCACCAGGTGGTGTGGCCGCCCTGGTCCACCCCTGGCACTCCCCTCTGGCGTATACTATCCACCTGAAACGCTAATACTCAGGGAGCGACCACAAAAAGATTCCATTGCCTCTGCGGGGTGGAAAACACCGAGAGAGAAAGATCTCTCCGACAAACAGATTTCTGCCGGGGGAATTCCTTCTCGGAGAGGGGAGATCGTCGCCATCAACACCATCATCAAGCTAGACTTCATCGGGATCATCATCATCATCACCACCATCATCAAGCTAGACTTCATCGGGATCATCATCATCATCACCACCATCATCACCATCAGCACCCTCATCACCATCTCCATATTGCTGTAACTATTGTGTTGAATCTTGCATAGTTCATAGGGGAAACTTTCCCGGTGTTGATTACTCTTTGTAGTTGATGCTATTGAGTGAACCATTGAATTATTGTCTATGTTCAGATTGTTATACATCATTATTCCATCTCTGATCATGATCCATATGACGTCTTGTGAGTAGTTCGTTTTGTTCTTGAGGACATGGGAGAAGTCATGTTGTTAGTAGTGGAATTGTGTTGAGAAAGATTCAATAGTTTGATATTTAAGTTGTGGTGTACTTCTTCTAGTGGTGTCATGTGAATGTCGACTACATGACACTTCACCTATATGGGCCTAGGGGAATGCATTGTGTATTTGGCTACTAATCGTAGGGGTTACCGGAGTGACAGAAACATGAACCCCCATTAGGAAACCATTGCACAAGGGACGTAAGGGTCTTAGAGTTTAAAGCTATGGTTAGGTTTCTACCTTAATTACTTTATTGTACTTACGGATGTTTGCAAGGGGTATAATCACAAGTATGTATTAGTCCTAGGAAGGTCGGTACATTAGCACAGGTTCACCCACACAACACTTAGCAAGCTAAAGAAGATTAATCAACTATATGAAGCGAAAGCACTTGACAGTCTTCCCATGTGTCCTCGAGAATATTTGGTCATCTTAAGTGATGCAACTGACTTGTCCTTTTCTGCATAAATGATTGGACCACTTGCTGCATTTATTCCTCCTGTCTTTTATTCACTCGTACTTTGTTTACTTGCTTTATCAAAAACCCCTAAAAATTTGTTTGCTAAGTATTTGCAGAGAATTCCTGATCCATACCACTAGCTAGCACCTTATGCTCCTCGTTGGGTTCGACACTCTTACTTATCGAAAATACTGCGATACACCCCCTATACTTGTGGGTCATCAACTTTCTTCCGCACAATACGTTTAATCCTTTGTTTTTAGCAAAACCGGTGAGATTGACAACCTCACTGTAAGTTAGGGGCAAAGTTCTAGGGTTGTGTTGTGCAGGATTCCAAGTTGGAAACAACATCTTGGAGGTGTTTCCTTGCTCCTATTGGTTCGATAACCTTGGTTTCATAACAGAGGGAAAACTTGCTGATGTGCTCATCATAACTTCCTCTTGGGGTTCCCCAACAAGCTCGAATATATTTTGAGCTATCAAGCACTTTTTCTGGCGCCGTTGCCAGGGAGTCAAGGACATCTTCACAAGGGGAGTCCCTCATAACCAATATCTTTACTTTGTTATTTTTTGTTTTGCTTAGTTTATTTTTGCTTTGTTTGCTTGTTTCTTTATCAAAAACACAAAAAAATAGTTGTACTAGTTTGCTTTCTTTATTAAAAACACAAAAAAGTGAAGTCTTTCTATAGTTGTTACCTCTATCTTAACTCACCATGTTGATCCCTAAATTCACCCTGAAAGACCTTTCAATAGGTAGTGGCTCTATAATTGGAAAAGTTAATATTGAAGAATTCTTTAATAATGTTAGTAAGCATGGGGATATTGAGGATAGATCCCTTGCATAAATTTCTCCAAATTATGAAATTTCTGCAGCTTCTTTAGTTCACATCTTGGAAGCTAGGTTTGTTAACCTTAACCCCTTAATGTAAGTAATGTTTCTTAAACTTAAGGAAATTGAGGACCCTAAAAAGAGAGATTTTATTGTAGAAACTTTGCTTAAGGAATTCTATGTTGTTGCCAAGGAACCTAGATGTTATTGGTACATGAGAAAAGATGAACAAAACCAAACCTAATGAGGAGGAAATTAAGATACCAATACCTTTCAAACTTGTAGCAATGCATGAAGCCATAGAAAATAATCTTGATTGGATTGTTCCTAAAAACCTGTTTGATGAAAGTAGTGAACCCAAAAGCATTGAGAAAGGATCCTCTAGAACTTATTTGGATGAGATACCTTGCCTTGTTGAAGATATTTCTGGCATCAATCTTAATTTTTCTTCATTTGAGAACACTTGATTCTTTTTCTTGCTTCTTATGCCTAACTTAAAGGCGTTAAAGAAAAGTACTTATTGGGAGATAACCCAAAAATTTTAGATGAGTCTTGGAAGTTATTACCTCTGTAATAACCGCTGCTTATCCTTTTTATTTGCTTTTTGTGCCGAGAGTAACCTCTAATGAGAGAGAAGTAATGCTTGGGAAAGTTGTTGTCCCGAAACAGATTTGTGTGCTTCACTGTAAAAATTTGTGTAAAATCTCTGTACGTTGTTTTGAGGCGTGAATTGTTTGTGCTTCTGCCCTAGGTTGTTATCTAACTTTCATTATTTCAACACTTTTCGATTTGAGCAACATAAGGTCTTTGAAAAAATTGGTTTTTACCTTCTGGTCTGTTTTGACAGATTTCTGCCATTATTTGCATTTGCTTCTTATTGATTCCTTTTTGGGTTCTCTTTGGGGAATTGAGCTTTTCAAGGGAAGTGCTACAGTAGCTTGTGTTTTAATGGAATTTTTATCAGTATTGAAAATGAACCTAAGACTTATTATCTTGAGTGCACTAATGTTGCTAATAAAGATTGTGTGAAGTTTTGTATGAAGGAAGAATTTCAGGTGTATGGAGAGAATGATGTAATGAGATGAAGAATGGACTAAAGCTCAAGCTTGGGGATGCCACCCATGTCACCCCTAGAAATATCCATGAAGTACAAGCGTCAAAGCTTGGGGATGCCAAGGCATCCCCTTCTTCATCAATAAAAATCTCAGGGTTTTTTCCAAACACTTCATTTTTTATTGTTTCATGCATAGTTGTGTTGTTCTTGGAGCGTCTTCATTTTTCATTTGCATGGTTTTCTTAGTTTTCTTGAATAAATTGGTTGGACCCCCTCTTTCATACATAGGTTTTCAAATAGTTTGGTTTGGTTTGGTTTGGAAAAGAGTAGGAAAAGTTCATGCTTAAGTGGTAAGAGAGATTGTTTTTGACTGTGGCCTATGCTTTGTCATGTCATGCTTGATATTGTTTTGGCTTTATGCTTAGTGATTTTTGCTGTAGCATGACTTGTTATAAACAATTGAGATTGCTTAATGTGCCTTGAATGAATCATGCGTTGTTTTAGCATATTAAAGCATAGTATTGTGGTATTCTCCTTTGTGCTTTATTTGGGTTGACTTGGCGCATGCTCACACCATGTTATGACTATCCCAAGTCAGCATAGCCTTTATGATCCTTTAGTTTTCGACTTGTCATATCACTTTATGCTTTAATTAATGATGTTTTGTCGCTTTGCATGATTATGGCCATTATTGCTCTCTTAGTTGGTCGCTCCCAATCTTTTGCTAGCCTCCATAACCAAGTATGAGTTCCACTCCTACATCCAACTCCAAATAAAAACAAGTTATTCCAAAGAGTCCACCATACCTACCTATTAGAATATGCTATTCCAAGTATATTCATGTTATTATCTACCTTCCGAATTAAACTTGTTATGTGAAAACTAGTGATTAAGGCTCTCACGAACTTGATGGCACACTTTACTTTCTTGCTCTAAATAATCTTGAACAATTGCGTCCATCTTTGTTGCGTATATGCTTGCGCTTTATAAGTTGAAGTTAGCAGAACCATGTATCATGGGGAACGCTTTCAACATTGCACTTATTATTCTGTTGATATCATGATTCTTTTGCTTATGGATCCCGGCGGTGTGAAATAAAAGGGGAACTTGTAAGATCATGGAGTTTGTATGTGTGTTAGAGAAATGCCTGGGCTGCTAGCCTAAACCATGCCTAATCATGGTGGAAACTTGCAGCATAACCATAATGACCACTCTATGAAGCATCCTCAATAAAAACCTATGCAAATAGCAAATAAAAAGATCGCTGAGATGCTCATTGTCTGCTTGCCTTGTCATTTTGATTATGGGATAGCTCCTGTATCATGTGCAAGGGGTACCTCGTTGGCGGTTCTCTATGATACATATGTACTTACAATGGCAAGAGCTTACTTGTGACTGAAGTTAAGTAGCATGAGGTTCAGTACTCGTAAGTAAGGGGCATGAGGTTTCAACTTATAACTTGTCAAGCATATCCTCTTAGTTGTGTCACTTTAACCTTAATCACCTAAAGATGCTTATGATAGGGGCAATGAGAGCTGAAAGCTAATACGTACCATATTTTTTGGAAGCTCTTTATGGGACTTGAATCCCTGCTTCCTTCTATGAAGGCCTTTCTTTTACTTTTATGTTGAGTCTCCACCTTCTATCTTTACGCACCTATTGAGACAGCATAGTGGCCATTCTTAGTTTAATGTGCATTATCCCAAGACTTGTTGATTGATGCATGCCTTTGATATTGCTTGTTCTTAAACTATTTGTATCTAATCACCCTTATGAACTTTGAAGGTATCCTATGCATTTATGTTTTGCTACTCTATGAGGGACAATCTAAATGCCACTATGTTATGTTTTCTTTATGTGAAACAAACAAACGTCTTGCAAAGCATTGTTATTCATGAATCTTTTGTTTATGCCTTTTCATGTTACAACATAGTTGTTATGTCTTATTGTTAGAACTTTATCTTTCATGCTATGTTGAAGTATTATGATCCTAGTTATCAATGTTTACAAATACTTTGATCAAGTTTATGATGGTGCATGTCACCTCAAAAATTATTCTTTCTTTTTATCACTTACCTACTCGAGGACGAGCAGGAGTTAAGCTTGGGGATGTTGATACGTTGCTACCGTATCTATAATTTTTGATGTTCCATGCTTGGTTTATATCTACTTTCTTATGTTTTGTCCACACTTTGGAGTACTTTTTATACACTTTCTTGGATTAACCTATTAACAAGATGCCACAGTACCAACTGCCTGTTTTCTGCTGTTTTTGGTTCCAGGAAAGTCAGAAAATGAATATTCTTGGAATTGGACGGGACAAAATCCAAAGTCAATATTTCACCAAGGGGGACGCGAAGCTAGAATACGAGACGGAGAGGGGCCATGGGCCGCCCACACCACCTGGCCATGTGACCAGGCCTAACCCACGCCAGGGGGTGGTATGGCCGCCTAGGGCACCCCCTCGGCCTCCCCTTTCGCCTATAAGATGCCTCCGATACAGAAACCCTGAGACCCGATCAAAATTCCACGAAAGAGTCTGTAGCTGCCGTCATCTCCATCCCTAGATCGGGAGGGATCTGAAGCTGTTCGCGACACCTTGCTGGAGGGGAGAATTCACCCTGGAGGCCTTCTTCATCACCATGCAAGCCTCCGGTGTGATGTGTGAGTAGTTCATCCTTGGACTACGGGTCCATGTAGTAGCTAGATGGTTGGTTCTTCTCCTTTGTGATATCAAGATCTAGTGAGCTCCATTCATGATCAAGATCATCAATTTGTAATCATACATGTTGTGTTTGCGGGGATCCGATGGATATTGAGATGTTATTTCAGATTGATTATTGATTATATCATGTCTTTGTTATTTGTGATCTTGCATGCTCTCCGTTGTTAGTAGATATCTTGGGCGAGTAGATGCTAGCAACTCCAAGAGGGAATATTTATGCTCGATAGTGGGTTCATGCCTCTAGTAATCTAGGGAAGTGACAAAAATCTCTAAGGTACTAGATGTGCTATTTCTACTAGGGAGAAAACAACAATCCTTTGTTCGTAGAACAATCGTATTGTTTACTTTACACGCAATGTGTAATGAAATTATCTGTTCCTTGCAACTTAATACGGGAGGGGGTTCGGATTGATAACCTGAAGGTGGATTATTAGTCATAGATGCAGTTGGATTACGGTCTATGTATAATGTTGTAATGCCCAATCAAATGTCATAGGAGTCAAGATGATTAGTATATGCATGTATGCTTTCTCGATGTTTGTCAATTGCCCCGCTGTAATTTGTTCACCCAACATATCATCTATCTTAAAGAGAACCACCACTAGTGAACCATGGACCCTGGTCCTTTCTTTTACCATCAATCTACAATTGTTTACTGTTTTCTGTTTACTTTCTACAAGCTTTTACTTTCTTCCACACAATACGTTTAATCCTTTGTTTTCAGAAAAATAAATGAGATTTACAGCCTCACTGTAAGTTGGGGGAAAAGTTCTGTGGTTGTGTTGTGCAGGATTCCAAGTTGGAAACAACACCTTGGAGGTGTTTCCTTGCTCCGATTGGTTCGATAACCTTGGTTTCATAACTGAGGGAAAACTTGCTGTTGTGCTCATCATACCTTCCTCTTGGGATTTCCCAACAAGCTCGAATATATTTTGATCCATCAAACATCAAAGCAAAAACAGCTCATGCACCCATTGTGGCCGCACAAACATACCTGATCACCCCCAACCCGCACCCGACGATCCGCGCGCGGCACTCCACTGCTCAGCCTTGATGAACCTCGGCATGGTAGGAGCGTCACTCGGCGACAAAGGTCCCCATGTTGTCACAACAGTCCTCGGCAAGTAGGACACACTCGGTGATCTCGATCACCACACCAGGCACACCTCGTAGGATCCGAGCCGCAAAGAAAAACAAGGATCGACAACACCCAACATAGGAGCAGTGGACCCAGAGACAAAAGCCGCACCCGCCGATATCAAGATGGAGATGACGAAGACGACCATGAATTATGCGGGTCCAGCTGTATCACGCAGAGGATTCACAAAGCCTCAGTACAAAAAGACTTTAAACTTCCACATGATCTACACAAATACGATGGGCTCCAGGAACCCGAGGCCTTGTTAGCGGATTATCTAGCCACCGTCAAAATACAGGGCGGATCCACAACTACCACGATGCAAAGTCTACAACTACACCTCATCGGCGCTGCAAGGTCATGGTTAAGGCAGTTACCCGAAGATTCAATTGGTAGCTAGAGCGATCTGGAAGATAAGTTCATCCACCACTTTCATTCTACATTTAAGCGACCAGCATCCTTGGAATAGTTGCGAGCGTGCAAACAAAAATTTGGAGAGTCAATAAGAGCGTTCATATAGAGATGGAATATTATCAAAAACTCAGCTGAATCCATATCCGATGAAAGCGCCATTGACGCTTTCAACGATGGCCTCCGTCCCTGAGAATTCATAGAAGAGTTGGGTCGGGTGAAACCAAAGACAGTATCACAGTTGATGGAAATAGCAAACCACTGGGCTGATGGAGAAGACGTGTTGCATAATAAGCGTGCACGGTCACCCGAAGAAGACAGGGATAAACATGGCAATGACAGAAGATGAAGGATCAATGATGGGAACACAGGACCTAGTTACATCGTAGCAAGTTTTTCGGGTGAAGGCAACAACAGAAGAAACGACAATAATGGTGGATACCGACAGAACAGGGACAGTGACGGAGGAAGCCAGTCCGCACAGCGATATTAGCCAAGAGCACGGGACCCACCTATGTCCGCAATACAAATGCTGGAAGGACCCTGTAATATGCATTTTTATGTTGACTCAATAGGTAGGTGACAATCCAATCACCTGATGAAAGACGGTCGAACATTCCTGAAGATGTAGGAGTTATGCAACACAAAGGCAGCCGAAGCAGCAAATCGAGGATACACATCCACGCTCGGTGCAACACCACCAGTTGCACCAACACAAAACTCAAATGATCAAAACAACGAGTACCCCAGATCAAAAGGAACAATGTCTATGATTCATAAAGGGCGTCCACCCAACAGAATTCAGAAGCTCATCACAAGATAAATAAATATGGCGGACACATCAACATCAGCCACACCCTAATATCTCCATTGGTTAGAGCAAGAAATCAAATTCAGTAGAGCAGATCACCCACTCCAGGTCCCGCGACCGGGTCATTCGGCTCTAATAGTCGAAGAACAAATTGGCGGGTTCGATATGAGTAAGGTCTTCATGGATGCAGGAAGCAGTATAAATCTGATCTACGTGAAAACATTGAGAACAATAGGCTATCCCCTAGATAATCTCGCTCCATGATGACCCACAAGTATAGGGGGTGTATCGTAGTATTTTCGATAAGTAAGAGTGTCGAACCCAACGAGGAGCAGAAGGTGCTGGCTAGTGGTATGGATCAGGAATTCTATGCAAATACATAGCAAACGGATTTTTAGGGGTTTTCGATAAAGCAAGTAAACAAAGTACGAGTAAATAAAAGACAGTAGGAATAAATGCAGCAGGTGGCCCAATCCTTTATGCAGCAAAGGACAATCCGGTTGTATTACTTAAGATGACCAAACGTTCTCGAGGACATATGGGAAGACTGCCAAGTGCTTTCGCTTCATATAGCTGATTAATCTTCTTTAGCTTGCTAAGTGTTGTGTGGGTGAACCTGTGCTAATGTACCGCCCCATCCAAGACTAATACATACTTGTGATTATACCCCTTGCAAACATCCGTAAGTACAAGAAAGTAATTAAGGTAGAAACCTAACCACAGGTTTAAACTCTAAGACCCTTACGTCCCTTGTGCAATGGTTTCCTAACGGGGGTTCAGGTTTTTGTCACTCCGGCAACCCCTACGATTAGTAGCCAAATACACAATGCATGCCCCTAGGCCCATATAGGTGAAGTGTCATGTAGTCGACGTTCACATGACAGCACTAGAAGAAGTACACCACAACTTAAATAACAATCTATTGAATCTTTCTCAACGCAACTCCACTACTAACAACAAGACTTCTCCCATGTCCTCAAGAACAAAACGAACTACTCACAAGACATCATATGGATCATGATCAGAGATGGAATAATGATGTATAACAATCTGAACATAAACAATAATTCAATGGTTCACTCAATAGCATCAACTATAGAGAGTAATCAACAGCGGGACAGTTTCCCCTATGAACTATGCAAGATTTAACCAATTGTTACATCAATATGGAGATGGTGATGAGGGTGCTGATGGTGATGATGGTGATGATGATGATGATGACCCCGATGAAGTCCAGCTTGATGGTGGTGCTGATGGCGACGATCTCCCCTCTCCGGGAAGGAATTCCCCCGGCAAACATCTGTCTGCCGGAGAGATCTTTCTCTCTCGGTGTTTTCCGCCTCGCAGAGGCGGCGGAATCTTTCTATGGTCGCTCCCCAAGTCTTAGGGTTTCGGGAGGATGATATACGCCAGAGGGGAGAGGCTGGAGTGGGCCAGGGCGGCCACACCACCTCCAGGCGTGGCCTAGGCCTGCCCGCGCAATGGGGTGGTGTGGGCCCCCTGTAGCCCACCTCCACTCCATCTTATGGCATCCTTAGTCTTCTGGAAAAATAGGATTTTCCATATATTTTCCCAGATTTTCTGATCTTCGTGAATTTTGCCTCCAAACAACACCTTTTTCATCAGAATCCTGACTGCAGCGGTCCATGCTCCAAAAGTCATCAACCATGCAAAAATAGATGAAATAACATAAGTATCACCTCTCAATACAAAATATATCAATGAATAATAGTGAATTAAGACATAGAATAGTGATGCAAAATGGACGTATCAACTCCCCCCAAGCTTAGACTTCGCTTGTCCCCAAGCGAAACTGAGCTCAATAAACATGACCTCAGGTGTATTGAGTGAAGAGTCGATAAAATAATACGGAGAAGAAGCATCACATTCATCAAATACATAGATCATAATAGAAGACAACTCACTATTATATAACTCAACTTGCAATGAGTAAAGGAAACACAATAAAGATACATAAAGTGAATCATAATTGGTAATGGCAAACTTAGCTCTTGGTCGAAGAATAGTTGATAATTTGCTGGAGTTCACAAATAGCTGGTTTTCAACGAAAGCTTTCAAAGTAGTAAACATCAAGATAAGAGCAATGTGCAAAACAAGGAACATAAGAGACATGATTGAATAAATCATCATATGAATGAAACACATCAACTCAAAATACTTGCTGAGATAGAAGGGAGTAGGTTTACTGACTCAACTATAAAGTAAAAGAAAGTCCCTTCAAAGAGGGAAGCAGGGATTACAAGTCTCATAAAGAGCTCCCAAAAATTATGATACTTACTAGCTTTCATCTCTCATTTCCCCTATCATAGGCATCTTTAGGTGATTAAGGTTAAAGTGATCAAAAATGAGGATATGCATTGACAAGTTGTAAGTTGAGAATGTCATGTCCCTTGAATACGAGGGCCGCTCCTCATGCTACTCAAGTTTAGTCACCGGTAAGTTCTTGTCATCGTAAGCATATGTGTATCATTGAGAACCGCCAACGGGGTACCCCTTGCCCGATGATACGGAAGAATCCCCATATCAAAATGACAAGGCAAGCAGACAACAAGTATCTCAGCAATCTTCTTATTTACCATGGGAATATGGTGCTTTTTTCTCTCTTTCCTCTTTTCATAATCTCTTTTTTCTTTTCTTTTTCTCTATTTTTTCTCAATATCTTTTTTATATAAGAAGAATGCTTCATAGATACTCGTTATGGTTACGCTGTAGGTTTCCACCATGTTAGCATGGATTAGACCAGCGGCCCAGGCGTTTCTCTAACACACATGCATAACTCCATGGACTTACAATCTCCCCTTTCATTTCACACCGACGACATCCATAGACAAAACAACATGATATCAACTTGGTACAAAGTACCAGTGCAATGTTGAAAGCGTTCCCCATGACAGCATGGTTCTGCTAATTCACAACTTACAAAGCGCAAGCATATACGCAACATAGGTGAGCACAATGGTTCAAGTTTATTAAATGCAAGAAAGTAAAGTGTGCCATCAAGTTCGTGAGAGCTTTAATCACTAATTTTCGCATAACAAGTTTAATTTGGGAGGTAGACAAAACAAGAATTTACTTGGAATAGCAATAATGCTACTAGGTAGGTATGGTCGACGCAAATGGCAAAGTTTTTGGTTTAAGGAAGGTGGATGCACGAGAAGAATTCCTCTCAGTACAGGTTTTTGGCTAGCAAGGCTGGGTAGCAAGTATAAGAGTTAAAGGAAACAAACAAACATACAAATGATATAGACAAACATGCAATCTTCCTTGGAAGCACAAAAGATCTTAACTAGAGAATACTAGACTTATGAGCAAATCAAGAAAGAAAGATGATGAAATTATTTTTCTCTAGAGTACTTCTATCTTTTTATTTTCAACTCTCAAAAAGGTGTTGCTACTGACCGAGCCAGGTTTGCCAAAACCAACTAAATTAACTCAATGATCCCAAAGTGCTACCAATACTAATAACAAGATCAATCATATAACCACAAATTGAAAACTAACATAAGCTATTGCAAAAGAGTGAATGATAGAACTTCTCATTAATATTCCGTAACGGAAACTCACACCAAGGGATACATATCTAACAAGAGAGGGGACACTTCCATAATGCAAACCATACTACATAATAACTCCTCTATTCATGATATGACTCTACTAATAAGGTAAAAAGATAGAAGATAGTGATGTGATACCGCGGCACTCCCCCAAGCTTGGAACAAACCAAGGGGATGCCAAACCTGATGACGAATTACTCCTTCGGTGGTGGTGGTAATATTTTCTTAGTTGACGTGAGGTAATCTTCCAGCATCTTGCGAAGCCAATTATTTTCCAATTGAAGCATGTCCACCTTCCTCTGCAAGTCTCGGTACTTATCGTAGAACTCCTTAGTGACTCGTAGGGCTTCCGTTGATGCATGGCAAGAGACTAAAGGTACCAGCCCCTGCTTGGGGTCTTGGAGGTCTTCCTCCATGGGCTCCTTCCTTTTATCCTTGGCAGACACCATTGTTCTTATAAACCTTCAAAGAGTATGTCCTTGCAGAAACAGATTGAAACAAAAACATGACGAAAACACGATATACGGACCTCGGGGGGTCCGGGGGGGGGGGGGTTATATTATGAAGTTTCATATCGAAAGGAAGGTACTGGGTGAAAACGGGTCGGAGGCGGAGTTCTGGGTGGCCTCACCACCTGGTGGCGTGGCTAGGGGTGTGCCCGCGCCATGGGGTGGTGTGGGCCACCCTAGCTCCGGTTCCGTCCCTTTTTCGCTTCGAAACTTTCCTTATCGACTGAAAACTGCAAAAATATAGTTGTATTGTATTTTCGCAGAACTTTTCTTACTAGAACTGTTACCTAGATGAAAACAGACTCTGCAGGTCTCTGAATTTGGTCCTCAATGAATTTCTCTAGAGTTATAACTTGAAAAGCACCAACATCTTCATTGTAAGAATCTCCAGCAATATAGTGTTTGAGTCGCTGTCCATTCACTACTTGTGTAGTATTATCTTTTAGAGATGAAATTTTTATTGCTCCTGAACAGTATACTTCTTCAATGATGAAAGGTCCTTCCCATTTTGATAGTAGCTTACCTGCAAAAAATCTGAGACGAGACCTATACAATAGAACTTTCTCACCAAAATGAAATTCTCTCTTAAGTATTCGCTTGTCATGCCATATTTTAACTTTTTCCTTAAAGAGCCTAGCATTCTCATAGGCTTCACTCCTCCCTTCATCTAAGGAACTTAAGTCAAATAATCTTTTCTCACCAGCGAGCTTACAATCTCTATTTAGTTCTTTCACTGCCCAGTAAGGTTTGTGTTCTAATTCTAAGGGTAGGTGGCAAGCTTTCCCATAAACCATTTTATAAGGAGACATTCCCATAGGATTTTTGTAAGCAGTTCTATAAGCCCATAAAGCATCATTCAACTTCTTAGCCCAGTTTTTTCTAGACCTATTAACAGTCTTTTGCAAGATAGATTTAATTTCTCTATTTGATAACTCTACTTGCCCGCTAGTTTGGGGGTGATAAGCTGAAGCAATTATATGATTAACATCATATTTAGAAAGGCTCTTCCTAAAACCACCATGAATGAAATGAGAACCCCCATCAGCCATGAGATACCTAGGCACCCCAAACCTAGGAAAGATAACGTCCTTAAGAATTTTTAGAGAGGTTTCCCCGTCAGCACTTTTCGTAGGAGGGGCTTCTACCCACTTAGTAACATAATCAACGGCAACAAGAATATGAGTGTAACCCTTCGAAGGAGGGAAAGGACCCATAAAGTCGAATCCCCAACAATCAAAAGGTTCAATAACTAGAGAGTAGTTCATAGGCATTTCGTTGCGTCTAGAAATATTACCAACACGCTGACATTCATCACAAGATAAAACAAACTTTCTTGCATCTTTAAAAAGGGTAGGCCAATAGAAACCTGATTGTAGTACCTTTTGTGCAGTTCTATCTCCTGCATGATGTCCTCCATAGGTGCTACCATGACATTTACGCAATATCTCTTTTTGTTCATATTATGGAACACATCTTCGCATAATACCATCAATTCCTTCTTTGTATAAGACTGGGTCATCCCAAAAGTAATGCCTCAAATCGTAAAAGAACTTTCTTCTTTGCTGAGCTGTAAAAGTTGGAGGCAAATACTTGGAGACAATAAATTTAGCATAATCAGCATACCAAGGGCTTCCTTGCGAGCTCACGCCTACTGTGGCTAACTGTTCATTTGGGAAACTATCATTAACAGGCATAGGATCAAAAGAGATGTCTTCCAAATGAGATAAATTATCAGCTACAGGGTTTTCAGCACCCTTCCTATCTACTATGTGTAGATCAAACTCTTGTAAAAGCAGTACCCATCTAATAAGCCTAGGCTTAGCGTCCTTCTTCGTCATAAGATATTTAATAGCAGCATGATCAGTATGAATGGTTACTTTTGAGTCCACAATATAGGGCCTAAACTTATCACAAGCAAAAACAATAGATAGAAATTCCTTTTCAGTAGTGGCATAATTCCTTTGAGCAGCGTCTATAGTCTTACTAGCATAATGAATAACGTTTAACTTTTTATCAATATGTTACCCAAGGACAGCCCCTACAGCAAAATCACTAGCATCACACATTATTTCAAAGGGTAAACTCCAGTCAGGTGGTTGAACAATAGGGGCTGTAGTTAAAGCCTTCTTTAGGGTTTGAAAAGCTTCCCTACAATCGTCATCAAAAATGAAAGGTACATCTTTTTGAAGAAGATTAGTGAGAGGTTTTGATATCCTAGAGAAGTCTTTAATAAACCTCCTATAGAAACCAGCATGACCAAGGATACTACGAATACCTTTGATGTCTCTTGGACATGGCATCTTCTCAATTGCCTCAACCTTAGCTCTATCAACTTCTATGCCTCTTTCAGAAACTTTATGCCCAAGAACAATCCCTTCATTAACCATGAAGTGGCATTTCTCCCAATTAAGAACAATATTAGTTTCTTCACATCTCTGCAAAACTTTATCAAGGTTGTGCAGACAATTATCAAAAGAAGTTCCATAGACAGAAAAGTCATCCATGAACACCTCTACAATTTCCTCACAAAAACCATGAAAGATAGCAGACATGCACCTTTGGAAAGTAGAAGGAGCATTACATAAACCAAAAGGCATACGTCTATAAGCATAAGTTCCATAAGGGCAAGTAAAAGTAGTTTTTTCTTGACCTTGTTGTTTAACAGCAATTCAAGAGAAACCAGAATAACCATCAAGAAAACAAAAATGGGTCTTTTTAGACAACCTTTCCAACATTTGATCAATAAAAGGAAGCGGGTAGTGATCTTTCTTAGTAACTTTATTGACTTTCCTAAAATCAATGCACATCCTATAGCCTATGACTATTCTTTGAGGAATAAGCTCATTATTATCATTAGGGACAATGGTAATACCTCCCTTTTTAGGAACACAATGAGCATGACTAACCCATTCACTATCAGCAATAGGGTAAATAATACCAGCATCAAGGAGTTTCAATACCTCATTCCTTACCACTTCCTTCATCCTAGGATTTAAACGTCGTTGGTGCTCCACTACCGGCTTCGCATCTGGTTCTATGTTGATAGAGTGCTGACATATAATAGGTGAAATCCCTTTTAAATCATCCAGAGTATAGCCCATAGCTCCTCGATGTTTCCTCAAAACTTCCAATAACATTTCTTCTTCCTTCCCTAAAAGTTTAGCGCTAACAATAACAGGATATATCTTTTTATCATAAATATAAGCATATTTAAGATCATCAGGGAGAGGTTTTAGATCGAAAATATGATCCTTTTTAGGTGGCATCGTGGTACCCAAGTCTTCTACAGGCAAGTCGTGCTTAAGCATCATAGGTTGATCACGGAGAATCCTGTCAATCTCATTCCTTTCTTCCATGATTCACTTTCATGATCTTCCATAAATTGCTGCAAAGAATTGTTAGGAGCAAGAGAAATAGAAGCAAGTTGTTCAACCCTAAAATCCTCATTATGGGTTTCCTCTTCAGAAGGTTCTTTAGAAAATTTCGAAAAATTAAACTCATAAGATTCCCCATCAAACTTAGTCAATATTTTCTCCCTCTTGCAATCAATAATAGCCCCACAAGTACTCAAGAAAGGTCTACCAAAAATGATAGGGTAGGTTTTACTAGCAGTCGAACCAAGTAATAGAAAATCAGCAGGGTACTTAATCTTACCACAAAGAACTTCCACGTCTCATACAATACCAATTGGAGAGATGGTCTCTCTATTAGCAAGGTGAATAACCACATCAATCTCTTACAACTCTCAAGGACTGATTTCATGCATAATTTCTCTGTAAAGCTCATAAGGAATAGCACTAGAACTTGCACCAATATCACATAAACAATAATAGCAATGATCACCAATTCTGACAGAAAGCATGGGAACACTAGCCTTTTTTGTTCTATTGGGATGTGAAACAATATTAGAAGCATCCTCACAAAATACTATGTGCCCATCTTCTACGCTTTTAGTGAAAAGGTCTTTCACAATTTCTACCACGGGTTCAATATTTATTTGGTCATCAGGTTTTACAGTTTTTTTTCACTTTTGGTGATTACATTAGTTATCATAGGATGGTCCTTTACCTTTTCGGGGAAGGGAATCTTCTCGATATAAGGTTCGGGTAAGATGGGATCAATAATGCAATACTCAACACTTCCAATAGGAGCATAGTCAACAATATCTTTGTAAGGTGCTTGGTATTTGTTCCATCCCCTTTTTGGAATTTTGATATAGGAAGCAAAAGCTCTAAAGAAATTCATAATAACTTGCAAATCAAGACCATAAATATTACTAATATTTTGAAAGTCATCAGTTCCCATAAAAGATTCAATGCATTCATAATCATAATTTATACCTGACTTTCTACCTTTGTCATTCTCCCAAGCTTAAGCATTGTCTTGAATACGGTCTAGAAGATCCCATTTAACTTCTTCTTCCATGCAAGTGAATGATGCAGCACAAGAAGCATCCAATAAATCCTTGTCATGTAGAGGGAGCCTTGCATAAAAGTTGTTGATAATAATATTGTTGGGGAGCTCATGAATAGGACATTTGAGCATTAGTAACTTCAATCTCCCCCAAGCTTGAGCTGTACTCTCTCCATCAAGAGGCTAGAAGTTGTATATTTGATTCCGATCTTTATGAATCTCACTAGGAGGATAAAACTTTGAATAAAAGAGAGGCACTATTTCCTCCGATTCTAGAGCTTGACCATTCTTCAGCAGCTTATACCATTCCTCAGCTCTTCCTTTCAGTGATAATGAGAATAACTTCTTCTTAACTTGATCTGTAGTAATCCCTACACACTTGAACAACCCGCATAATTCGTGTATAAAGAGTAAATGATCACCGGGATGGACAGTTCCATCCCCAACATTGTAGTTAACACGATCAATAATTCTGGTAGGTATTTTGAAAACATCTTTCTTAGCAGCTGGTGGCTTATCTACTACCTTAGCAGTGGTAGTAGCATTACCAAATAAGAAACTCAGCGAATTATCCATAATGAAAATAAAGCAACTACCAGAAGTAAACAATACTCACAGCAGAAGTTTCCTTTACCAGTTCCACTCTCCAATAGCGCTTCACTCCCCGGCAACAGCGCCAGAAAATAGTCTTGATGACCCACAAGTATAGGGGATGTATCGCTGTATTTTCGATAAGTAAGAGTGTCGAACCCAACGAGGAGCAGAAGGTGCTGGCTAGTGGTATGGATCAGGAATTCTCTGGAAATACTTAGCAAACGGATATTTAGGGGTTTTTGATAAACCAAGTAAACAAAGTACGAGTAAATAAAAGACAGTAGGAATAAATGCAGTAGGTGGAACAATCCTTTACGCAGCAAACTACAAGCCGGTTGTATTACTTAAGATGACCAAACGTTCTCGAGGACACATGGGAAGACTGTCAAGTGCTTTTGCTTCATATAGCTGATTAATCTTCTTTAGCTTGCTAAGTGTTGTGTGGGTGAACCTGTGCTAATGTACCGCCCCATCCAAGACTAATACATACTTGTGATTATACCCCTTGCAAACATCCGTAAGTACAAGAAAGTAATTAAGGTAGAAACCTAACCACAACTTGAAACTCTAAGACCCTTACGTCCCTTGTGCAATGGTTTCCTAACGGGGGTTTAGGTTTCTGTCACTCCCGCAACCCCTACGATTAGTAGCCAAATACACAATGCATTCCCCTAGGCCCATATAGGTGAAGTGTCATGTAGTCGACGTTCACATGACACCACTAGAAGAAGTACACCACAACTTAAATAACAATCTATTGAATCTTTCTCAACACAACTCCACTACTAACAACAAGACTTCTCCCATGTCCTCAAGAACAAAATGAACTACTCACAAGACATCATATGGATCATGATCAGAGATGGAATAATGATGTATAACAATCTGAACATAAACAATAATTCAATGGTTCACTCAATAGCATCAACTACAAAGAGTAATCAACACCGGGAAAGTTTCCCCTATGAACTATGCAAGATTCAACCAATTGTTACAGCAATATGGAGATGGTGATGAGGGTGCTGATGGTGATGATGGTGATGATGATGATGATGATCCCGATGAAGTCCAGCTTGATGGTGGTGCTGATGGCGACGATCTCCCCTCTCCGGGAAGGAATTCCCCCGGCAAAAATCTGTCTGCCAGAGAGATCTTTCTCTCTCGGTGTTTTCTGCCTCGCAGAGGCGGAGGAATCTTTCTGTGGTTGCTCCCCGAGTCTTAGGGTTTCGGGAGGATGATATACGCTAGAGGGGACAGGATGGAGTGGGCCAGGGCGGCCACACCACCTCCAGACGCGGCCTAGGCCTGCCCGCACCATGGGGTGGTGTGGGCCCCCTGGGCCCACCTCCACTCCATCTTCTGGGATCCTTAGTCTTCTGGAAAAATAGGATTTTCCGTATATTTTCCCGGATTTTCTGATCTTCGCGAATTTGGCCTCCAAACAGCACCTTTTTCATCAGAATCCTGATTGCAGCGGTCCATGCTCCAAAAGTCATCAACCATGCAAAAATAGATGAAATAACATGAGTATCACCTCTCAATACGAAATATATCAATGAATAATAGTGAATTAAGACATAGAATAGTGATGCTAAATGGACGTATCACTCCAACAGAAACATCTTTACACGGAATAGTCCTTGGTAAAGCTGAAACCCCTTTAGGCAAAGTTTTTCTTGATGTTGTTTTTGGTTCCAAAATAAATTTCAGGCGAGAAAAACTCGAATTCAAAGTCATGTATTGGCCATCACAATATCACGCAATCCTGGGACGACCAGCCTTTGCACGGTTCATGGCAGTGCCGCATTAAGCATATTTAGTAATGAAAATGCCAGCACCAAAGGGAGTTATCATGGTACAAGGAAGCTTCACCCGTGGCGGCAACTGTGATCGGGAGTTCAACAAAATATCTGAATCTTTCGGGATGGCAACGGAATTTGAGCAACTCAAAAGTTCAGCGAATGCACAACCTCTGGAAGTAACATGTGTCAATCCCGATCAGGCTTTTGACATGGAAAAAGACACAAAAGAAGTACATATCCACCCCGCCGACCCGACGAAAACGACATTTGTAGCTTCTAACCTTGATCCCACATAGGAAAGCACACTCATCGAGTTCCTCTGTGAGCACTGGGAGATATTCGGATGGCTACCTTCTGACATGTCGGGAATCCCCATGGAACTTGCTGAGCACGCATTAAATCTAGACCCAAAGGTGAAGCCGGTAAAGCAACCACTTCGATGATTCGCAGAACCGAAACGCAAGGCCATTGGAAAAGAGCTCCATCGCCTAAGTGATGCCATTTTTATCAAAGAATTAACAAAATCAGAATGGCTTGCAAACCCAGTATGTGTTCCAAATAAAAACACTATAGAACTTCGTATGTGTATCGACTTCACTGCACTGAACAAACATTGCCCAAAAGATCACTTCCCATTGCCGTGAATCGACCAAATCATCGATGCAACCGTGGGATACGAACATCTTTCTTTCTTGGATGCATATTCAGGATAACACCAAATCCGAATGAGGAGAAGAGATCAGGAGAAAATGGCGTTTATCATGCCTTATGGCGTATTTTGCTACAAAACAATGCCTTTTGGCCTCAAGAATGCCGGAGCAACATATCAGCGAATAATACAGAAGTGCCTGGGAAGCCAAATAGGTACAAAGGTACAAGTGTATATTGATGATGCCATAGTTACCACATGTCATGGATCTACGCTGACCAAGGATCTAGAAGAAATATTCAGAAATCTTGACAGGTTCAACATCAAACTAAACCCGAAGAAATGTTCCTTTGGAGTTCCGGCAGGACAACTCCTCGGGTATTTGGTATCATCCAGAGGGATCGAGGATAATCCCAAAAAAATACAAGCAATCCTCACAATGAAAAAGCCAACAAATCTACATGGTGTACAACAATTGGCAGGACGAGTGGCGGCACTAAGTTATTTTATTGCAAGGTTAGGAGAAAAATTGCTGCCATTCTACGCCCTCATGAGAATATCAGAAAAATTCGAATGGACGGAAGAAGCTCAGCATGCCTTTGAAGATCTTAAAATAACACTTTCGACATCCCCTGTCGTCGTGTCGCCAAAAGAGAAAGAACCTTTACTCCTCTATATTGCTGCCACACATCAGGTGGTCAGTACAGTCCTGATTGTAGAACGACCCGAAGAAGGGAAGACACACGGTGTGCAGAGGCCAGTATACTTCCTGGGCGAGGTTTTTTCGCCATCTAAACAAAGATACCCATATTACCAGAAGCTAGCATACGGGGTATTTATGACAGCATGAAAACTGCGCCACTATTTTTCGGAGCACCCGATCGTAGTGGTCAACGAAGCGCCTATGTCAAGCATCCTCAACCATCTAGAAGCAACTGGGCGAGTTTCTCTATGGGGCATCGAATTATCACCTAGGGATATCACTTATGAGAAGCGCAAATCAATTAAGTCACAAGTCCTGCCAGATTTCATCACAGAGTGGACGGAGCTGCAATGTGTGGGTCCACCTGACCTTTCTAGTTCTTGGAAAATGTATTTTGATGGATCAAAAAGAATGAAGGGAGCGGAAGAAGGAGTCGTGCTAATATCACCTCAAGGCGACAAAATGCGCTACATTCTTCGGATGAGCTTTACAAACGCATCCAATAACAAAGCAGAATATGAGGCCCTGTTGCACGACATGCGGATGGCCAAAGCGTGCGGTGCAACTCGCCTAAAATTTTTCAGAGATTCCAATCTTGTAGCACAGTAAACAATGAACAAGTGTGTTGATGTTAGCGAAAACATGATTGCTTATCGCGACTTATACAGCATCATGGAGGCTCAATTTGATGGATGTGAAGTATCACATATAGGGAGAGCAAGCAACGAGGAACCCCACAATTTAGCAAACATCGGGTCATTATGTTTGCCAATACCACCTGTAGTTTTTTGGGAAGAAATAATAGAACGATCAATGAAGGCAAAAAGAGTCTCCGAGGTTGTAGCACCAATAACTGGGAAAAAGAAACATCCGCAAAAAGAATCGAGGGCTCCTTTAGAAACCAAAATTATAGAAGAAGCCATCAAAGAAGAAGAACAAGCAATCGGAGAGGTCATGTTGATCGAACCAACCTGGATGCAACCATATATAGCATACATGACTAAAGGGGAACTGCCAGAGGATGTGATAGAGGCCCAACGAATCACTCGACGATCAAAGGCCTTCAGGATAATCAAACGAGAACTATACAAAAAAGTATTTTGGGTGTGTTGCAACGTTGCGTAACACCCGAAGAAGGAAATATTATACTTAAAGATATACATGAAGGAGTTTGTGGCCACCACGCTAGCAGCTGAGCAATTGCTGCAAAAGCGTTCAGGGCAGGATTTTATGGCTCACTGCAGTACAAGATGCCAAAGACATCGTCAGAACATGTGAAGCATGCCAACGATTCGCAACAAAACCTAGAGCACCCGCAGCTGAGCTGAATCCCATACCCTTATCTTGGCCTTTCGGTCAGTAGGGACTCGACATGGTGGGAAAACTTCAAAAATCATCGCCAGGAGGACACGTCTTTCTGCTAGTAGCAGTCGACAAATTCACTAAATGGATTGAAGCAATGCCTGTCACCACCCAAGATGGAACTTCGGCTGTGAATTTTATCAAATCCATAGTATTTCGGTTTGGCGTACCGAACAACATCATCACGGATAATGGGACCGACGTAACTTTAAATGAGTTCAAGGAGTACTGCCGGGAGATGGGCATCAAAATAAGCTATGCTTCGGTAGCTCACCCGGAAACAAATGGACAGGTCAAAAAAGCCAACGGGCTAGTTACCGCTGGACTCAAAAAGAGACTATTGGCACCTCTTGACAGAGCAAAAGGGGCATGGGTGGATGAATTACCATCCGTGTTATAGAGTTTACGTACAACTCCAGATAATTCAACACAAGAGACGCCTTTCTTTTTGGTCCACGGTGCAGAAGCCGTGCTTCCAGTTTAAATATCACACAAATCACCAAGAGTAGCTGCATATACTGAAGAGGAATCAAGAGAATCACTTTAAGATGATGTGGATGCGCTTGATGAAGCTCGAGATGAAGCCCTCCAAAGAGAAACTATGTACCAGCAAAACCTGCAGCCTAGGTCTTTCGTAGTAGGGGACCTAGTTCTATGCCTCAAGCAAGATGGCCACAAGAAGCTAGAATCGCCATGGGAAGGACCATACAACGTCACAGAAGTTATTCCCGGAGGATCATATCGACTACAAGACAAGAAGACAGGAGTAAATTATTCAAATCCATGGAACGTAGCATAGCTACGCACTTTTACGCATAAGATTATTTGGAAAATAATAAGAGCTACAGTTCGGCTTATTAAGCCAAGATGTCCAGGAGAAAAGGCTAAAATAGCCATCCGCTCAAAGATCAATGTTTTTACCAAGCTAACAACAATTATGAGCCTATGTCCAGATACAGGCATCGAAACATAGAATCGGGGGCTACTCCCATCGGGAGCGCTAACGCGCACTCGATAGAAATTCTGTTGTGTATAAAGTGCATTGACAAATAGCAAAAACCTTTTGATTTTTACACTAGTGTATCCTCAAAACAGTGTTCCTCCCATCAGGAGATAGCATAAAATAATTAAAATATCTGATATGATCAGAAATATTGGCGGCCTAGCAGGCCAACCGCCAAAAAAGCCAAAAACCTCGGATCACACTCAGACGCGAGAAAAAATCTGAATGCCGTGTTCAGAAACATGAAGGTAAGACCCCAGGATTCATCCTGTGTGCCCTGGTAATCGCACAAAAATATGCCCTACCAGAAAAATCTGTATCAACGATACGATGCAAAATCTCGACGGACGCTTTCTGTACCCGATAAAAATAGAAATCTGGAATTCAGTATTCAGTAAGACCTCAGCGGCTCGAACTGAATTACGCCTGTTAAAAACTCTAGATTCGAGCCTAGGGACTTGAGTTTGATGTAGGTCAACCTTGTTTTTGCCCAGGAGCAATTAACTGATTCCCGATCCGTCGGAAGCATCAGACTTGTTGTACCAAAATCCCTACGAAAAACAAAATAAAATAGAATGAGAGAAAGAAGAAAGAAAACTCTCAGAGTCAACCTGAAAACTGCGGATTCAGGTAGAGTCTCGGGGGCTACTAACATGGGTATGATTACTCAGATGCTCACTATTAGCTACCATACATTGGGTAAAAGGCCTACAGCCCATTGAGATCCCAAATGAAAGCCCAAGGAAGCAACCGACTGAGACTTTTTATTATATTAGGAAAGAAACTATGAACGGACATTATGTTGGTATTGTAATAGCGCGTGAACGAAACCTATACGCATACGGCTTTGAGACCCGGCCTATATATATAGGGCGGGAGAATCCCAAGCAAGGGTACAGAAATCTAGAGGACAACTTGTAATAGAGTGTTTTTTCCCCAATATTCAGGTGACTTTGTCTTCATTGTTTTTCCTCACATCCAATGAAATCTCCATCGTTCTCTTTTCCGTGAAACCCCAAGTCCATCACCATGGGAATTGCCGAGGTTACCCCTCGACACCACCCGTACCTTACCTGAACGGTCGTGCAGGGCACCGATTCAAGCTCGTCCACCGCGGTCAAGCTGGCATTGAGTGCCCAAGATCTGCTTCCCTGATGCAAACAACCGGTGCAACCAAAGCACCCTAGGTGACAAGGATGTCACGCGCGCCGGCACGGATGATGATTAGAAGCCTATCCGACCATGCTAACCAAATCACCAACTATTTTTTTTTTGTCAGCAGTACAACAGGTTCAAGCCTATCGCAGTGAACTACATTTTTCTAATCGTTATGTACACCCAGTCAAAGCGCACGCATGTTCTTCGTGCTAGATACTACGGAGTAGGTCACTAGACATGTTGGTTTGCATTCGCTGCTCTACAAATTTTGAAATCATGCACATGTTCTTAGCTACTCCGAGCAATAGTAATTGCCTGCTATCGTGTAGTTCTTGCAAAATGTAAAATCAATGGACAATATTAGTTTGGATTCCCTGCTCCACAGTTACTGAATCTATCTGGTTCGTCCTGAGATAAGTTCCTGTTATTGTTTCCTCCTTGGCATCGCTATGCTGTCCGGTAGTATCCGTTTAGACTCTTCATACTAATTCGATTATAATTTTGTTTTTGCCATCTGGTTCTTCAAAAGCTGCAACACTAACTATTTTCTTTTTCTTGCATAGAGCCTAGAATGGAACAATGAACATGATGGTTTGCATAGCCTCTTCTACAGGTTTACAAGGGACGCCATTATTTCCTTATATGGTGCTGGTTTGTCCTAATCAATAGCATAATTTTCCTCTACTATGTAGTTCACTCGTGATTTGCATTCCTACTATAGACGTTCTCTGATAATGCCATTATGGTTTCTATCTAGTTGATTCTTAGCTATGACAGTAACTACATGCCATTGTGTAGCTCACCGCAAATTCTGAGTCACCGAATGACTATGCATTCCAGGAGATGCCATTGCTTCCATATATATTTGCTGAAATGACCTCGCTTGTTTATATTTGATGAAATTTTAAGAAACATTTTGTTTGATTGCTCATTTCATTCTAGGCACACTTGTTTAATGCTTGTTTGTCCTACTCTACAGGTTCACGAGTGATGCCATTATATCTTGCATCTGGTTCTGGGTCTGGTTCGTCCTAAGTCACGACATAACTATCCTCTACAATATATAGTTCATTTGTGGTTTGCATTCCTACTCTACAAGTTCTCGTATGATGCTGTTATAATTTCTATCTGGTTCATTCTTTGCTATGACAGTAACTGTATGTCATTTTATGTCTCGGTGCAAATTCTGAGTCACTCGACGTCTCTTGCATTTTAGGGAATAGAACTGCTTCCATGTATATTTGTTGAAATGACCAGGCTAGTTTATTTTTGCTGAACCACACACACATTTTTTGATTGCTCGTTTCATGATAGGCACACTTGTTTAATGCATGCTTGCTTGTCCTGTTTGTTTGACGTGTTGGTCAATAATTGGACCATTGACCATTTGTAAACTCCAGATCATAGCTCCTGTCATATCAGTCAAATGAGTAGTTTGTCTTGTTTGATGCATTAACTTGTTATTACTTAGTTTCAGGGTGCAATTATTGCTATCACCACCAAAGAGGGGGCTGCAAGATCATGTCTCCTCCAATGTGGCCATCACACTCAAAGGAAGATGCAGGTGATCAGTTGAGGACTCTGCTATCAACTTGATTGTCAACGAAAATGCCGATTTTTTCCCTTGATTTGACAATATGTAATAATTTTAAGAAGTTTGCAGCTGACGTAATATCTAGATAACTCGCGTAGGCCATGTATGCATTTAGTTGATGCCGTCCACATATGCGGTAGTTGTTACGGTAACTACGCCAGGCAGGTCGATTAGGGAACAGTATCATGGTTTGTTATTGTCCTGTCGTGTATTCGGCCGACGATGAACAGTAAAAAATGCTGGATTATATAAGCTTTTTATGATATTGGTATGGGCTTCAGAAAAGGCCGAAACTGTAAAAGGCCGTAAACGTAATTGGCCAACCTACAAGTTGTAACTAGACGTAACAGTAACATGACGTAATGGTAACAGGCTGTAAGAGTAACATGTCATAACTGTAACAGGCCATAACAGTATTAGGCCTTAATAGTAGTAGGCTATAACAGAAACAGCCCATCACAGTAACAGGCAAGAAACCCTGAAATCCCAGAACAGTAATAGGCCAAAACAGTAGCCAGCTGCAACAGTAAAGGGTCACAACAGTGAAAGGCCAGAATTGTGACAAGCCAGAATAGTAACGGCCCGAGAAATTTCCAGGCGAGGGCAGTAACAGGCCGACACATTTACTAGACTAGAACAGTAAAGGGCCCCTTGTGGGCCTGAACAGGTAAAGCCCGGAACAGTGAAAGCCCAGGACAGTAACATGCCTAAACAGTAATGGGCCATCTCAGACAAGGTCCTGATGTCTACGCACATTTATTCTTCTAGACAGTTGTTGGGCCTCCAAGTGCAGAGGTTTATAGAACAATATCAAGTTTTCCCTTAAGTGGATTACCCAAGGTTTATCGAACTCGGGGAGGAAGTGGCAAAGGTATCCCCTCTCAAGAAACCATGCAATCAATATACAAGAAGTCTCTTGTGTCCCCAACACACCCAATACACTTGTCAGGTGTATAGGTGCACTAGTTCTGTGAAGAGATAGTGAAATACAAGTGGTATGGATATAAGACAACGGTGCCAAAAAATACTTTGATGGTGTGGAAGAGACTAAAGGCAAACAGAAATAAAGATGGAAGCTAGAAAACATGTAACGGATCTAGTAGCAAACGGTGTTTCAATGCTTAAAAACAAGGCATAGGGATCATACTTTCACTAGCGAACACTCTCATATAAATATCTTCGCTTTATGATACTACTCTTAACTACTCTCCGGTTAGACACTCTAATCCATTGTAGGGCTATAACAGCACACCTCAAAGTTCGCTTTTCCCATCGAGAAAACCCCACACTATCACCTTGAGCACTAAATAGTTCCAACAAAAACCACAATTTCATAGAGACATCCAACTCCAAATATAACTCATAACAAGTATTTTTGATCTCTAGCGTAAGTGCCCCCATGGTGTGCACGCTGTCACTTTCACACACATGGGGAGAGCAGAGATCTATTAAAGCACTTGAGTAGCAAGGTAAATCTACTTCATTACAAAGCTCATGATCACAATATGATCACGCATAGAGAGAGAGATGAACACATAGCTACCAGTAGAACCCTTAGCCTCGAGGAAGAACTACTCCCTCATCATCATGGAATCAACAACGGCGATAGAGATCATGGTGGAGTCGATGGAGATGGCTCCGAGGGCACTTCCCCGTCCCAGCAGGGTGCCGGAACATAGACTTTCTGTCCCCCGAATCTCCCCTTCGGTGGCGGCGGTGCTGTGGAACTTTTCATGGCTGGAGGCTGTTCATATTTAGGGTTTTCTCATCGGGAGCTTCTTATAGGCGAAGAGGCGAGATCGGTGGCCGGCCAAGGGGGCACACCATGCCCTGGCACGGCCTAGGGCTGCCTGCGCCAAGGGAGGTGTGGCCGCCCTGTGGCCCCCTTCGTCTCTCCTTCTGGCTCCATGTCCCCCTCGGTGAAAAACTGACTTTGGCTTTTGTCCCGTCCAATTCTGAGAATATTCATTTTTTGACTTTCCTGGAACCAAAAACAGCAGAAAACAGGTAACTGGCACTATGGCACCTTGTTAATAGGTTAGTTCAATAAAGTGTATAAAAATACTTCAAAGTGTTGACAAAGCAAAGCAAAGTAGATACTAAACAAGCATGGAACATCAAAAATTATAGATACGTTTGCAACATATCAGGGCCGTCAATAGGCCGCCCACGATGGGCTGCGATAAATAGTGATGGCTGCCCGTAGGCCTTAAATGTATAGGAGCGACTTGGAATAGCCTGCTAATCGGCCGCAGAGTGTTGGACCATCACGGGCCTTCTTTAGGCCCAAACAGTATTGGGCCTGAAAGTTCGCGGGTTGCTGCTGGCTGCAACTTTGGGCCCATTTCAAATAGTGCAGGACAAAACAGTGACGGGCCATCTTCTTATTGGTCCCCTAATGGGCCAGCCAAGTTAGAATTTAGCAGGCCTTGGCTTGACCTGGCTTCTGCCACGGTTTCTATGGCCATTAACGACAGTAACTGGCCGCTAACGGTGGCTTCTACGTGGCAGTTTGCATGATGTCAGCAGTCAACGCGGCTACCGAACAGATCTACGACAGAACAAGTTTTCATGGCTGAAGGTTGAGATCAGCCACGGTCAGGAAAAAAACCGTGGTAGATTCTTTTGTGACGGGGCTTTTACCACGATGGTCATCTGTCGTAGAAGTATTTTTTTAGCCACGAAAAACGGGCCTTCAACCTCGAAAACTGTCTGTTGTAAAAGCCAACTTTTATTGTAGTGATTACCTACGACCTTTGGTGTGTGGCTATAGAAATAGTGCATCATACACTCCTTTTTAGTGAACTTGCTGAGTATGCTCGTACTCAACCGTACCCTCTTAACCCTTTCTAGGTTCTAAGCCGTTGAAGATGACGTCAACACCAACTTATGCTCAAGAAACCATCATCGACATCTCAAGTTCTTCAATAAAGTCAATTAAGTCGACATATACATCAACCAAAGTGAAGACGAAGTTCTTGAGTAGATAGGAGCAGATTCTCTAGCCATAAAACCTACTTCTATAGAGCTTTTCACTAGCATCAATTGCAAGCCAATTAGTTTAGATGCTAGACTTAGTAACTAGATAGTTATGAGTTGTTATTCTGGTTCTTCTTTGTAAGAAGTTATTTCCTCCTCTTTAACCTAGAGTGTTCTCTGGATCTTTTGTAAAGAGTCAAGTTGAAAGCTATAGTCATGTCTTAGACCTGCTGTGTTTCTGTTGTACCACTCTAAGGGATGTAATACTAGTGAACGGTGTTTCATGTGTGTTATTTCAACGGCTATAGTGTAATACATCATGCAGT
Source organism: Avena eriantha (assembly GCA_910589775.1). Classification (NCBI taxonomy): domain Eukaryota; kingdom Viridiplantae; phylum Streptophyta; class Magnoliopsida; order Poales; family Poaceae; genus Avena; species Avena eriantha. Next base: position 104,901,639 of record OU342745.1, on the reverse strand, counting down.
GGTATGCTGGGTCACTGCAGGAGCGACCCTTGGGCCCCAGGTAGCCCAGATCCGTGGGGGGAACCTAGCCTAGGCGGGGTCGGGCTCTCCCCCAGCTGACGATGATGGCGATGCCCAGGTGGGGTGGTCGCTTGGGGGAAATATGGCCTAGGCGGGGTCGGGTTCTCTCCCAGACGGTGGCTCGGTCGAGGCTCAGGTAGGGTGGTCTGTCGGGGGAAACCTAGCCCAGGCGGGGTTGGGTTCTCTCCCATATACGCCGGCAAGACGGAGTCTTTGTCATGGTGTTGATGCCCTTGGCGCCTCCGCCACAGATGAGGACACTATGGTGAAGGATATGCGATGGAAGGCTGAATTAAATATTGATTCTCAGGGTACTATGAGTTCTTCGAAATCCTTCCTTACTTTGTCTACTCCTGTTATTGTTGATAAGCTAGCCAATGTTGGTATTAGCATGGGTAGATCTATAAAGGAAGTTAATTTATCTAGTTCTGTTTTGAGACATATGGAGGTTGACCGTTTAACGGTTACTCCTAAGGTTTCTGTTCTTCCTGACACTTTACCAATGGGGGAGGAGGAGGAGTTGCATGCCATAGTAGATGGTAAACTCCGTTCTCACTTAGTTGATGAAGTGTCAGAGGTGGCCTTTGATGAGACTGGGCTAGGTTCATTATATGAGCTAAAAGCTTCTGGTCGGGAATCAAAGAGCCAAAAATCTCGCAAGAGGACTCATGTATCCAAATATCCTATTGTTTCTCAATCAATGGCATGTTTTCAAATAGCAGAGGTCTTCGTGACTTGGCTAAACATTTGTTCTATGCTGATTGTGTGAGAGATCATAAGTTGGATTTTTTGGGTATTTCTGAGATTGGTAGACATGATTTCTCACAAGCCTTACTCAATAGACTTTCTGGTGGAGTGGACTTTACGTGGGTCTCATGGCCACCGCGAGGGAGATCCACGGGTATCTTGTTAGGCGTTAGAGATGAGACTATGGAAGTTTTAGCTAGTTCGGCTCGAGATTTTTTATTAAACTCCATATTCGTAACAAAGCTGACAATTTCATATGGTCTTTAGTCGTTCTCTATAGGGCTTCCTAGGATATTTATAAAGCTGACTTTTTGCATGAGTTGGTTAATCTGGCTAAGGACAATCCATATCATATTCTCATAGGTGGTGATTTTAACTTGCTGAGATTCCCTCATGAGAACAATTGGGGCCGATACGATGAACATTGGCCTTTCATATTTAACTTGTCATTGACAGCTTGGACTTAAGAGAGGTTACAATGTTAGGAAGACAGTTACCTGGGCTAACAGTCTTCCGGAGCCTACATATGAAAAATTGGATAGAGTGCTTATGGATACCGATTGGGAAGATAAATTTCCTAACTGTTCGCGCTCTCGAACATATTGAGGCTTTATCAGATCATGCTCCATTATTATTATATGCGGGAACACCATTAATATAATTTCAAATTTGAACTTGGATGGATCGATCGTGATGGGTTCCATGATTTGGGAAAGACAGGTTAGTGGTCAAACGTCCATCCAACGGGAAAAACAAAATGTGTGCCCTACGTAAATTCCTTCATGGTTGGGCCAGACACACCGCCGGAATTCTTAAAAAGGAGAAAATATGTCTTTCAACCATCATTAATGATTTAGAGGCTTCTGCGGAAGTGAAGCGATACATTGCAAATGTATCTATAATATTTGATGTTCCATGCTTTGTTTTATCTACTTTCTTGTGTTTTGTCCACACTTTGGAGTACTTTTCATATGATTTCTTGGACTAACCTATTAACAAGAGCCACAATGCCAGCTGCCTGTTTTCTGCTGTTTTTGGTTCCAGGAAGTCAGAAAATGAATATTCTCGGAATTGGACGGGGAAAAGCCAAAGTTATTATTTTACCGGGGGACACTTGGAGCCAGAATACGAGACGGAGAAGGGTCAGAGGGTTGCCACACCACCTGGTGGCGCGGGCTAGGCCAGGCCGCGCCAGGGGGTGGTGTGGGCCCTCCGGCACCCCCTCGGTCCCCCCTCTCGCCTATAAGAGCCTCCTGATGCATAAACCCTAAATCGTCAATCAGAAATCCACGAAAAGTTACGCAGCGCCGCCGCCACCGAAGGGGAGATTCGGGAGACAGAAAGTCTCTGTTCCGGCACCCTGTCGGGACGGGGAAGTGCCCCCGGAGCCATCTCCATCGATCTCCACCGCCATCTCCATCACCGTTGCTGATTCCCATGATGATGAGGGAGTAGTTCTTCCTCGAGGCTAAGGTTCTACCGGTAGCTATGTGTTCATCTCTCTCTCTCTATGAATGATCATATTGTGATCATGAGCTTTGTAATCTAGTAGATCTACCTTGCTACTCAAGTGCTTTAATAGATCTCTGCTCTCCCCATGTGTGTGAAAGTGACAGTGTGAACACCATGGTGGCACTTAGGCTAGAGATTACAAATACTTGTTATGAGTTATATTTGGAGTTGGATAACTTTATGAAATTGTGGTGTTTGTTGGAACCATCTAGTTCTCAAGGTGACAGTGTGGGGTTATCTAGATGGGAAAGATGAACTTTAAGGTGTGTTGTTATAGCCCTACCAACGATTAGAGTGTCCAACCGGAGAGTAGTTCAGCATAGTAAAGAGAAGATATTTATATGAGAGTGTTCACTAGTGAAAGTATGATTCCTAGGCCTTGTTTCTAAGCATTGAAACAACGTTTGCTACTAGATCTGTTACATGTTTGCTTGCTTCCATATTTATTTCAGTATGCCTTTAGTCTTTTCCACGCCATCAAGCTATTTTCTATCATCGTTACCACTTATAATTATCTATACCTCTTGTATTTCACTATCTCTTCCCCGAACTAGTGCACCTATACACCTGACGGGTGTATTGGGTGTGTTGGGGACACAAGAGACTTCTTGTATCTTGATTGCAGGGTTGCTTGAGAGGGGATACCTTTGACCACTTCCTCCCTGAGTTCGATAAACCTTGGGTGATCCACTTAAGGGAAAACTTGCTGCTATTCTACAAACCTTTGCACTTGGAGGCCCAACAACTGTCTACAAGAATAGAGGTGCGTAGACATCATGAAGCTCTTGACTGCACAAGAGATTGAGCTCAAAAACCAATTGAATGCGGAAATTGTCAGACTTCTTTGCTAGGAAGAACTCAAATGGTACCAATTCTCGAAGGCGAAATTCGTCCTTGAAGGAGATGCGAACACAAGATACTTCCATGAAGTTGCCAATGGCAAGCATAAATAAGAAACTTATTCACTCTTTAATTCAGGATGAAGGTATGATTGAGGGACAGGAGTAGCTAAAAGCTTATATTACTAGTTATTACAAATCCTTGTTTGGGGCACCAACAGAAAATTCTTTCGCGTTGGATGAGTCCCAAATAGGGGATATCCCTCAGGTTTCGGTTGAGGAAAATAACTTTTTAACCGCCCCTTATACCGAGGAGGAGGCCAAGAAAGCTGTTTTTCAAATAGAACATAACAAAGCACCAGGGCCTAATGGCTTTCCAGCATAATTGTATCAACAGTTCCGGGAAGTCATCAAAAATGATCTGATGCTTTTGTTTTCTTCTCTGCATGTTGATCATCTAGAACTTTAGATTAAATTTTGGCAACATCATATTACTTCCTAAGGTTAATAATGTCGAACAAATACAACAATATCGACATATCTGCCTTCTTAACGTTAGTTTTAAAATATTCACAAAAGTTGCTACGATTAGACTGAATTCAGTAGCTGATCATGTTATACGCCCATCTCAAACTGCTTTCATGCAAGGACAAAACATCCTAGATGGTGTAGTAATTCTTCATGGAACAACCCCTCCTAAAGCAACGTCTCCAATAAGGAAAAAGGGCACAAACGATGTCATCGCCTGATCAAAGATCTTAGGTTTTCACCTTGAAGAAAGTCCTCGCGCGCAAAGCAATGCCTTCTCTAAGGCCATTGCCAGCACAACCAATGAAGGCCAGACCTTGGGTTTTCACCCTGCAAGGTAAGACTGTGAACTCCTCCTGTGATGTCACCCCCTCTAACAGACGCGGCTGCGAGTCACAGATATCCAAGCCAGATCCTCATTGCTAAAGACTCAATCCACCATAGCTCGCCCACATGTCTCTGCCTTCATGACATTCTCCGCATCTGACTTCACCATGTGTATCGTCAAAGACATGTCGGATGATGGTAACATGTAGCAGAGCTTCACCGCGCTCCTAAACACCATAAGTAAAAGTTTGAACTGGTGGAGCGCCAAAATGACATCGCACCAGCTGGCCTGATTAATGGTCTACTACTGCAGTAACCTACACATATGCCTCTATAGTCTACTCTGGCACACCTAGTGATTGCTTGCATAGGCGTCCGCGCCAGAGCCTTCGAAGGGAAGGTATCCCCTATGGCCCGTTGATTTGGAATGGACAGACAAGATTGCTAGACGGCCAAAATCACGTGGTCCCCACTCCCTCATGCCCCTCTATTTCAAACACTGGGAAATTTTCGGCGCCCCTCCGTTTCAAATGGTACCAAAATCATGTGGTCCCCACTCCCTCACGCCCCTCCATTTCAAACACTGCGAAATTTCTGGCGCCCCTCCATTTTAAACGATACCAAAATCATGTGGTACCGACTGCCTCGCGCCCCTCCATTTCAAACACTGTGAAATTTCTGGCGCCCCTCCATTTCAAACGATACCAAAATCACATGGTCCCCACTCCCTTGCGCCCCTCCATTTCAAACACTAATAAATTTGTGGCGCCCCTCCATTTCAAACGATACCAAAATCACGTGGTCCTCACTCCCTCGCGGCCCTCCATTTCAAACACTGTGAAATTTCTAGCACTCCTCCATTTCAAATGATACCAAAATCACGTGGTCCCCACTTCCTCGCGCCCCTCCATTTCAAACACTGCGAAATTTCTGGTGCCCCTCCATTTGAAACACTACAAAATTTTTGGCGCCCCTCCGTTTCAAACGATACCAAAATCACGTGGTCCCCACTCCCTCGCGCCCCTCCGTTTCAAACACTGCGAAATTTCTCGCGCCCGGAACCTCCCGCACCACTTCTTCGCGTCTAGCTTTGCCTGCTGGAACTCGACACCATGCACTCCTCAGCCAACAGTATATGGGAGTTGTATCAGATGTGGTCTCATCCAAAGCATCATTGCCGCTTCACCGATGTCCACCGCACCCGACCTTGGTCACCGAGTCCATCGTCGTCCACCGCACCTGATTTCCTTTTCCCACTTTCCCCTCCACGGTGCCGAATCCATCAACGACTGCCCAAGATCTGCATCAATGCTGGTGGCATCCTCCCCACCTGACATGGGTATGATTACTCAGATGCTCACTATTCACTACCCTACATTGGGTAAAAGGCTTACGGCCCATAGAGATCCTAGATGAAATCCCAAGGAAGCAACCGACAGAGACTTTTTATTATATTAGGAAAGAAACTGTTAACCGACATTATGTTGGTATTGTAATAGCGCATGTATGAAACCTATCCGCATATGGCTTTGGGACCCGGCCTATTATATATAGGGCGGGAGAAGCCCAAGCAAGGGTACAGAAATCTAGAGGACAACTTGTAATAGAGTGTTTTTCCCCAATATTCAGGCGACTTTGTCTTCATTGGTTTCCTGACATCTGAAAAAATCCCCAGCGTTCTCTTTTCCGCAAAACCCCAAGTCCATCACCATGGGCATTGCCGAGGTTACCCCTCGACAACTGGCTTCGTTTCTGGGAAACTTGAACGCTGGAACCATGGATTCGGCGAAACGCTCTCCACTAAGCGTCAACTCGACGAAAACAAATCGACACCCGCCCACCCTTGTATTGGTACCCGCTGATTTCAATGGAGGATCTGATCTAATCATCTGAAGCCTCCAATTCCAAGCAGACAACATGTAGGAATCACACCCTTTGGCCCTGATCGCATCAGAACCATCGGTGGAAAAGGCCACGCCCATAACAGTACCAGCATCACCCGCTGGATCCTCCACAGACATCACAACTCAGATCGAAACAGGAAAAGAAGATCACCAATCAATCTCACCACAAGGAGCAAACCCAACAAACTCAGAACCCGGCGAAAGCAGCAAAAACATCCACTTCAAAGAGAGGATGGCAAAAATTTATCCAGAACTACAATCTCGGAGTACCGCAAGCACACCCGCAGAAGCAAAAGACGAGGCTGCCAGACCACATGCAACACGCCACCAAGTGTACATGATCAATGGAGATACTTCAATGCCACGCGACGAAAACGGTAATCCTATCATAAACCCTCATGATAGTTTGTCAGATGACCATGCAGGAAACCACTGCAATGAAGGAGAACACAACAATGGAGGAGAACACGGAAACGGAGGAGAAATAGCAGATAATCGCATAGTTCAAGGAGGAGGCAGAGAATCACACACAGAAGGGAGAACAAGACTTTGGTTACCAGCATTGGCATGGCAAAAAGTAAGAGAGGCAATTTCGGGAGCAGTCCCGATGACAGTAGATGCTTCACATGAGGATCTACTCACGTACCAATATCTGCTCCACCATAAGAAGAGATACCTACTCTAGATGCAAAGGCAGCTCGATGAAATAAAAAGGCTAGCCGATGAATCGAGTTTACGACGGGCCCAGCTAAGCTCTACCCGAGGATCAAGGAGCATGACAAGAGCAGCACCACCAAGAAGGGCGACATCTCGATTATAGAATATCCTCGAAGCAGAAAGAAGTGGAAACATAGACCTCGACCTATCATTCATGTCAATCGATCAAGCAGGAAACATTGATACGTTGCTAACGTATCTATAATTTTTGATGTTCCATGCTTGGTTTATATCTACTTTCTTATGTTTTGTCCACACTTTGGAGTACTTTTTATACAATTTCTTGGACTAACCTATTAACAAGATGCCACAGTACCAGCTGCCTATTTTCTACTGTTTTTGGTTCTAGGAAATCAAAAAATGAATATTCTCATAATTGGACGGGACAAAAGCCAAAGTCAATATTTCACCGAGGGGGACACGAAGCTAGAATACGAGACGGAGAGGGTCCAAGGGTCGCCCACACCACCTGGCCGCGCGAACAGGCATGGCCCGCGCTAGGGGGTGGTCTGGCCGCCTAGGGAACCCCCTCGGCCTCCCCTTTCGCCTATAAGATGCCTCCGATACAGAAAACCTGAGTACCCGATCAAAATTCCATGAAAGAGTCTGTAGCCTCCATCATCTCCATCCCTAGATCGGGAGGGATCTGAAGCTCTTCCTGACACCTTGCCGGAGGGGAAAATTCACCCTGGAGGCCTTCTTCATCACCATGCAAGGCTCCGGTGTGATGTGTGAGTAGTTCATCCTTGGACTACGGGTCTATGTAGTAGCTAGATTGTTGGTTCTTCTCCTTTCTGCTATCATGTTTAGATCTTGTGAGCTCCGTTCATGATCAAGATCATCAATTTGTAATCATACATGTTGTGTTTGCAGGGATCCGATGGATGTTGAGATGCTATTTCAGATTCGTTATTGATTCTATCATGTCTTTGTTATTTGTGATCTTGCATGCTCTTCGTTGTTAGTAGATATCTTGGCCGAGTAGATGCTAGCAACTCCAAGAGGGAGTATTTATGCTCGATAGTGGGTTCATGCCTCTAGTAATCTAGGGAAGTGACAGAAATCTCTAAGGTACTAGATGTGCTGTTGCTACTAGGGAGAAAACAACAATCCTTTGTTCATAGAACAATCGTATTGTTTACTTTACACGCAATGTGTAATGCAATTATCTATTGCTTGCAACTTAATATGGGAGGGGGTTCAGATTGATAACCTGAAGGTGGATTATTATTCATAGATGCAGTTGGATTACGGTCTATGTATAATGTTGTAATGCCCAATCAAATATCATAGGAGTCAAGATGATTAGTATATGCATGTATGCTTTCTCAATGTTTGTCAATTGGCCTGCTGTAATTTCTTCACCCAACATGTCATCTATCTTAAGGAGAACCACCACTAGTGAACTATGGACCCCGGTCCTTTCTTTTACCATCAATCTACAAATGTTTACTGTTTTCTGTTTACTTTCTGCAAGATTTTACTTTCTTCCACACAATACGTTTAATCCTTTGTTTTTAGAAAAACCGGTGAGATTGACAGCCTCACTGTAAGTTGGGGGAAAAGTTCTGTGGTTGTGTTGTGCAGGATTCCAAGTTGGAAACAACACCTTGGAGGTGTTTCCTTGCTCCTAGTGGTTCGATAACCTTGGTTTCATAACTGAGGGTAAACTTGCTGCTATGCTCATCATACCTTCCTCTTGGGGTTCCCCAACGAGCTCGAATATATTTTGAGCCATCAAACATCAAAGGAAAAATAGCTCAGACAACCATTGTGGTCGCACAAACATACCTGATCACTACCCAACCCGCACCTGACGATCCGGGCATGGCCCTCCACTGCTCAGCCTTGATGAACCTCGGCATGGTAGGAGCCTCACTCGCGGAAGTAGAGCAAGGACTCACACAAAGGTCCCCATGTTGTCACAACAGTCCTCGGCAAGTAGAACACTCTCGGCGATCTCGATTACCATACCAGGCGCACCTCGTAGGATCCGAGCCACGAAGAAACACAAGGATCGACAACACCCATCATAGGAGCAGTGGACCTAGAGACGCAAGCCGCACCAGACGATATCAAGATGGAGATGACGAAGACGACCATGAATTATGCGGGGCCAGCTGTTTCAAGCAGAGGATTCGCAAAGCCTCGGTACCAAAAGACTTTAAACTTCCACATGACCTACACAAATACGATGGGCTCGAGGAACCTGAGGCCTTGTTATCAGATTATCTAGCCACCGTCAAAATACAGGGCGGATCCACAACTACCATGATGCAAAGTCTACAACTACACCTCACCGGCGCCGCAAGGTCATGGTTAAGGCAGTTACCCTAAGATTCAATTGGTAGCTAGAGCGATCTGGAAGATAAGTTCATCCGACACTTTCATTCTACATTTAAGCGACCAGCATCCTTGGAACAGTTGCGAGCGTGCAAACAAAAATTTGGAGAGTCAATAAGAGCGTTCATACAGAGATGGAATATTCTCAAAAACTCAGCTAAATCCATATCCGATGAAAGGGCCATTGACGCTTTCAAAGACGGCCTCCGTCGCCAAGAATTCATAGAAGAGCTGGGTCGGGTGAAACCAAAGACAGTATCGCAGTTGATGGAAATAGCAAACCACTAGGCTGATGGAGAAGACGCGCTGCATAATAAGCGCGCGCGGTCACCCGAAGAAGACAGGGATAAACATGGCAATGACAGAAGATGAAGGAACAATGATTGGAACACATGACCCAGTTACATCGCAGCAGGTTTTTCGGGTGAAGGCAACAACAAAAGAAACGACAATAATGGTGGATACTGACAGAATAGGGACAATGACGGAGGAAGCCAGTCCGCATAGCGATATTAGCCAAGAGCATGGGACCCACCTAAGTCCGCAATACAAATGCTAGAAGGACCCTGTAATATGCATTTTTACGTCGACTCAATAGGTAGGTGACAATCCAATCACCTGATGAAAGATTGTCGAACATTCCTGAAGATGCAGGAGTTATGCAACACAAAGGCAGCCGAAGCAACAAATCGAGGATACACATCCACGCCAGGTGCACCACCACCAGTTGCACCATCACAAAACTCAAATGATCAAAACAACGAGTACCCCAGATCAAAAGGAACAATGTCTATGATTCAGAAAGGGCGTCCACCCAACAGAATTCAGAAGCTCATCACAAGATAAATAAATATGGCGGAAACATCAACATCAGCCACACCCAAATATCTCCATTGGTCAGAGCAAGAAATCAAATTCAGCAGAGCAGATCACCCACTCCGGGTCCCGCGACCGGGTCATTCGGCTCTAATAGTCGAAGCACAAATTTGTGGGTTCGATATGAGTAAGGTCTTCATGGATGCAGGAAGCAGCATAAATCTGATCTACACAAAAACATTGAGAACAATAGGCTATCCCGTGGATAATCTCGCTCCAATAGAAACATCTTTACACGCAATAGTCCCAGGGAAAGCTGAAATTTCTTTAGGCAAAGTATTTCTTGATGTTGTTTTTGGTTCAAAAATAAATTTTAGGCGATGAAAAATCGAATTCAAAGTCATGGATTGGCCATCACAATATCACGCAATCCTAGGATGACCAGCCTTTGCACGGTTCATGGCCGTGCTGCACTATGCATATTTAGTAATGAAAATGCCAGCACCAAAGGGAGTTATCACGGTACAAGGAAGCTTCACCCGTACCGAAAGCTGTGATCGGGAGTTCAACAAAATATCTGAATCTTTCGGGATGGCAACGGAATTTGAGCAACTCAGAAGTTCAGCAAATGCACAACCTTTGGAAGTAACACGTGTCAATCCTAATCAGGCTTTTGACACGGCAAAAGACACAAAAGAAGTACAGATCCACCCTGCCGACCCGACAAAAACGATATTTGTGGCTTCTAACCTTGATCCCGCATAGGAAAGCGCGCTCATCGAGTTCCTCTGTGTGCACTGGGAGATTTTTGCATGGCTACCTTCTGACATGCCGGGAATCCCCAGGGAACTCACCGAGCATGCATTAAATCTAGACCCAAAGGCGAAGCCGGTAAAGCAACCACTTCGACGCTTCGCAGAACCGAAACGCAAGGCCATTGGAAAAGAGCTCGATCGCCTAAGTGATGCCAGCTTTTTCAAAGAATTAACAAAATCAGAATGGCTTGCAAACCCAGTATGTGTTCCAAAGAAAAACACTACAGAACTTCGGATGTGTATCGACTTCACTGCACTGAACAAACATTGCCCAAAAGATCATTTCCCATTGCCGCGAATCGACCAAATCATCGATGCAACCGTGGGATGCGAACATCTTTCTTTCTTGGATGCATATTCAGGATACCACTAGATCAGAATGAGGGAAGAAGATCAGGAGAAAACGGCGTTTTTTGCTACACAACAATGCCTTTGGGCCTCAAGAACGCTGGAGCAACATATCAATGGATGATACAGAAGTGCCTGGGAAGCCAAATAGGTACAAGTGTACAAGTGTATATTGATGATGTCATAGTTACCACAGGTCATGGATATGTGCGGATCAAGTATCTAGAAGAAACATTCAAAAATCTTGACAGGTTCAACATCAAACTAAACCTGAAGAAATGTTCCTTTGGAGATCTGGTAGGACAACTCCTCAGGTATTTGGTATCAGCCAGAGGGAGCGAGGCTAATCCCGAAAAAATGCAAGCAATCCTCACAATAAAAAGGCAACAAATCTACGTGGTGTACATCAATTGGTAGGACGAGTGGCGGCACTAAGTTATTTTATTGCAAGGTTAGGAGAAAAAGCACTGCCATTCTATGCCCTCATGAGAAAATCAGAAAAATTCGAATGGACGGAAGAAGCTCAGCATACCTTTGAAGATCTTAAAAAAACACTTTCGACATCCCCTGTCATCGTGTTGCCAAAAGAGAAAGAACCTTTACTCCTCTATATTGCTGCCACACATCAGGTGGTCAGCACAGTCCTGATCGTAGAAGACCCGAAGAAGGGAAGACACACGGTGTGCAGAGGCCAGTATACTTCCTGAGCGAGGTTTTGTCGCCATCTAAACAAAGGTACCCGCATTACCAGAAGCTAGCATACGGGGTATTTATGACAGCATGAAAACTGCGCCACTATTTTTCGGAGCACCCGATCGTAGTGGTCAACGAAGCGCCTATGTCAAGCATCCTCAACAATCTAGAAGCAACTGGGCGAGTTTCTCTATGGGGCATCGAATTATCACCTAGGGATATCACTTGTGAGAAGCGCAAAGCGATTAAGTCACAAGTCCTGCCAGATTGCATCATAGAGTGGACGGAGCTGCAATGTGCAGGTCCACCTGTCCTTTCTAGTGCATGGACAATGTATTTTGATGGATCAAAAAGAACGGAGGGAGCGGGAGAAGGAGTCGTGCTAATATCACCTCAAGGCAACAAAATGCACTACATTCTTCGGATGATCTTTACAAACGCATCCAATAACAAAGCAGAATATGAGGCCCTGTTGCACGGCATGCGGATGGCCAAAGCGTGCGGTGCAACTCGCCTAAACTTTTTCGGAGATTACCATATTGTAGCACAGAAAACAATGAACAAGTGTGTTGCTATTAGCGAAAACATGATTGCTTACCGCGAGTTATACATCATCATGGAGGCTCAATTTGATGGATGTGAAGTATCACATATAGGGAGAGCAAGCAACGAGGAAGCCAACAATTTAGCAAACATCGGGTCATTATGTTTGCCAATACCACTAGGAGTTTTTTCGGAAAAAATAATAGAATGATCAATCAAGGAAAAAAGAGTCTCTGAGGTTGTAGCACCAATAATAGGGAAAAACAAACATCCGCAAAAAGAATCGGGGGCTCCTTCAGAAACCAAAATTATAGAAGAAGCCATCGAAGAAGAAGAACAAGCAATCGGAGAGGTCATGTTTATCGAACCAACCTGGATGCAACCATATATAGTATACATGACTAAAGGGGAACTGCCAGAGGATGTGATAGAGGCCCGACGAATCACTCGACGATCATAGGCCTTCAGGATAATCATAGGAGAACTATACAAAAGAAGTATTTCGGGTGTGTTGCAACGTTGCGTAACACCCGAAGAAGGAAAGATTATACTTAAAGATATACATGAAGGAGTTTGTGGCCACAACGCTAGCAGCCAAGCAATTGCTGCAAAAGCGTTCGGGGCAGGATTCTATGGCTCATTGCAGTACAAGATGCCAAATACATCGTCAGAACATGTGACGCATGCCAATGATTCGCAACAAAACCTGGAGCACCCGCAGCTGAGCTGAATCCCATACCCTTAGCTTGGCCTTTCGCTCAGTGGGGACTCGACATGGTGGGAAAACTTCAATAATCATCCCAGGAGGACACATGTTTATGCTAGTAGCAGTCGACAAATTCACTAAATGGATTGAAGCAATGCCTGTCACCACCCAAGATGGAACTTCGGCTATGAATTTTATCAAATCCATAGTATTTTGGTTTGGCGTACCGAACAACATCATCATGGATAATGGGACCAACGTCACTTCCAATGAGTTCAAGGAGTACTGCCGGGAGATGGGCATCAAAATAAGCTACGCTTCGGTAGCTCACCTGCAAACAAATGGATAGGTCGAAAAAGCCAACGGGCTAGTTACTGCTAGACTCAAGAAGAGACTATTGGCACCTCTTGATAGAGCAAAAGGGGTATGGGTGGATGAATTACCATCCGTGTTATGGAGTTTACGTATAACTCCAAATAATTCAACACAAGAGACACCTTTCTTTTTAGTCCACAGTGCGGAAGCCGTGCTTCCAGTTGAAGTATCACACAAATCACCAAGAGTAGCTACATATAATGAAGAGGAATCAAGAGAATCACTTTAAGATGATGTGGATGCGCTTGATGAAGCTCGAGACGAAGCCCTCCAAAGAGCAACTATGTACCAGCAAAACCTGCGCAATTACCATAGTAGAAGATTGTGGCCTGGGTCTTTCGCAGTAGGGGACCTAGTTCTTCGCCTCAAGCAAGATGGCCACAAGAAGCTATAATCTCCATGGGAAGTACCATACATCGTCACAGAAGTTATTCCCGGGTGATCATATTGACTACAAGACAAGAAGACATGAGTAAATTACTCAAATCCATGGAACGTAGCACAGCTATGATGCTTTTACGCATAAGATTATTTGCAAAATAATAAGAGCTAGAGTTCGGCTTATTAAGCCAAGATGTCTAGGAGAAAAGGCTAAAATAGCCATACGCTCAAAGAATAATGTACCGACGATTTTCGCCCTGTATATAAAGAGAAGTTATTTGTATCTTAATCTTCTTTTTCAAAGATCAATGTTTTACCAAGCTAACAGCAATTATGAGCCTATGTCTAGATACAGGCATCCGAACATAGCCTCGGGGGCTACTCCCATCGGGAGCGCTAACGCGCACCCGGTAGAAATTCCGTTGTGCATAAAGTGCATTGACAAATTGCAAAAACCTTTTGAGTTTTACACTAGTGTATCCTCAAAAAGGTGTTCCTTCCATCGGGAGATAGCATAAAATAATAAAAATATCTGATATAACCAGAAATATTGGCGGCCAAGTAGGCCAACTGCCAAAAAATCCAAAAACCTCGGATCATGCTCAGATACGTGAAAAAATCTGAATGTCGTGTTCAGAAACACGTAGGTAAGACCCCAGGATTCGTCATGTGTGGCCTGGTAATCGCTCAAAAATGTGCCCTACCAGAAAAAATCCTTATCAACGATACGATGCAAAATCCCGACAGATATGTTGGGTACCCGATAAAAATAGAAAAATGGAATTCAGTATTCGGTAAGACCTCAGCGGCTCGAACTGAATTACGCTAGTTAAAAAATTCTGGATTCGAGCCTAGGGACTTGAGTTTGATGTAGGTCAACCTTATTTTTTCCTAGGAGCAATTAACTGATTCCCGATCCGTCGGAAGCATCACACTTGTTGTACCAAATTCCCTATGAAAAAAAATCAAACAGAATGAGAGAAAGAAGAAAGAAAACTCGGAGACTCAACCTGAAAATTGCGGATTCAGGTAGAGACTCAGGGGCTACTGACATGGGTATGATTACTCAGATGCTCACTATTAACTACCCTACATTAGGTAAAAGGCCTACGACCCATAGAGATCCCAAATGAAAGCCCAAGGAAGCAACCGACAGAGACTTTTTATTATATTAGGAAAGAAACTATGAACTGACATTATGTTGGTATTGTAATAGCGCGTGTATGAAACCTATCCGCATATGGCTTTGAGACCTGGCCTATTATATATAGGGCGGGAGAAGCCCAAGAAAGGGTACAAAAATCTAGAGGACAACTTGTAATAAAGTGTTTTTTCCGCAATATTCAGGCGACTTTGTCTTCATTGTTTTCCTGACATCCGACGAAATCCCCATCGTTCTCTTTTCCGCGAAACCCCAAGTGCATCACCATGGGCATTGCCGAGGTTACCCCTCGACACCACCCGTACCTTACCTGAACTGCCGTGCAGGGCACAGATTCAACCTCGTCCACCGCGGTCAAGCTGGCATCGAGCACCCAAGATCTGCTTCCCTGATGCAAACAGCCGATGCAACCGAAGCACCCTGGGTGACAAGGATGTCACCCACGCTGGTACGGATGATGATTAGAAGCCTATCCGACTATGGTAACCAAATCACCAACTCTTTTTTTGTTTTGTCAGCAGTATAGCAGGTTCTAGCCTATCGCACTGAACTGCATTTTTCTAATCGTTCTATACACACAGTCAAAGCGCATGCCTATTCTTCGTGCTAGATAGTACGGAGTAGGTCACTAGACATGTTGGTTTGCATTCGCTACTCTACAAATTTTGAAGTCATGCACATGTTCTTAGCTACTCCGAGCAATAGTAATTGCCTGCTATCGTGTAGTTCTTGCAAAATGTAAAATCAGTGGAAAATATTAGTTTGGATTCCCTGCTCCACAGTTACTGAATCTATCCGGTTCGTCCTGAGATAAGTTCTTGTTATTGTTTCCTCCTTGGCATCGTTATGTTGTCCGGTAGTACCCGCTTAGACTCTTCATACTATTTCGATTATAATTTTGTTGTTGCCATCTGGTTCTTCAAAAGCTGCAATACTAACTACTTTCATTTTCTTGCATAGAGCCTAGAATGGAACAATGAACATGTTGGTTTGCATAACCTCTTCTACAGGTTCACAAGCGATGCCATTATTTCCTCATCTAGTGCTGGTTTGTCCTAATCAATGGCATAACTATCTTCTACTATGTAGTTCACTCGTGGTTTGCATTCCTGCTATAGACGTTCTCTTATAATGCTATTATAGTTTCTATCTGGTTGATTCTTAGCTATGACAGTAACTACATGCCATTGTGTAGCTCACCGCAAATTCTGAGTCACCCAACGACTATGCATTCTAGGACATGCCATTGCTTCCATATATATTTGCTGAAATGACCTCGCTTGTTTATATTTGCTGAAATTCTAAGAAACACATTGTTTGATTGCTCATTTCATTCTAGGAACACGTGTCTAATGCTTGTTTGTCCTGCTCTATAGGTTCACGAGTGACGCCATTATATCTGGCATCTGGTTCTGGGTCTAGTTCGTCCTAAGTCATGACATAACTATCCTCTACAATATATAGTTCATTCGTGGTTTGCATTTCTACTCTACAAGTTCTCTTATGATGCTATTATAATTTCCATTTGGTTCATTCTTCGCTATGACAGTAACTGCATGTCATTTTGTGTCTCGGTGAAAATTCCAAGTCACTCGACGTCTCTTGCATTTTAGGGTATAGAACTGCTTCCATATATATTTGTTCGAATGACCTGGCTAGTTTATTTTTGCTGAAATTCTAAGCCACACACACATTTTTTGATTCCTCATGTCACGGTAGGCACACTTGTTTAATGCATGCTTGCTTGTCCTATTTGTTTGACGTGTTGGTCAATAATTGAACCATTGACCATTTGTAAACTCTAGATCATAGCTCCTGTTATATCAGTCAAATGAGTAGTTTGTCTTGTTTGATGCATTAACTTGTTATTACTTAGTTTCAGGGTGCAATTATTGCTATCGCCACCAAAGAGGGGGCTGCAAGATCATGTCTCCACCAATGTAGCCGTCACACTCAAAGGAAGATACAGGTGATTAGTTGAGGACTTTGCTATCAACTTGATTGTCAACGGAAATGCCGATTTTTCTTTCCCTTGATTTGACAATATGTAATAATTTTAAGAAGTTTGCAGCTGATGTAATATCTAGATAACTCGCGTAGGCCATGTATGCATTTTGTTGACGTCGTCCACATATGCGGTAGTTGTTACGGTAACTATGTCAGGCATGTCGATTAGGGAACATTACCGTGCTTTCTTATTGTCCCGTCGTGTATTGGGCCGACGATGAACAGTAAAAAATGTTGGATTATATAAATATTTTATGATATTGGCATGGGCTTCAGAAAAGGCCGAAACTGTAAAAGGCCGTAAACATAATTGGTCGACCAACAAGTTGTAACTGGACGTACCAGTAACAGGACGTAATGGTAACAGGCTGTAAGAGTAACATGTCATAATTGCAACAGGCCATAACAGTAACAGGCCTTAACAGTAGCAGGTTGTACCAGAAACATCCCATCATAGTAACAGGCAAGAAACCGTGAAATCCCAGAATAGTAACATGCCAAAACAGTTGCTGGCCGCAACAGTAAAGGGTCGCAACAGTGAAAGACCAGAATAGTGACAATCCAGAACAGTAACGACCCGAGAAATTTCTAGGAGAGGGCAGTAACACGCCGACACATTTACCAGACTAGAACAGTAAAGGGTCGCTTGTGGGCCTGAACAGGTAAAGCCCGGAACAGTGAAAGGCCAGGACAGTAACATGCCTAAAAAGGAATGGGCCATCTAATACAAGGTCCTGATGTCTACGTACTTCTATTCTTGTAGACAGTTGTTGGGCCTCCAAGTGCAGAGGTTTGTAGAACAGTAGCAAGGTTTCCCTTAAGTGGATTACCCAAAGTTTATCGAACTAAGGGAGGATGTGGTCAAAGGTATCCCCTCTAAATCAACCCTGCAATCAAGATACAAGAAGTCTCTTGTGTCCCCAACACACCCAATACACTTGTCAGGTGTATAGCTGCACTAGTTCTGTGAAGAGATAGTGAAATACAAGTGGTATGGATATAAGACAACGGTGCCAGAAAATACTTTGATGGCGTGGAAGAGACTAAAGGCAAACTGAAATAAAGATGGAAGCTAGCAAACATGTAACAGATCTAGTAGCAAACGTTGTTTCAATGCTTAAAAGCAAGGCCTAGGGATCATACTTTCACTAGTGAACACTCTCATATAAATATCTTCTCTTTATGATACTACTCTTAACTACTCTCCGGTTGGACACTCTAATCCATGGTAGGGCTATAACAGCACACCTCAAAGTTCGATTTTCCCATCTAGAAACCCCACAATGTCACCTTGAGCACTAGATAGTTCCAACAAACACCACAATTTCATATAGACATCCAACTCCAAATATAACTCATAACAAGTATTTGTAATCTCTAGCGTAAGTGCCCCCATTGGTGTGCACACTATCACTTTCACACACATGGGGAGAGCAGAGATCTATTAAAGCACTTGAGTAGCAAGGTAAATCTACTTCATTACAAAGCTTATGATCACAATATGATCACGCATAGAGAGAGAGATGAACACATAGCTACCAGTAGAACCCTTAGCCTCGAGGAAGAACTACTCCCTCATCATCATGGGAATCAGTAATGGCGATGGAGATGGTGGTAGAGTCGATGGAGATGGCTCCGGGGGCACTTCCCTGTCCTGGCAGGGTGCCGGAACAGAGACTTTTTGTCCCCTGAATCTCCCCTTCAGTGGCGGCGGTGCTGTGGAACTTTTCCTGGCTAGAGGCTGTTCAGATTTAGGGTTTTCTCATCGGGAGCTTCTTATAGGCGAAGAGGCGAGGTCGGTGGCCGGCCAGGGGGGCCACACCATGCCCTGGCGTGGCCTAGGGCTACCCGCTCCAAGGGGGGTGTGGCCGCCCTGTGGCCCCCCTTCGTCTCTCCTTCTGGCTCCGTGTCCCCCTCGGTGAAAAACTGACTTTGGGTTTTGTCACGTCCAATTCCGAGAATATTCATTTTCTGACTTTCCTGGAACCAAAAACAGCAGAAAACGGGCAACTGACACTTTGGCGTCTTGTTAATAGGTTAGTCCAAGAAAGTGTATAAAAATACCTCAAAGTGTTGACAAAGCAAAGCAAAGTAGATACTAAACAAGCATGTAACATCAAAAATTATAGATACATTTGCAACGTATCAGGGCTGTCAATAGGCCACCCACGATGGGCTCCGATAAACAGTGATGGGCCGCTCGTAGGCCTTAAATGTATAGGAGCGACTTGGAACAGCCTGCTAATCAGCCGCAGAGTGTTGGACCATCGTGGGCCTTCTTTGGGCCGAAACTGTATTGGGCCTGAAAGTTCACGGGCCGCTGCTGGCTGTAACTTTGGGCCCATTTCAAACAGTGCAGGACAAAACTGTAACGGGCCATCTTCTTATTGGGCTCCCCTAATAGGCCGGCCTAGTTAGAATTTAGCAGGACTTGGCTGGACCTGGCTTCTGCCACGGTTTCTATGGCCATTAACGACGGTAACTAGCCGCTAACAGTGGCTGCTACGTGGCAGTTTGCATGATGTCAGCAGTCAACGTGGCTGGCGAACAGATCTACGACAGAACAAGTTTTCGTGGCTGAAGGTTGAGATTAGCCACGGTCAGGAAAAAACCGTGGTAGATTCTTTTGTGATGGGGTTTTTACCACGATGGTCATCCGTCGTAGAAGTATTTTTTAGCTATGAAAAATGGGCCTTCAACCACGAAAATCGTCCGTTGAAAAAGCCAACTTTTCTTGTAGTGATTACCTACGACCTTTGGTGTGTGGCTGTAGAAATAGTGCATCATACACTGCTTTTTAGTGAACTTGCTGAGTACGCTCGTACTTAACCGTACCCTCTTAACCCTTGCTAGGTTCTAAGACATTGAATATGACGTCAACACCAAATGATGCTCAAGAAACCATCATCGACAGCTCAAGTTCTTCAATAAAGTAAATTAAGTCGACATATACATCAACCAAAGTAAAGACGAAGTTCCTGAGTAGATGGGAGTAGATTCTCTAGCCATAAAACCTACTTCTATAGAGCTTTGCACTAGCATCAATTGCAAGCCCATTAGTGTAGATGCTAGACTTAGTAACTAGATAGTTATGAGTTGTTATTCTGGTTCTTCTTTGTAAGAAGTTATTTCATCCTCTTTAACCTAGAGTGTTCTCTGGATCTTTTGTAAAGAGTCAAGTGGAAAGCTATATTCATGTCTTAGACCTGCTGTGTTTCTTTTCTACCACTCTAAGGGATGTAATACTAGTGAACGGTGTTTCATTGGTGTTATGTCAACGGCTATAGTGTACTACATCATGCCGTGGTATGCTAGGTCACCGTTGGAGCGACCCGTGGGCCCCAGGTGGCCCAGATCCGTGGGGGGGCTAGCCTAGGTGGGGTCGGGCTCTCCTCTAGCTGACCATGATGGCGATGCCTAGGTGGGGTGGGCGCTTGGTTGAAATCTGGCCCAGGCGGGGTCGGGTTCTCTCCTAGACGGTGGCTCAGTCGAGGCCCAGGTGGGGCGGTCCGTCGGGGGAAACCCAGCCCAGGCGGGATCAGGTTCTCTCCCATGTACGCCGGCGAGACGGAGTCTTTTGCATGGTGTTGATGCCCTTGGAGCATCCGCCACAGATGAGGACTCTATGATGAAGGCTATGCGGTGTAAGCCTGAATTAAATATTGATTCTCAGGGTACTATGAGTTCTTCGAAATCCTTCCTTACTTTGTCTACTCCTGTTATTGTTGATAAGCTAACCAATGTTGGTATTCGCATGGGTAGATCTATAAAGGAAGTTAATTTATCTAGTTTGTTTTGAGACATATGGAGGTTGACCGTTTAACGGTTACTCCTAAGGTTGTTGTTCTTCCTGAGACTTTACCAATGGAGGAGGAGGAGTTGCATGCCATAGTAGATGGTCAACTCCTTTCTCACTTAGTTGATGAAGTGTCAGAGGTGGCCTTTGATGAGACTGGACTGGGTTCATTATATGAGCTAAAAGCTTCTGGTCGGGAATCAAAGAGCCAAAAATCTCGCAAGAGGACTCATGTATCCAAATATCCTATTGTTTCTCAATCAATGGCATGTTTTCAAATAGCAGAGGTCTTTGTGATTTGGCTAAACATTTGTTCTATGCTGATTGTGTGAGAGATCATAAGTTGGATTTTTTGGGTATTTCTGAGATTGGTAGACATGATTTCTCACAATCCTTACTCAATCGCCTTTCTGGTGGAGTGGACTTTACGTGGGTCTCACGGCCACCGCAAGGGAGATCCGGGGGTATGCTGTTAGGCGTTAGAGATGAGACTATGGAAGTTTTAGCTAGTTCGGCTCGAGATTTTTTATTAAACTCCATATTCGTAACGAAGCTAATAATTTCATATGGTCTTTAGTCGCTGTCTACGGGGCTGCCTAGGATGTTTATAAAGCTGACTTTTTACGTGAGTTGGTTAATCTGGCTAAGGACAATCCATATCCTATTCTCATAGGTGGTGATTTTAACTTGCTGAGATTCCCTCATGAGAAAACTCGAGGTCGATACGATGAACATTGGCCTTTCATATTTAACGTTGGCATTGACAGCTTGGACTTAAGAGAGGTTACAATGTTAGGAAGACAGTTACCTAAGCTAACAGTCTTCCGGAGCCTACATATGAAAAATTGCATAGAGTGCTTATGGATACCGATTGGGAAGATAAATTTCCAATGGTAATTGTTCGTGCTCTGGAACATATTGAGGCTTTATCAAATCATGCTCCATTATTATTATCTGCGGGAACACCATTACGTCAATCCAAACATAATTTCAAATTTGAACTTGGATAGATGGATCGTGATGGGTTCCATGATTTGGTGAAGGCTATTTGGGAAAGACAGGTTAGTGGTCAAATGTCCATCCAACAGGAACAACAAAATGCGTGCCATATGTAAGTTCCTTCGTGGTTGGGCCAGACACACCGCCGGAATTCTTAAAAAGGAGAAAATACGCCTTTCAACCATCATTAATGATTTAGAGGCTTCTGCAGAAGTGAAGCTCTTGACTGCACAAGAGATTGAGCTCAAAAAACCAATTGAATGCGGAAATTGTCAGACTTCTTTGCTAGGAGGAACTCAAATGGTACCAATGCTCTAAGGCAAAATTCGTCCTTGAAGGATATGCGAATACAATATACTTCCATGAAGTTTCCAATGGCAAGAATAAGAAGAAACTTATTCACTCATTAATTCAGGATGAAGGTATGATTGAGGGACAGGAGCAGCTAAAAGTTTATATTACTAGTTATTACAAATTCTTGTTTGGGGCATCGACAGGAAATTCTTTCGCGTTGGATTAGTCCCAAGTAGGGGATATCCCTCAGGTTTCGGTTGAGGAAAATAACTTTTTAACCGCCCCCTTATACCGAGGAGGAGGTCAAGAAAGCTGTTTTTCAAATGGAACATAACAAAGCACCAGGGCCTAATGGCTTTCCAGCATAATTTTATCAACAGTTCTAGCAAGTTATCAAAAATGATCTGATGCTTTTGTTTTCTTCTCTGCATGTTGATCAGCTAGAACTTTAGACTAAATTTTGGCAACATCATATTACTTCCTAAGGTTAATAATGTCGAACAAATACAACAGTATCGACCTATCTGCCTTCTGAATGTTAGTTTTAAAATATTCACAAAAGTTCCTACGATTAGACTGAATTCAGTAGCTGATCATGTTATACGCCCATCTCAAACTGCTTTCATGCAAGGACAAAACATCCTAGATGGTGTAGTAATTGTTCACGAAACAATTCATGAACTAGACTCAAAGAAACTGAATGGTGTATTGTTCAAGATTAACTTTGAGAAGGCTTATGACAAAGTTAATTGGTCTTTTCTCCAACAAACACTCTGTATGAAAGGTTTTTTAGAGGAGTGATGCACTCTCATATATTCTTTTGTGACTAGGGGTAGTGTAGCCATTAATGTCAATGATGACACTGACAAATACTTCCAGACCAAAAAAGGGTCGAGACAAGGGGATCCGCTATCGCCTATACTATTTAACATATGGGTTGATATGTTGGCTATCTTGATCGAGAGAGCCAAGGCTGCCGGCCAAGTTGAAGGACTAGTTCCCCATCTAGTTGATGCTGGTATTTCTATTCTTCAATATGCTAACCATACAATCTTTTTTATGGAACATGATCTGGAGAAAGCTAAGAATCTGAAATTAATATTATCAGCATTTGAGCTACTCTCTAGATTGGAAATCAATTTCCATAAGAGTGATTTGTATTGTTTTGGCGAGGTTGAGAATGAGGCCCACCTATATGCTAAACTATTCGACTGTAGCTTGGGGCATTTTCCAATCAATTATCTAGGAATCCCGATCCATTATCGGCATCTCACGATTGCGGAATGGAAACTCGTTTAGGAAAGACTACAAACACGTCTTAATAGTTGGAAGGGTAAATTGCTATCACTTGGCGGAAGCCTTGTTCTCATAAACTCAGTACTCACCAACATGGTATTGTATATGATCTCGTTTTTCCAGCTACCAAAAGGTGTCTTGAAGAAAATGGATTATTTCCAATCAAGATTCTTTTGACAAGGGGATGGTGAAAAAAAGAAATATCGACTTGCCAGATGGAATGTGGTTTGCTGACCGAAAGAATATGGTGGACTCGGCATACATGATTCTAGGTAAATGGCTTTTTAAAGTACTAACAGAAGATGGTGTCTGGAAAACCATTCTTTGGAGGATGTATATAGGCTCTAAAGCGATGTCTCAAGTGGTTTGGAAACCGGAGATTCACACTTTTGGGTGGGACTTGTGGCATCCAAAAATCACTTCTTTCAGTTTGGTGTGTTTGATATTAAGGATGGATCGCATATTAGATTCTGGGAAGATAAATGGCTTGGCGAAACTTCCCTTCGTGAAAAATATCTAGCTCTTTACTCAATTGTTAGACACAAAGGGGATACACTTTTCATTATTTTGGAATCTAACCCCCCTAATGTGTCGTTCAAAAGAAGCCTCATTGGGCCTAGACTAGTATCATGGAATAATATTTCATTACAATTATCCATGATACAGCTGTCGGAGGGGGTGGACAAGTTCAAATGGAAATTACTAGAGAGTGGTAAATTTTCTGTTGACTCAATGTACAGAGCTTTGATCCAATCTGATATTTCTATCGATAATAATACTAAAATTTGGAAAATGAAATTACCCCTTAAGACAAAGATATTCGCTTGGTACCTCCGTAAAGGGGTAATTCTCACTAAAGACAACCTTGTTAAGAGGAATTGGCATGGAAGTACACAATGTGTATTTTGTCATCACAATGAGACAATACGACACTTATTCTTCCAATGTAAATTTGCTCGTTCTATATGGTCAATCATCCAAGTAGCCTCTGGTTTATCTCCTCGTCCATCGGTTGCCAATGTATTTGGCAACTGGTTACATGAGATTCAGGATAAATATGGGAATTTATTTAGGGTGGGAGCGCTTGCCATTATTTGGTCGCTTTGGCTATGTAGAAATGACAAGATTTTTAATAACATTGCTTCTTCTTCCTTGAAGGTGATCTTTTTTGGAAATGAGCATATATTAATATCACACGGATACCAATTACACCCAACCTCTACAACAACGCATACCCTAATGGCAATACGGATGCACACAGCTGAAAAAGAAGAAAAAATACAAAAAAAGTCCCACTGCAGGAATCCGATCCTTAGCAGCAGCGACACTACCACCACCAAAACAACACTAGAAGTCCAACCCCTCCTAAAGCAACGCCTCCAATAAGGAAAAAGGGCACAAGCGATGTCATCGCCTAATCAAAGATCTTAGGTTTTCACCTTGGAGAAAGACCTCACGCGCAAAGCAATGCCTTCTCTAAGTCCATTGCCAGGCACAACCAATGAAGGCCAGACCTTTGGTTTTCACCCTGCAAGGTAAGACTATGAACACCTCCTGTGATGTCACCCCCTCTAACAGACACTACTGCGAGTCACAGATATCCAAGCCAGATCCTCATTGCTAAAGACTCAATCCACCATAGCTCGCCCACATGTCTCTGCCTTCATGACATTCTCCGCATCTGACTTCACCATGTGTATCGTCAAAGACATGTCGCATGATGGTAACATGTAGCAGAGCTTCACCGCGCTCCCACTGAAACCAAACAGCCAGCAAAAAACACAGGTGCGCATGACCGAATTCCTTCCGATCCAACAAGCTCCAGGCACATACGCGCATGGGAGTTTTCTGGTGGAGCCTTCTGAAACCAGACACTCCGGCTAGATCAATGGAGACACGCATCAAGTAGATCTTCATCTTGGTGCGAGAGAGATCCGAGGACCATCCCCTTCATTCAAACCGAGTAGGCAGCCCCCTCGCCATCCACCGATAACCTGCAAGATCTGCCATAGCAAACCATACCAGCAGCCTTCTAGCTAGGCTAGTAACGAGAGAGATGATAGCAGAGCAGGATTGATCCACACCGTGTCCAGCCCTACCAGCAGTGGGGAGGTCTAGGAAGGCAGCATCAGAGCCCCAGATCTCAAGATCTATGGTTTCCAACACCAGCCGGCTTGGCCTAGGACCTCCACCGCTGGTCATGGCGCCGCCGGAAGAGACCTACGCCTCCACCCCAACCAGGGTCGCCGCCCTAGTCGCTAGTCATCATCGAACCTGGCCATCTCTGCCCTAGCATCCATGGCGGCAAACTCCGGCTTCCACCAACCCTAGACCACCATTCGGCGGCTCGGCCCGCCGCCATCGCGGCGAGGCCGGCGGCAGCAGCGGCGTGAGGAGCAGCGGTGGAGGGGGGCTTTGGTGGTAGGCAGCGGCGCCTGCGGTGTCGCCCTAGGTGAGACATGCGGGGGGGGTCTTAAAATGGAGGGAGGATTTCGCTTCCCCGGCCTCTCTCCTTGAAGGTGATCTATCACGCAACGGCTATCCTCCGATCATGGACTATGCTCCAGCGTATGGGGTTCCGCGACTTGTTTGCTGAGGGTGTGGAGGGGTGTATGCGATTGGAGGACAAGACGAGGGATATTTTCTCCCAACATGGATGGCAGCGTGATCTGCGGATTGAACTGTCATGGCTGCAACCTGTTTTATTTTATTCTATGGATTGTAATGCTCATATTTTATTTTGGCACTCGTTGTGTGGATGATCAGCTGTGTGCATCCTAGATATGCAGAGGCCGGGTGTAATCATTGCTTATGAGTAATAAAGCCCCTATTTCCAAAAAAGATGCATATTCGCTGCTCCAACCTCCCGGCCAAAGAACACCGTCTTATGAGCAACCGGAGGGAGGCCATTTTGTGACCCATAGTCACCAGTCTCCAAGAAAAAGAACTTGTGATGAGGCGGGCACAAATGTCTCGGAATGTTACAACAAGAGGTATGGCTCGGAATGTTAGACAAACATTTAGGTGGGAACTGGCCAAAGCATTTGGTGTGTGGCCTGTCTCTTTATATATGGGTACCAAGAGGTATGGTATAGATACAATTACAGAGGTTTATACAGTTGTATACAAATACAATCTAACACCCTCCCTCAATCTTAACTGTGACCTGAAGTGTTCAGTAAGTTAAGATTGCGTCTACAGCCTATGAACAAAGGAAGAGACAACGGTTTGGTGAAGTTATCAACAAGTTGATCCTTAGAAGAGATGAACTTTATCTGCAGAAACTTCTGTGCAAGACGTGCCCTCACAAAATGATAATCAACTTCGATGTGTTACTTCGGGCATGAAATACCAGATTCTATGAGAGGTATGTGGCACCGATGTTATCACTATTGGGAATATGCCCTAGAGGCAATCATGTATGATGTTATTCCTATGTATTCATAAGGTTATTGTCCATGTATGAACTACTGATATGTATCATTGAATATGTGATTCGATTGTGGAACTGCATATTCATGTTGTTCATGCTAATTGTCCTTGGTCATTGAAGTTGTGCCGGACACACAACTTAGACCAATGTGAAAGTCGGTAGATGACTAGGTTCCACTTGTCATGGGCATGGAGATGCTATTCCGACTTACACAGATTCGGCTAAAGAGTTTAGCGAGTCGGACTAACCCATATTGAGATGCAACGAACAAGTCGTCATTTGCATGTCTCAATCAATGTAATCCTTAGACCTAAGGTTATTGCACAATCCGAGTTGAGGATCTTCGACTTAGGTTCTGTCAAACGATGTTCCGTCACTGGGCAGTTATAAAGGTGGAGTTCGGGTCGACTGAGAATCAAGCTGCGTGATGTGAATAACCAAGGCAGGATTTTGCCCCTCCATCTGGAGAGATATTCTCTGGGCCCTCTCGGAAGATATGATTTAGAAAGCATGGCCATGCGCATCACGGTTAAGTGTTAACCGAGGTAACCGACTAAGAGTTAGTCGGATGAATCACTTATCTCGGATCGAGAAAGAGAGTCGGACTATTTAAGGGATGACGATCATTCCCCTATAGTCCGACAAGGCATATCGTGAGGCAAATGGGACTCAGACGAAAGTCGCATTGGAAAGGTATGTCGTCATGACTTATTGGTACTTGGGAGTTGGCACGTTCTGCTAGGAGCCGCTACCAACTGATCGATCACGAGTGAGACTCGGAATCGTGTCCGGGTTACCATGAGCCTGTCGGGTCACACACTTAAGAGCGGGAGCAAGTTTGGGTTAGACCCAAACAGGAAACCTATTTGGGTTGGACCCAAATAGAGACATGGACTTAGTCAGCAAGTGAGACTTCCAGTGGCTAATATAGGCCTTTTAGTGAATGGGCCACAAGTGAGTGGAGCCCACTTTCACTCCCTATATAAGCTGGGGCGCATGTGCTTAGAGCATAAGGTTAGGTCACTCCATGTGTTGGAAACCCTAGCCCCAGTCCGTCCTGTCGCCGTCGTACCGGACCTAGCAGTCCATCGCCGACACTCCTCCTTGTACGTGTGGATACCGGCGGAGGTGTTGTACGTTCAGCACTTCGATGATCGTGAAGAAAGAACGGATCGTGGATCGTGGAACTGGAACGGATCGCGAGGACTGCACTGCATCAAGCGATGTGCTTCATCAATTCCGCAACTGCGCGTCTAGTGGTAATCCTCGTGGCCTTCTACCTGAGCTGGATCTTGGGATCACCGCGTAGGGAAAAAGTTTTGTTTATCTCTACGTGGCCCAAAAGTGGTATCAGAGCGTTAGCTTCTGGTTTTAGGCTCGAGATCGCGCATATGTGATATGTGGTTGGCGTTAGATTGGATCTAATTGCAGTTTTGGTGGTCGATCTATGAGATAGATCGGTTTTGTACAAAGTCGATTGGATCAACTGTACTCGGGGGAATGGATGATCTGGTTTCCGTGATCTAACTGCTGAGGTCGTGGAACGACATACCCCTACCGGTCGGTTTCCGCCATCGGGGTAGACTGTGACACGTAAACCCGGATGCAGTGATCGAAGATCAAAGAGTTTGGTCGAATCGGAATCCGGATCGGATTTGGGTAAAAAAAATTTATCCGATGAGAAAATCCATGTCCGGAATGCAGATGAGATTTGTGTTTTTTGGAAAAAATCCATGTCCGGGACCGCCGGCTTCGCCCTGTCGTAGCGCCTTAGATGTCGTTGTGTGTTTCACAATGCCGGTAGATATCGTATCTATGCATAACTTGCTTTTGCAGGATGATGTTGTGAATGGTATGGCTTATGTGCATGTGATGTGTGTAATCCATACATGATCTGCGTATCATGGATTTTGTCAGCCGGCTGGAGCCTAGGTATCTTATTGTATAATGGCCTGCGTGTCGGATTCTCTGTGTAATTTGCATTACAAGCTAGTGTAGCTGTTTGGAGAATCCGGAAGGCATGCAAGTCGGTGTACAAGTCGGCTACATGGTGTAAGACGGCACGTGACAAGAGTTGACACGAGTCAGATTACAGGCTTTATGGAGATGGAGATCTCCATGAAGAGAGCCATACCATTTCACATTATAATTGCTTTATTTTGTGTTATTGTTATGTCTTTGTTTTACCTCTATTAGATAGTTGGTAGAAAGTAATCCCTCAAAGAAGGTCTAGTCGGTTTCCCCGCCAGTGCTGCACCATCACAAGTCGGACATTTTTGGTAGTGGGCTCATAAAATTGAGGTGCTATCAATTCTTTCTGACTAGGTGGGTTTGAGTCGGACTCTTATAGTGGAAGCACTTGGTAATCTAGACAGGTCTATCACAACGGTTGTGGGACTTGGGGAAAAGTCGGATGGGAGCCGGGGCATGTGATGCCACCCATCTAATAGGAGTCGTATGAGATACGATTGACAAGGAGTTGTCTATCTAGATCACTTGATGGCTAGCGGTGATGCTAAATCTCACTAGTCGACTTGCTTATTTAGGGTCCTGAATCACTAAGTAACCATCGGAGGGGTGTTGGTTCTAGTGGGAGCATAAATATTAAAGTGTTTAATATGCTTGCTCTTTTATGGATACATGTCTTAAGTGTTTTGCATATTTTATGTTGTAGATCAATGGCACCTAGCAGTCTTCCTCAGATTTCCGGTTTTGCTTTGAGAACCATCTTAGAGAAAGATCAGCTAAATGGAACAAATTTCACCAACTGGTATCGTAATCTAAGAATTGTTCTCAAACAAGAAAAAAGGGATCGTGTCCTAGACAACCCACTTCCAGCTGAGCCGGATGAGAATGCGACTGTCGCAACCACCAATGCCTACCGTCGGATTTGTGATGAATCCACGGAGATTAGTTGTCTTATGCTTGCTCACATGGAACCGGACTTGTAGCAGCAGTTCGAGAATGTTGAGGCCTACGATATGATCGAAAGCCTCAAAAGTATGTTCCAGGCTTAGGCAAAGACTGAGAGGTACCAAGTCTCTTAGGCTTTGTTGAGCTGCAAGCTTAAGGATGGCGATCCACTGAGTCCGCATGTGATCAAGATGGTTGGTTACGTGTAGTCTCTGGAAAGGCTTGGCTACCCCATTAGCGAAGAGTTTGCTACGGACATAATTCTGAACTCTCTTCCTAGTGCGTATGGCCAGTTCATATCGAACTACCACATGCATGGTATGGATAAGAAGCTCACTGAATTACATGGGTTGCTCAAGCAGGATGAGGCGGATCTCAAGAAAGGTGACAGTCAAGTGTTGATGGTACAAAACAAGGCTAAGTTCAAGAAGAGTTCTTGGACTAAGAAGAAAAAGGCAAAGTCAGGAGGTAAGGCAGAGGACCCAGTCCAAAGCGCTTCCTCAGGGACTAAGCCATCTCCTTCAGTCGGATCCACTTGCTTCTACTGTAAGTCAGATGGCCACTAGAAGAGGAATTGCAGCAAGTATTTGGCTGATAAAGCCAAGAGCAGAGGTGTGACTTCCGGCTCAGGTACGCTTGTTTGCAATGTTATAGACATGTATCTTGCAGATGCACCTGGTAGTTCTTGGGTATATGATACCGGATCAGTCATTCACATCTGCAACTCGTTGCAGGGACTGGTAAGAACTAGGAGCGTGGCAAGAGGCGAGGTTGACATTAGAGTCAGAAACAAAGCGAAAGTCGCTGCATTGGAAGTTGGCACAATGCAACTTCATTTACCTTCTGGATTCATAATGGAGCTAAATAATTGTTATTATGTTCCAATGCTTAGTTGAAACATCATTTCTGCCTCATGTTTGATGAGACAGGGCTATGAGTCGAGTATTAAGAATAATGGTTGTTCTTTATATTTGAATGATATGTTTCATGGCTTTGCACTCGTCCGGGACGGGTTATTTATTTTGAATCTTGAGGGTGAATCTGTCTATAACATAAATGTGAAAAGGTTGAAACCAAATGATCTGAATGTGACTTACTTTTGACATTGT
This sequence comes from Avena eriantha, assembly GCA_910589775.1. Taxonomy (NCBI): domain Eukaryota; kingdom Viridiplantae; phylum Streptophyta; class Magnoliopsida; order Poales; family Poaceae; genus Avena; species Avena eriantha. The sequence goes on along the minus strand of OU342745.1, from coordinate 104,870,976 downwards.
TGGCTTGGTCATATAAGTTGGAAACGCATGAAGAAGCTCCATGATGATGGACTCCTAACTTCGTTCGACTTGGAGTCGTTCGAGACATGTGAATCCTGCCTTCTCGGCAAGATAACAAAGACACCTTTTGCAAAGAGTTGTGAAAGGGCGTCCGACTTATTGGGACTAGTACATAGTGATGTATGTGGCCCAATGAGCACGAGAGCCAGAGGTGGTTATGAGTACTTCATTACCTTCACTGATGATTTGAGTAGGTATGGATATATCTACTTGATGAAACATAAGTCGGAAGCCTTTGAAAAGTTCAAGGAATTCTAGAATGAGGTACAAAATCAACTTGGCAAGAAAATAAAGTTTCTTCGGTCTGACCGAGGAGGCGAGTACATGAGCCATGAGTTTGATGACCATCTAAAGAGTTGTGGAATAGTTCCCCAGCTCACTCCTCCAGGAACGCTACAGAGAAACAGTGTGTCGGAAAGGAGGAATCGGACCTTGTTGGACATGGTACGATCAATGATGAGTCGGACAGATCTGCCTTTATCATTTTGGGGTTATTTTCTAGAAACTGCAGCGTTCGCACTAAACAGAGTACCATCAAAGTCGGTAGAGAAGACACCGCATGAGATGTGGACTAGCAAGAAGCCGAGTTTGTCTTTTCTTAAGGTTTGGGGTTGTGAAGCTTTTGTCAAGCGACTTCAGTCAGACAAGCTTACAGCTAAGTCGGATAAGTGTATTTTCGTGGGGTATCTGAGGGAAACCTTGGGTTACTACTTCTACAACCGAGAAGAGGGCAAAGTGTTTGTCGCTCGAAACGGTGTCTTCCTTGAGAAAGAGTTTCTCAGTCGGGGAGTCAGTGGGAGTACGGTGCATCTCGAAGAAATTCGAGAGATGCCGGCTAACAGCGAGTCGGCAAAATCCTTAGAGGTTGAGCCGGACGTGGTACCTGAGCCGGAAACTGCACCGACACTGCGAAGATCGGCCAGGTTGCGAAGTGTTCGTGATGTGATGCTGTTGGACAATGATGAGCCGGCAACTTATTCGGAAGCAATGGTGGGTTATGATTCTGAGTCATGGCTTGGAGCCATGAGATCCAAGTTAAAGTCCATGGATGAAAATCATGTTTGGAACTTGGTTGATCTGCCAGACGGTGCAAGACCCGTCGAGTGCAAATGGGTCTTTAAGAAGAAAACTGATATGGATGGAAATGTTTCTATCTATAAAGCACGGCTTGTCGCGAAGGGGTTCCGACAAGTTTAAGGAGTTGACTACAATGAGATTTTCTCTCCTGTGGCGATGCTTAAATCAGTTCGGATCATGTTAGCTATAGCAGCCTATTTCGACTATGAGATATGGCAAATGGATGTCAAGACGGCTTTCCTTAATGGAAATTTAACTGAGGATATGTATATGATACAGCCCGAGGGTTTTGTCGATCCGGCTAATGCTGACAAGGTATGCAAACTTCGGAAATCCATTTATGGGTTGAAGCAAGCATCTCGGAGTTGGAACATTCACTTTGATGAGGTAGTCAAATCGTTTGGTTTCATCAAGAGTGATCATGATTCTTGTTTATACAAGAAGTTTAGTGAGAGCAAAGTAAACTTTCTGATCTTATATGTGGATGGCATATTATTGATTGGAAATGATGTCCAGATGTTGCAAGAGACCAAGGAATCATTGGAAAAGTGTTTTTCGATGAAAGACTTGGGTGAGGCGACTTACATACTAGGAATCCGGATATATAGAGATAGATCAAGGCGGCTCATTGGATTGAGTCAGAGTACATATTTGGACAAAGTGTTGAAGAAGTTCAACATGGAATCGTCTAAGAAGGGGTTCTTACCGATGTCCCATGGCGTAAAACTTAGCAAGACTCAGTGTCCTTCAGCTACTGATGAGCGAAGTCGGATGAGTGCGATTCCGTATGCTTCTGCAATCGGATCCATCATGTACGCTATGATTTGTACTCGGCCGGATGTTTCCTATGCTCTAAGTGTTGTGAGCAGATACCAAGCTGACCCTGGAGAGATCCACTAGGAAGCAGCTAAAAATATCGTCAAGTACTTGAGAAGGACTAAGGATATGTTCCTGGTTTATCGAGGTGAGGATGAACTCAGTGTAAGGGGTTACACGGATGTGAGTTATCTCACTGACTCGGATGATTCTCGTTCACAAACCGGATATGTTTTTGTGATAAACGGAGGGGTTGTGAGCTGGAAAAGTTCCAAGCAAGAAACGGTGTCTGCGTCTACGACAGAGGCTGAGTATATTGCTGCCTCGGAGGCGGCAAAAGAAGCCGTTTGGATGAGGAATTTCCTCATGGATCTTGGTGTGGTTCAGGGCTCGTCCAATCCGTTAGACGTGTATTGTGACAACAATGGTGCTATTGCACAAGCCAAGGAACCTAGGCAACACCATAAGAACAAACATATACTCATACGGTACCACCTTATTCGCCAGTTCGTGGATCAAGGTGATATCAAGTTATGCAAGGTACACACGGATGCAAACATTGCGGATCCTTTGACAAAGCCACTTCCACAGCCGAAGCATGAGGCGCACCTGAGAGCAATGGGCATTAGATGCCTAGACATGTGATGTCAAAAGATTGACTCTAGTGGAAGTGGGAGACTGTTGGGAATATACCCTAGAGGAAATCATGTATGACTGTTGGGAATGTACGATGTTCCGTCACTGGGCAGTTATAAAGGTGGAGTTCGGGTCGACTGAGAATCAAGCTGCGTGATGTGAATAACCAAGACAGGATTTTGCCCCTCCATCTAGAGAGATATTCTCTGGGCCCTCTCGGAAGATATGATTTAGAAAGCATGGCCATGCGCATCACGGTTAAGTGTTAACCGAGGTAACCGACTAAGAGTTAGTCGGATGAATCACTTATCTCGGATCGAGAAAGAGAGTCAGACTATTTAAGGGATGACGATCATTCCCCTATAGTCCGACAAGGCATATCGTGAGGCAAATGGGACTCAGACGAAAGTCGCATTGGAAAGGTATGTCGTCATGACTTATTGGTACTTGGGAGTTGGAACGTTCTACTAGGAGCCGCTACCAACTAATCGATCACGAGTGAGACTCGGAATCGTGTCCGGGTTACCATGAGCCTGTCGGGTCACACACTTAAGAGCGGGAGCAAGTTTGGGTTAGACCCAAACATGAAACCTATTTGGGTTGGACCCAAATAGACACATGGACTTAGTCAGCAAGTGCGACTTGTAGTGGCTAATATAGGCCATTTAGTGAATGGGCCACAAGTGAGTGGAGCTTACTTTCACTCCCTATATAAGCTGGGGCGCAGGTGCTTAGAGCATAAGGTTAGGTCACTCCTTGTGTTGGAAACCCTAGCCCCAGTCCGTCCTGTCGCCGCCGTACCGGACCTAGCAGTCCATGGCCAGTGCTCCTCCTCGTACGTGTGGATACCGCAGGAGGTGTTGTACGTTCAGCACTTCGACGATCGTGAAGAAAGAACGGATCGTGGATCGTGGAACTGGAACGGATCGCGAGGATTGCACTGCATCAAGCGACATGCTTCATCAATTCCGCAACTTCGCATCGAGTGGTAATCCTCGTGGCCTTCTACCTGAGCTGGATCTGGGGATCACCGCGTAGGGAAAAAGTTTTGTTTATCTCTACGTGGCCCAAAAATCACAACAAAGGATAGGAGGCTGACTGTGAGAGATCTTCAACTCTCGAAGCAGGGACTGGACCCAAATAAGCTCAGCAGTGGCTGATACATTGCAAATGTATCTATAATTTTTAATGTTCCATGCTTGTTTTTATCATCTTTCTTGTGTTTTGTCCACACTTTGGAGTACTTTTCATATGATTTCTTGGACTAACCTATTAACAAGAGCCACAGTGCCAGCTGCCTGTTTTTTGCTGTTTTTGGTTCTAGGAAAGTCAGAAAATGAATATTCTCGGAATTGGACGGGACAAAAGCCAAAGTGCATATTTTTCCGGAAGTCATCAGATGCCAGAATATGAGATGGAGTGGGGCTGGGCCCTAGCCACACCACCTGGCCGCGCGGGCTGGGCTAGGCCGCGCGAGGGGGTGGTCTGGCCGCCCCAGACTCCCCCTCGGTCTCCCTCTTAACCTATAAGTTGCCTTCTGACCTAAAAACCTAAGGGGGTTTGACGTTTTTCTAGAAGGAGTTCCGCTCCACCGCCACCACCAGATTCAACGAAACAGCACCAGAAACTCCGTTCTGGCACCCTGCTGGGACGGGAAATTGGAGGAGATCATCACCATTGCTTCTCCATCGACCATCCATGTTTCCCCCATCTATGAGTGAGTAATCCCCCGTTGTAGGCTATGGGGATGGTAGGGATTGGATGAGATCTTTCATGTAATGGCATCAGATTGTTAGGGCATGGTGCCTAGTATCTTTTATTAGTGCTTTATGACTTTGTTGCGACTTGTTGTGCTTAATGCTTGTCACTAGGGCCCGAGTGCCATGATCTCAGATCTGAACATGTTATTGATTCATTATGATAGTATTGTTTATGGTCTTATCTGCAAGTTGTATACACACGTTGTCCGGAACCAATGGCCCCGAAGTGACAGAAATCGGGATAACCGGAGGGAATGGCTTTGATGCGAGGATCACATGTATTCACGGAGTGTTAATGCTTTGCTCCGGTGCACTATTAAAAGGAGCACCTTAATTGCCAGTAGTTCCCTTGAGGCCCCGCTGCAAACGGGCTAGCAGGACAAAAGATGTTGTGCAAGTTCTCATTGCGAGCACGCATGACTATATATGGAACATATGCCTAGGATTATCTAGTACTTGGATGCTTTATCTTATTTATCTACAATTGCCCTATGTTCTGATTGCTATGTGAATTTTCTTATCCATGCAACGCCCGTCCATCCATCCCTATGCCCACCGCACTCGAATCCTATTGTTACTGCTATTGTTACTGCTACTTTACTATTCCTACTACAAAACTATTGCTACTGATAAACTGCTGTGAGCAAGATTGTTTCCAGGTGCAGCTGAATTGACAACTCAGTTGTTAAGGCTTGTAAATATTCTTTGGCTCCCCTTGTGTCGAATCAATAAATTGGGTTTCACTTTCCTCGAAAATACTGCGATACACCCCCTATACTTGTGGGTCATCAATGGCATCACCAACCGCCTTGTACTCAGCTTCAGTGCTCCGTGGCACCCGTGTAGAAGTACCAGGCAGGGTCGATCGGATACGAAGGCATGTACCCGCCACCGCCGGAGTAGCCTCCACCTACATCACTCTGCTCGGCGATGGCGGCCTTCTTCTCGTTGCCGCGCCCATCGTTGCCTATGCTGAGGAAGTCCTTCTTAAAGCGACGCTGGCAGCGAGAGGCATAATGCCCGTGGATGCCACATAGTTCGCATTCGATGTTGGAGCGGCCTCGACTGAGTGTAGGAGGGCGCTACTGGTACTTCTATGGGAGCAATGGAGACGTAGCCGGTTGGCGGCCACCTCCTCCTGTGGGCGGGCCAGCAGGGGGTCAAGGCGGGCGGTAGCCACCGCAATAGGCAGCATGAGCGTGGGGATCATTAATCTACATCTCAGCATGACGAGGGTCAACACGCTGCTCGGTGGAGAGGAGGCGCGCGTACAAGTCCCTAGGAGACATCGGCGTGTCGCGGCCCCTCACCGCCTCAACCAGACTGTCATAGTCATGGTCAAGACCCTGGAGAACGAAGTCCGTGAACTCCTCATCGCGGAGTGGCTGCCCGATGGTGGACAGGGTGTCAGCGAGTGTCATGATTTTGTTGAAGTAGGCGTGCGCAGAGGAGTCGAGCTTTTTGCACTCAAGGAGCTGTTGAGAAGCGCCGATGCTCGAGCGGAGGAGTTAGCGGACAAGCTGTCCGCTAGAGTGGACCAGACATCGCGGCAAACACCACTAAGCCGGCGACGCTCTCCATCAGGGAGGACTACAGCGCCGATAAGATGTCCTGGTCTTGCGTGACCCAGGCGCGGTACAGGGGGTTCTCGGCGGACACCTGCATGCCGGTGGCACTGACCGCAGGGACCAGGCGCGGCGGGCATGGATGACTCCCATCGACGAAGCCTTCGAGATGCCGACTACGGAGGAGTGGCAGAATCTACGCCCGCCAATAAAGGTAATTGTCCTGCGTAAGGCGGACCATGATGAGGTGGGTGAGCTGGTACGGACCAGTACCCGGACCGTCACCGACCAGAGATCCAGCAGGAGCGGCGACGGCAGCCACTGTTGGGAGGATCGGGGCGGTACTAGCCTCGCGCGCGGCCGTGGCTGGGATGGCGTGGCCGGGCAGGACCGACGGGGTAGAGGCCGGCGACGCGCTGAACGGCATGAGCGGCGCTGGCAGTGGAGGGAAGAACCCTGGGGCGAACTGCGACGATCTGAGGTACATAGGGCGCGTGGTGTGAGACGCAGCCATCTGGGTGGAGTTGCGGCGGCAAGGATCGCCGCGAGCTACGGCGGGATGAAGGGTGCCGCTGCAGGTGAGGTTCGATGATGAAGACCGTTTGACCCTATCTTTCACGATGCACCTCATGATCCAATAGATCAAATAGAAATCTCCCAATCACGTGATACACGTAACCTAAAGATGGGGAAACCCAATCTTGCGAGCAACTCGACGATGAACGACGAACCTCCCGCTAGAATAGATCAATCCAACAACCAAATTCAAGATAAACAACAAGCCTCATGACAAAGCACGACAATACTTGAATAACAAGCACATTCACGCAAGTATCAATAAGATAGATAATCAGAAGAGCACAGATACGCCGTCACGACGCCAACCCCGGAGGGATGGTTTACAAACGAGGAACTAAAAGTTCTACATAATTTTCAGCCCTCTAATATTATGGCACCCCCTTGTTTATATAGGACAAAGGGGTAGGTGTGGCTGACCCTACTGGAGTTGGATTGACTCGACCATAACTAGACTCTGACTCATAAATATAGAACAAACGTTTGACACGACCTTATACTAAATTATTACATATTATTGGTTGTCCTAGTGTATCAAACTATATATGATGCCCGTATCATCCTCTCCCTCTTAGAAAGGTGTTGTCCTCAACGCCGGAAGGTCTTCTCTAGCATGTGGCGTCATATTAGCAAAATCGCCACTATTTGTCATCAAGTCTTGCCAGCCTGCCACACCACATCCTCCCTCTCGGCTAGATTGACTTGCCATTGACGCCCCTTCAATCTTCGGCGCCATCAACCTGACTGAGACACAAATCATCATCTGAATACTATACCAAAGCACACCTAGCCAATCACACAAAACAAACTGGACAAATTCCTGCACGCCAAGGGTTCAAATAAGCCAAGTACACATGCGTATGCGCAAACTCTTGAAACTAACCAATCAGTGTCTCAATTTTTTCTTCCTTTTGTTGCAGAAATACCCACGAACCAGACTGAATATTGTCCCATAGTAGTACCAATCCGATCTGCACGAGACTTGGAGTTTTTTTTTTCCTAACTGACGCGCACGTAAGTGAAGTAGATCGGTCAGACATTTTTTTCTGCCTAGATTCTAGCGATCAACCACGGAAACTAATAATTAACGAAAGAACCATCCGATCGTCAGATCCACGCAGCGTGCAGCCCACCCTTGACGCGTGAGATCGTCCAAATCGTTAAAAAATCAGAAGTAATTAACTTCTGGACTCCATTGAGTTTATTTTCTCACGTACAGAATCAATCAGATTTGCACTTTCCTTTCTTTTCCGAATCAAACTGATAATACGCACCGTGAAATCCAATTCGTAGCGCAACAGAACAGCTCACGAGCAAACTCCTTTTTTTATGATTCTGTCGATCAACACCCAAAAAAAATCTAACTTTCCTTCCATCTTGACCGACACAAGCAAATGTGATCCGAACTGATTCCGTCGATCAGCCGCGCAGTATTCGATCTCGTCGAAAATCTGAACCAATTCAACAACCGTATGTCCTGCAAACCTAGATCGAGCAGATTCGATCTTGTCTTCCACGCGAGCAGGAAAATAAATCTCCAATGTGCCGCTCCAAACATCAGACCTCCGGATCGATATAGCTGAAGAACTGGCTGAGAAAATTTAATCTCAACCAGCAACCCGTCGCCCAACAGATCAAAGATCAGCCTGATGGCACCAACTGCACCATGATCAACCTAGTGCTCTGATACATCTTTCACGATGCACCTCCTGATCCAATGGATCTGATAGAAATCTCTCAATCACGTGATACACGTGACCTGAAGATGGGGAAACCCAAGCTTGCGAGCAACTCGACGATGAACGACGGACCTCCCGCTAGAATAGATCAATCCAACAAGAAACTTGATGATAAACAACAACCCTCACGCCAAAGCACGATAGTACTTGAATAACAAGCACCTTCACGCAAATATCAATAAGATAGATAATCAGACAGCGCAAATACGCAGTTACGACGCCAATCCCGGAGGGATGGTTTACAAACGAGGAACTAAAAATTCTACATAATTTTCAGCCCCCTAATATTATGGCACCTCCTTGTTTATATACGACAAAGGGATAGGTGTGGCTGACCCTACTGGAGTCGGATTGACTCGACCCTAACTAGACTCTGACTCATAAACATAGAACAAACGTTTGACACGACCTTATACTAAATTATTACATATCATTGGTTGTCCTAGTGTATCAAACTATATATGATGCCCGTATCATCACTCTGATACCATGTTAGACAAACGTTTAGGTGGGAACTAACTCAACGCATCTAGTGCGTGGCCTATCTCTTTATATATGGGTAACAGAGATACGGTACAGATACATTTACAGAGACTTATACAGTTGTATACAAATACAGTCTAACACGGAACTACAGGAGTGCAAGGTAGAATTTGTGGCAGTAACCTCGAATGGAATGTAGGCGAACCCCTTTATGATGGCGTTCTGTTCTTCGAAGCTGATCACCTTTTGCCGAAGCTGTCCAACTTACGTGTAAAACTCTGATGGTTTTTTACAGTCTTAACAGCAAACTCGTGTGTAGATATGTTTCTCTAATATATGATGGATAACTAACGATGTGAAGTGAACCAGTAGTGAGGAGGATCTTGTAGTGTGAGGCAGGAGATGTACAGTTTCCGAAAAGATTCAGCCAGCACAGGCAATCGTTGGCCAGATATGCATGGTGGTTAGTTCTTGCACATCAGCTGTGTTGAGGGTTGGACGTTGGAACATGACCTACTTAGAGATCAGTAACACCTCCACATTGCTAAAAGATTGCGTCAAATACTGGGTTGTATTGATGCTAAAAATACTGAATTTTTTAGCACAACGTTTTGCTCACAAGTATGATTGTTGGCACTTCTTTTTGGTCCTGGTACGACTGTCATTTATTAGCTTACACAAGTATAATGTCCTAGTACTGTAATAGGTCTAGATACTGAATATATTTTATCTGAAATTTTGTGGGGAGCCGCAGCTGTTCGGCGATGCCTGTTTTGAGCGGCAAATTGCCGGACATGTTGCGAGCATTGTTAGTGAGTATTTTTTTTCTTCCTTTTAGTATTTCCTTATATAGTTTGTAGTGTTTTTGTTTCACGATTCCTTAGCTATGCTTCCCTGATCCTCCCAGGGTACCATGTAACGCTTCTTTGCAGGATACACCCTTTGGTGAAAGTTTATTATATAACCCATTTCTTCATAAGTTTGTATTTTGCTGAGAAGTCGGAATTCGAATGTGCATATATGTTTGCATGCTTACCTATGAAGTTTTTCCCTGAAGTAGATTATGTGTTGCAATGGTCATACTGAAGATTGCCATTGAAAAGGTAGATCAGAGCTCTTGCTAATGAATGGTGAGACTGAAGATTGCTAGTCAAACAGTATCACTATATCATTTTCATTTTTCTTTGAATAAGTTGGGGTTGTGTCTCCTCTGAGTATATCTACACTGGCTGAAAATGCATAGCAAGTAATGCGTGTGAACAAGTTTGTTCTTCCTAACGTAAGATATGTTAGCATAAACATTGAGACTTCACGTGTGAAAAAATAGACTGAGTAACACACCAAATATTATTGCTTTGTTTCTATATTTCTGATCAGAACAGCCAAAACTAGTAGAAGTCATACCTCACCTGCCAGTCCGACGTTCTTCATTAGCACTCATCTGTGACTTGTAACTTGTGACTTGTGAGAGCTTGATATGAAGTTAGAATGCTTTCATCTGATTCTATTTTTTCTGAACACATCTGTGAACTTTGAATTAGTAAAAGACTGTCATAGCATTCTGATGTACAATTGAAGAAGATGCATGTCATCTTCCCTTTCTGAACATACTCATTGCTTCATTTATCCTGAACATACTGCTACTTCTTGCCTTTATTTGCATCAGGTAACTTCCATTGCTAGTGCGTAATCTGCTGAATAATGTTAATCATATTACAATATGTTGATCATTTGCTGACATAATCCATGTAGTTTTACACAGCTTAACTACATGGATCGATGGTTAGATCGATAGCTGGAGCGAGCCGCGGAGGGAGGCGATGTGTTGGGCAGATGCATGAGCATGACGAAAACATTATTCTGGTGTTATATTGTACTCCCTCCATCTTAAAATAAAAATCTCAGCTTTTTCAAAATTTGGATGAATCTAGAAACTGTTTAGTATATACACTACAGGAAAAATTATTGCTGCCGTCGCCCCCGTCCTTTGCCGTGTGCCAAAAGGGCGGGAACACGGCAAAAAATTTCTCTGTTGTGAGGTCGTCTAGAAGCACACGGCAAAGAGTACCCACACGGTACATTCCTTATAAAACACACGGCAAAGAAAAAGTACACGGCAAAGACAAAAAGAGAGACACGGCAAAGAAAGGATACACGGCAAAGACCAAACGTGGCACACGGCAAAGCCAAACACACGGCAAAGAGGTGGGTCCCACGACCCCCCAGGCGAGCCAACTGATGGCGGCTGACAGTGGTCCTTTGCCGTGTACCCCTGCAGTTAGACACACGGCAAAGATATGCCTTTGTCATATGCTTTATGCACCATACACGTCAAAGCATGTTTTTTTAATTTCTTACCTCCAAACTATGGTCAAAATGACGAGTATGAAGATTCTTAGTTTGGGATTGAGCCTGGCTAAACTTGCATTAGAACTCTGAAGAAACATAATATTGTCAACCTAAAAATGATTTTTACAAAAAAAACATGAGCATCAGATCATATACCTACAGTTCATATCTGACCCATTTCTTGCCGATTCGGCAGAAATTTCTCTTTTTCATGAGGGGTGGACCGAAAAGGTAGCCCGGTGTAGCTCTCTCTTGTTTTGGTCTTGGTTAGGTCATAGGATGATGTAAAACCATGTTTGGGAACATGTTGTGACAAGATCTACCCCGGTTTCACTGGAACGGGGAGTTTCCCCCTAATAGTCAGATTGCAAACAGTTCATTTTTAGGGGACAGCGCATGTCTACGAAGGGGGTCACACTTGGGAACCAGGTTTTAGAGGTTTTATCATTCCACCACACTTTATTACATATGCTAGGGTCACATGCATGGTTTGGAGGTGTCCTGATGCCTCGGAGCATGCTTTCCTGCAAAACCCTGATCTGCGGGCCTCAGATTATCTACCCTCCTAGACTTTCTTCTAACAGGGGTATCCCGGTGTAGCTCTCTCTTGTTTTGGGCTTGGTTAGGTCATCGGATGATATAATACCATGTTTGGGAACATGTTGTGATAAGAAACACCCCGGTTTCAACGAAAAGGCTGAGTTTCCCCCTAATAGTCAGATTGCAAACAGTTTGTTTTTTGGGGACAGCACATGTCTGCGAAGGGGGTCACACTTGGGAACCAGGTTTTGGAGGTTTGAGGACGCCACCACACTTTATTACACATTATAGAGTCACATGCATGGTTTGGAGGTATTCCGATGCCCCGAAGCGCTTCTTCCTATGAAACCTGATCGTCGGGCCCCGGATCATCTACCCCCCGAGACTTTCTTCTAACAGGGGTAGCCCGGTGTAGCTCTCTCTTGATTTGGGTTTGGAAACATGTTGTGACAAGAAACACCCCGCTTTCACCGGAAAGGCTGAGTTTCCCCCTAATAGTCAGATTGCCCACAGTTTGTTTTTAGGGGACAACGCATGTCTGCGAAGGGGGTAAGGCTTGGGAACCAGGTTTTGGAGGTTTGAGCATGCCACCACACTTTATTACACATTCTAGGGTCACATGCATGGTTTGGAGGTGTTCCGATGCCCCGAAGGGCTTCTTCCTACGAAACCCTGATCTACAGGCCCCGGATCGTCTACCCACTAGACTTTCTTCTGACAGGGGTAGCCCGGTGTAGCTCTCTCTTGTTTTGGGCTTGGGTAGGTCATAGGATTTTGTAAAACTATGTTTGGGGACGTGTTGTGAAAAGAAACACCCTGGTTTCACCGGAAAGGCTGACTTTCCCCCTAGTAGTCAGATTGGAGACATTTCGTTTCTAGGGGACAACGCATGTCTGCGAAGGGGGTCACGCTTGGGAACCAGGTTTAGGAGGTTTGAGCATGCCACCACACTTTATTACACATTCTAGGGTCACATGCATGGTTTGGAGGTGTTCCGATGCCCCGGAGCGTGGTTTCCTTCAAAACCCTGATCCGCGGGCCCCGGATCGTCCACCCCCTAGAGTTTCTTCTAACACGGGTAGCTCGGTGTAGCTCTCTCTTTGTTTTGTGATTGGTTAGGTCATAGGATGATGTAAAACCATGTTTGGGAACATGTTGTGATAAGAAACACCCCAGTTTCATCGAAAAGGCTGAGTTTCCCCCTAATAGTCAGATTGCATACAATTCGTTTTTAAGGGACAACGCATGTCTGCAAAGGGGGTCACGCTTGGGAACCAGGTTAAGGAGGTTTGAGCATGCCACCACACTTTATTACACATGCTAGGGTCACATGCATGGTTTGGAGGTGTTCCGATGCCCTGGAGCGTGCTTTCCTTTGAAACCCTGATCCGCGGGCCCCGGATCATCTACCCCCTAGACTTTCTTCTTACACGGGTAGCCCGGTGTAGCTTGATGTCTACGCACTTCTATTCTTGTAGACAGTTGTTGGGCCTCCAAGTGAGTGGTTTGTAGAATAGCAGCAAGTTTCCCTTAAGTGGATTACCCAAGGTTTATCGAACTCAGGGTGCAAGTGGTCAAAGGTATCCCTCTCAAGCAACCCTGTAATCAAGATACAAGAAGTCTCTTGTGTCCCCAGCACACCCAATACACTTGTCAGGTGTATAGGTGCACTAGTTCGGCGAAGAGATAGTGAAATACAAGTGGTATGGATAACTATAAGTGGTAACTGTGGCGTGTGGTTTACGGGTAGGAAGAGACTAAAGGCAATCTGAAATAAATATAGAAGCAAGAAAACATGTAATAAATCTAGTTGCAAACGGTGTTTCAATGCTTAGAAACAAGGCCTAAGGATCATACTTTCTCTAATGAACACTCTCATATAAATATCTTCTCTTCATGATACTACTCTAAACTACTCTCCAATTGGACACTCTAATCCACGGTAGGGCTATAACATCACACCTCAAAGTTCGCTTTCCCCATCTAGATAACCCCACGCCGTCACCTTGAGCTCTAGATGGTTCCAACAAACACCACAATTTCATAGAAACACCAACTCCAAATATAACTCATAACAAGTATTTATAATCTCTAGCCTAAGTGCGACCATGGTGTAGCGATACGTCCATTTTGCATCACTATTCTGTGTCATAATTCACTATTATTCATTGATATATTTCGTATTGAGAGCTGATACTTATGTTATTTCATCTATTTTTGCATGGTTGATGACTTTTGGAGCATGGACCCCTGCAGTCAGGATTCTGATGGAAAAGGTGATGTTTGGAGGCAAAATTCGCGAATATCAGAAAATCCGGGAAAATTTACGGAAAATCCTATTTTTCCAGAAGACGAAGGAAGCCAGAAGGGGGGCTGGAGATGGGCCACAGGGGGCCCACACCACCCCCTTGCGTGGGCAGCCCTAGGCCGCGCCAGCAGGTGGTGTGGCCGCCCTGGCCCGCTCCAGGCTCTCCCCTCTGGCATATATCATCCTCCCGAAACCCTAAGACTCGAAGAGCGACCACAAAAAGATTCCGCTGCCTCTGCGGGGCGAAAAACACCGAGAGAGAAAGATCTCTCCGGCATACGGATTTCTGCCGAGGGAATTCCTTCTAGGGGAGGGAATATCGTCTCCATCAACACCACCATCAAGCTGGACTTCATCGGGATCATCATCATCATCACCACCATCAGCACCCTCATCACCATCTCCATATTGCTGTAACAATTGAGTTGAATCTTGCACTAGTTCTTAGGGGAAACTTTCCCGGTGTTGATTACTCTTTGTAGTTGATGCTATTGAGTGAACCATTGAATTATTGTTTATGTTCAAATTGTTATACATCATTATTCCATCTCTGATCATGATCCATATGATGTCTTGTGAGTAGTTCGCTTTGTTCTTGAGGACATGGCAGAAGTCATGTTGTTAGTAGTGGAGTTGTGTTGAGAAAGATTCAATAGTTTGATATTTAAGTTGTGGTGTACTTCTTCTAGTGGTGTCATATGAACGTCGACTACATTGCACTTCACCTATATGGGACTAGGGGAATGCATTGTGTATTTGGCTACTAATCGTAGGGGTTGCCGGAGTGATAGAAACCTGAACCTCCGTTAGGAAACCATTGCACAAGGGACGTAAGGGTCTTAGAGTTTAAAGTTGTGGTTAGGTTTCTACCTTAATTACTTTCTTGTACTTATGGATGTTTGGAGGGGTATAATGACCATCATCACCATCATCACCCTCATCACCGTCTCCATATTGCTGTAACAATTGAGTTGAATCTTGCACTAGTTCTTAGGGGAAACTTTCCCGGTGTTGATTACTCTTTGTAATTGATGCTATTGAGTGAACCATTGAATTATTGTTTATGTTCAGATTGTTATACGTCATTATTCCATCTCTGATCATGATCCATATGATGTCTTGTGAGTAGTTCGTTTTGTTCTTGAGGACATGGGAGAAGTCATGTTGTTAGTAGTGGACTTGTGTTGAGAAAGATTCGATAGTTTGATATTTAAGTTGTGGTGTACTTCTTCTAGTGGTGTCATGTGAACGTCGACTACATGACACTTCACCTATATGGGCCTAGGGGAATGCATTGTGTATTTGGCTACTAATCGTAGGGGTTGCCGGAGTGACAGAAACCTGAACCTCCGTTAGGAAACCATTGCACAAGGGACGTAAGGGTCTTAGTGTTTAAAGATGTGGTTATGTTTCTACCTTAATTACTTTCTTGTACTTACAGATGTTTGCAAGGGGTATAATCACAAGTATGTATTAGTCCTAGGAAGGTCGGTACATTAGCACATGTTCACCCACACAACAATTAGCAAGCTAAAGAAGATTAATGAACTATATGAAGCGAAAGCACATAACAGTATTCCCATGTGTCCTCGAGAACGTTTGGTCATCTTAAGAAATACAACCGGCTTGTCCTTTGCTGCATAAAGGATTGGTCCACTTGCTGCATTTATTCCTATTGTCTTTTGTTTACTCGTACTTTGTTTACTTACTTTATCAAAAACCCCTAAAAATCCGTTTGCTAAGTATTTGCAGAGAATTCCTGATCCATACCACTAGCCAACACCTTCTGCTCCTCGTTGGGTTCGACACTCTTACTTACCAAAAATACTGCGATACACCCCCTATACTTGTGGGTCATCAAGACTATTTTCTAGCGTCGTTGCGAGGGAGTGAAGCGCTATTGGAGAGTGGAACTGGTAAAGGAAATTTCTTCTGTGAGTATTGTTTACTTTTGCTAGTTGCTTTATTTTCGTTATGGATAATTCGCTGAGTTTCCTATTTGGTAATGCTACTACCACTGCTAAGGTAGTAGATAAGCCACCACCTGCTGAGAAAGATGTTTTCAAAATACCTACAAGAATTATTGATCGTGTTATGGATAACTACTATGTTGGGGATGGAACTGTCCATCCCGGTGATCATTTACTCTTTATACATGAATTATGCGGGTTGTTCAAGTGTGTAGGTATTACTACATATCAAGTTAATAATAAGTTATTCTCATTATCACTGAAAGGAAGAGCTGAGGAATGGTATAAGCTGCTGAAGAATGGTCAAGCTCTGGAATGGGAGGAAATAGTGCCTCTCTTTTATTCAAAGTTTTATCCTCCTAGTGAGATTCATAAAGATAGGAATCAAATATACAACTTTTGGCCTCTTGATGGAGAGAGTACAACTCAAGCTTGGGGGAGATTGAAGTTACTAATGCTCAAATGTCCACTTCATGAGCGCCCCAACAATATCATTATCAATTACTTTTATGCAAGGCTCCCTCTACATGACAAGGATTTATTGGATGCTTCTTGTGCTGGATCATTCACTCGCATGGAAGAAGAAGCTAAATGGGATCTTCTGGACCGTATTCAGGACAATGCTGAAGCTTGGGAGAATGACAAAGGTAGAAAGTCAGGTATAAATTATGATTATGAATGCATTGAATCTTTTATGGGAACTAATGACTTTCAAAATATTAAAAATGCTTATGGTCTAGACTCTCAAGCTATTGCTTCTTATTTTAAGGCTTTTTCTTCCTATATTGAAGTGCCTAAAAAGAAGTGGAATAAGTATCATGAACCTTATAAAGATATTGCTAAGAGTGTTCTTGCAAGAAATATTGAAGTTTATACTGCTAATCATGTCTTACCTGGACCTTATATTGAGAAAATGCCTTTCCCAGTTAAGGTAAAGGAACATTTTATGATAGCTAGTATGGTTAATGAAAGTACAAGTAAAGCTGTTGAACCTGATAAACAAATGGTTTATGAACCAATAATAGAAAATGTGAAAGACTTTGTTACTAAATATGAAGAAGAGGGACACACTATCCTTTGTAAGGATACCTCTAATATTGTTT
Organism: Avena eriantha; assembly: GCA_910589775.1. Taxonomy (NCBI): domain Eukaryota; kingdom Viridiplantae; phylum Streptophyta; class Magnoliopsida; order Poales; family Poaceae; genus Avena; species Avena eriantha. Next base: position 104,853,994 of record OU342745.1, on the reverse strand, counting down.
CACAAAGTAGTGTTATGAGAACTAGTATTCCTGTGTTTTCTGTTAGAATAAGTGATCATTGCTATGATGGTTCTTGTGATAGTTATACTGTTAAATTTATGCATGATACTGAAAGTTACTATGAAAGAGGGAAAAGTGTTCTTATGCATCTCAATAATATCAAGTTTCCTCGTTTTATGTTGAAAGTTTTTATGTTGCACTTGTTTTGCCTTCCTATGCAAGTAGCCTATAGTTTCAACAACTTGTTTGTTTACAAAATTCCTTTGCATAGGAAGTGGGTTAGACTTAAATGTGTGTGTGCATTTTTCTTCTTAATGCTCTCTTTCACTTCAATTCATATTCCTGAGTGAGCATCTTCAAAATTATCATGCCCATCTTAATGTCTATAAAGAAAGAGCTTTTTGGGAGACAACCCAATTTGTTTTTGCTTTCAGTTTGTTTTTGTTTCTTTGAGTCTTGGAAGTTATTACTTTGGTAATAACCGCTCCTTATCCATTTTGTTTGGTTCTTGTGTCAAGATCAACCTCTAAAGAGAGAGAAGTAATATTTGGGGAAGTTGCTGTCCTAAAACAGATTTTTGTGCTTCACCGTAAAAATTCGTGAGAGATCTCTGTATGTCAGATTGAGCTATAATTGTTTGTGCTTCTTCCCCCGGTTTTTATTTAACTTTCGTTAGTTTTGCACTTTTTGATTTGAGCAACAGAAGATTTTCGAAAAAATTGATCTTTACCTGCTGGTCTGTTTTGACAAATTTTGCCAATCTTGCATTTGCTTCTTTATTCGATTTCCTTTTTGAATTCTTTTGGGGTTTTTGGAAGGAGTTGCTACAGTAGCTTATGTTTTGATGGTTTTCAGTTGAATTTGGACACAAAAGGTTTTATCACTTCATATATACTAATGTTGATAATGAGAACTGTGTGAAGTTTTGTGTGAAAGAAATTTCTAGGTAGTGGAGATAATGGTGTAATAAGGAAGAGAAGGGTTTTATGACTCAAGTAATAAGTGTATGAAGATGAAGATACCGATGATATTCAAGTGATGACTCCGGAAGAATCTACTAGATACCAAATTCAGAGACCTGCAGAGTCTGTTTTCAAATAGGTAACAGTTCTGGTAAGAAAACTTCCACGAAAATACTATCCAACTATATTTTTGCAGTTTCTAGTTAATAAGGAAAGCTACGAAGCGGAAAAGGGACGGAAATGGAGCCAGGGTGGCTCACACCACCCTGTGGCGCGGGCCCACCCCTGGCAGCGCCACCAGGTGGTGAGGCCACCCCAGACTCCATCTCCGACCCGTTTTCACCCAGTACCTTCCTCTTGTTATGAAACTTCATAATATATAGCCCCCCGGATCTTCCGAGGTTCGTATATCGTGTTTTCGTCACGTCTTTGTTTTGATCTGTTTCTGCCAGGTAGAATCCCAGATTTGGAGCCACAATGTCTTCCACTAGATCAGCCGAGGGAGATTCCTTAGAAGATATCATCAACCCATACATGAGAGAGTTGAAGATTCATCCCAAGGAGTTGTTTCTCGAAGATGGGGAGGTCCGGATTAAAGAGGTTCAAGGCCCTAAAGGTGAAGGAAGTCTAGAGGATAGGATGGAAGCACTAGAGCAAGAAGTCTTTAGGTACAAGAAGATGGCGGAGCGCGAAGTGGATATCATCCATAAGATTTGTTCTGAACTCATCACCGAGCACCAAAAGGAGACTGCTAAACTCAAAGACGAAGTCCTCTCACTCTACCAAACAACCAACAAACTGCAAGCACAGTTCTATGATGTTCAAAATCAAAACTGTGAGTATGAGGCTAGGTTTAAACGCATAAGTGCTACTGCAAGTTCCAGGATGTTGGAAACCACGATGTCCTTTGTTGATGGGAAGCCCTTACCCTGGAAGACGGACGAAGATGAGAGGATACCACCACCACCAAAGGAGTAATTCGTGATCAGGTTTGGCATCCCCTTGGTTTGTTCCAAGCTTGGGGGAGTGCCGCGGTATCACATCACTATCTTCTATCTTTTTACCTTATTAGTAAAGTCATATCATGAATAGAGAAGTTATTATGTAGGATGGTTTGCATTATGGAAGTGTCCCCTCTCTTGTTAGATATGTATCCCTTGGTGTGAGTTGTCGTTATGGAATATTAATGAGAAGTTCTATCATTTACTCTTTTGCATAGCTTATATTAGTTTTCAATTCGTGGTTATATGATGGATCGTGTTGTTATTATTGGTATCACTTTGGGATCATTGAGTTAATTTAGTTGGTTTTGGCAAACCTGGCTCGGTCAGTAGCAACACTATTTTTGAGAGTTGAAAGAAAAAAGATAAAAGTACTCTAAAGAAATATAATTTCATCATCTTTCTTTCTTGATTTGCTCATAAGTTTAGTATTCTCTAGTTAAGATCGTTTGTGCTTCCAAGGAAGATTGCATGTTTGTTTTTATCACTTGTATGTTTGTTGTTTCCTTCAACTCTTGTACTTTCTACCCAGCCTTGCTAGCCAAAAACCTCTACTGAGAGGGAATTCTTCTCGTGCATCCACTCCTTAAAACCAAAACCTTTGCCATTTGTGTCCACCATACCTACCTATTTGCATTATTGCTATTCCAAGTAAATTCCTATTTTATCTACCTCCCAAATTAAACTTGTTATGTGAAAATTAGTGATTAAAGCTCTCATGAACTTGATGGCACACTTTAATTTTCTTGCATTTAATAACTTGAACCATTGGGTCCTTCTTTGTTGCGTATATGCTTGCGCTTTATGAGTTGAAGTTAGCAGAATCATGTATCATGGGGAATGCTTTCAACATTGCATTGGTACTTTGTACCTAGTTGATATCATGTTCTTTTTCTTATGGATCTCGGCGGTGTGAAATAAAAGTGGACCTTGTAAGATCATGGAGTTTATATGTGTGTTAGAGAAACGCCTGGGCCGCTAGCCTAAGCCATGCCTAATCATGGTGGAAACTTGCAGCATAACTATAGTGAGCATTCTATGAAGCATCCTCAATAAAAATCTATGCAAATAGCAAATAAAAAGATCGCTGAGATGCTCATTGTCTGCTTGCCTTGTCATTTTGATTATGGGATAGCTCCTGTGTCATGTGCAAGGTGTACCCCGTTGGCGGTTCTCAATGATACGCATGTATTTACAATGACAAGAGCTTGCCCGTGACTGAAGTTGAGTAGCATGAGGTTCGGTACTCATAAGTAAGGGGCATGAGGTTTGCACTTATAACTTGTCAAGCATATCCTCTTAGTTGTGTCACTTTAACCTTAATTACCTAAATATTCCTATGATAGGGGCAATGAGAGCTGAAAGCTAGTAAGTATCATAATTTTTGGGAGCTCTTTATGAGACTTGCAATCCCTACTTCCCTCTGTGAAGGGCCTTTCTTTTACTTTGTAGTTGAGTCAGTAAACCTATTCCCTTTTGTCTCAGCAAGTATTTTGAGTTGTTGTGTTTCATTCATTCATATGATGATTTATTCAATCATGTTTCTTATGTTCCTTGTTTTGCACTTTGCTCTTATCTTGATGTTTACTACTTTGAAAGCTATCATTGAAAACCAGTTATTTGTGAACTCCAGCAATTTATCAACTATTCTTCGACCAAGAGCTAAGTTTGCCATTACCAATTATGATTTGCTTCATGTATCTTTATTGTGTTTCCTTTACTCATTGCAAGTAAGTTATATAATAGTGAGTTGTCTTCTATTATGATCTATGTATTTGATGAATGTGATGCTTCTTGTCCATATTCTTTTATCAACTCTTCACTCCATAAACAGGCCATGTTTATTGAGCTCAGTTTCTCTTGGGGACAAGCGAAGTCTAAGCTTGGGGGGAGTTGGTACGTCCATTTTGCATCGCTATTCTATGTCATAATTCAATATTATTCATTGATATATTTCGTATTGAGAGGTGATACTTATGTTATTTCATATGTTTTTGCATGGTTGATGACTTTTGGAGCATGGACCGCTGCAGTCAGGATTCTGATGGAAAAGGTGCTGTTTGGAGGCAAAATTTGTCAAGATCAGAAAATCCAGAAAAATATACGGAAAATCCTATTTTTCCAGAAGATGAAGGAAGCCAGAAGGGGGGCTGGAGATGGGCCACAGGGGGCCCACACCACCCCTGGCGTGGGCAGCCCTAGGTCGTGCCAGCAGGTGGTGTGGCCACCCTGGCCCACTCCAGGCTCTCCCCTCTGGCGTATATCATCCTCCCGAAACCCTAAGACTCGGAGAGCGACCAAAGAAAGATTTCGCCGCCTCTGCGGGGCAGAAAACACCGAGAGAGAAAGATCTCTCCGGCAGACGGATTTCTGCCAGAGGAATTCCTTCCCGGAGAGGGAAGATCGTCGCCATCAACACCACCATCAAGCTGGACTTCATCGGGATCATCATCAACATCATCACCACCATCATCACCATCATCACCCTCATCACCGTCTCCATATTGCTGTAACAATTGAGTTGAATCTTGCACTAGTTCTTAGGGGAAACTTTCCCGGTGTTGATTACTCTTTGTAATTGATGCTATTGAGTGAACCATTGAATTATTGTTTATGTTCAGATTGTTATACGTCATTATTCCATCTCTGATCATGATCCATATGATGTCTTGTGAGTAGTTCGTTTTGTTCTTGAGGACATGGGAGAAGTCATGTTGTTAGTAGTGGACTTGTGTTGAGAAAGATTCGATAGTTTGATATTTAAGTTGTGGTGTACTTCTTCTAGTGGTGTCATGTGAACGTCGACTACATGACACTTCACCTATATGGGCCTAGGGGAATGCATTGTGTATTTGGCTACTAATCGTAGGGGTTGCCGGAGTGACAGAAACCTGAACCTCCGTTAGGAAACCATTGCACAAGGGACGTAAGGGTCTTAGTGTTTAAAGATGTGGTTATGTTTCTACCTTAATTACTTTCTTGTACTTACAGATGTTTGCAAGGGGTATAATCACAAGTATGTATTAGTCCTAGGAAGGTCGATACATTAGCACATGTTCACCCACACAACACTTAGCAAGCTAAAGAAGATTAATCAACTATATGAAGCAAAAGCACTTGACAGTCTTCCCATGTGTCCTCGAGACCGTTTGGTCATCTTAAGAAATACAACCGGCTTGTCGTTTGCTGCATAAAGGATTGTGCCACTTGCTGCATTTATTCCTACTGTCGTTTGTTTACTCATACTTTGTTTACTTGCTTTATCAAAAACCCCTAAAAATCCGTTTGCTAAGTATTTGCAAAGAATTCCTGATCCATACCACTAGCCAGCACCTTCTGCTCCTCGTTGGGTTCGACACTCTTACTTATCAAAAATACTGCGATACAGGGTCATCATGTAGCAAGGTAGATCTTTTAACTTTAAATATAACTCATCACTTTGACACACATGGGGAGAGCAGAGATCTATTAAAGCACTTGAGTAGCAAGGTAGATCTACTTGATTACAAAGCTCAGGATCACAATATGATCATGCATAGAGAGATAAATGAACACATATCTACCGGTAGAACCCTTAGCCTCGAGGAAGAACTACTCCCTCATCATCATGGGAATCAGCAACGACGATGGAGATTGTGGTGGAGATCGATAAAGATGGATCCGGGGGCACTTCCCCGTCCCGGCAGGGTGCCGGAACAGAGACTTTCTGTCCCCCGAATCTCCCCTTCGGTGGCGGTGGTGATGCGGAACTTTTCATGGCAGGAGGCTGGATTATTTAGGGTTTACTCATCAGGAGGGTTCTTATAGGCGAAGAGGTGATGTCAGAGGGTGGACCAGGGACCCACACCACCTGGTGGCATGGCCAGGGGGACCCGCGCCACCACATGGTGTGGCCAGCCCCTGGCCCCTCTCCGTCTCGTCTTCTGGCTCCATGATTCTTCCGGTAAAATATCGACTTTGGCTTTTGTTCGGTCCAATCCCGAGAATATTCATTTTCTGGCTTTTCTAGAACCAAAAATAGAAGAAAACAGGCAACTGGCACTGTGGCATCTTGTTAATAGGTTAGTTCCAGAAAATGTGTAAAAGTATCTCAAAATGTAGACAAAACATAAGAAAGTAGATACTAAACAAGCATGGAACATCAAAAATTATAGATACATTTACGACGTATCAACATCCCCAAGATTAACTCCTGCTCGTCCTCGAGTAGGTAAGTGATAAAAAGAAGAATAATTTTTTAGGTGACATGCACCATCACAATATCAAACCATTTGCAAGCATTGAAAGCTGGGATCAAAGTACTCTAAACATGAGCATGAAAGATGAAGTTCTAACAATAAGACATAGTGACTATGCATGCAACATGAAAGGATACAAACAAAGATCATGAATAACAATGCATCGAAAGACGTTTGTGTGTTTCACATATAGAAAACATAGCATAGTGGCATTTAGCTTGTCCCTCATGGAGTAGCAAAACATAAATGCATACCACACCTTCAAAGTTCATAAGGGTGACTAGATACAAATAGTTCAAGAACAAGCAATATCAACATTATGAATCAATCAATAAGTTTTGGGACAATGCACATAGAACTAAGAATGACAACTATGCTCTCTTAATTGGTGCCTAAGGATAGAAGGTGGAGACTCAATATAAAAGTGGAAGAAAGGCCTTCATAGAAGGAAGCAGGGATTCAAGTCTTCCAAAAATTATGGTACTTGTTAGCTTTCAGCTCTCATTGACCCTATCATAAGCATCTTGAAGTGATTAAGGTTAAAGTGAACAAACTATGGAGTATATGATTGACAAAGTATAAGTTGGCAATCTCATGTCCCTTGAATACGAGGGCCGCTCCTCATGCTACTCAAGTTTAGTTACCAGTAAGTTCTTGTCATAGTAAGTACATGTGTATCATAGAGAACCGCCAACGGGGTACCCCTTGCCTGATGATATGGAAGAATCCCCATATCAAAATGACAAGGCAAGCAGACAATAAGCATCTCAACATCTTCTTATTTACCATGGTAAAATGGTGCTTTTTTCTCTCTTTACTCTTTTCTCATCTTTTTTTTCTCAATCTCTATCTCTTTTTTATAAGAAGAATGCTTCATAGATTGCTCATTATATTTACGCTGCAGGTTTCCACCATGATAAGGCATGGATTAGACCAGCCGCTCAGGCGTTTCTCTAACACACATATAACTCCATGGACTTACAAGCTCCCCTTTCATTTCACACCTACGACATCCATAAACAAAAGAACATGATATCAATTGGGTACAATGTACAAGTGCAATGTTGAAAGTGTTCCCCATGACAGCATGGTTCTGCTAAGCCCCAACATATAAGTGCAAGCATATACAACACAGATGACACAATTGTTCAAGTTTATTAGGGGCAAGAAAAGTAAAGTGTGCCATCAAGTTCGTGAGAGCTTTAATCACTAAATTTCACATAACAAGTTTAATTCGGAAGGTAGATAAAAGCATGAATATACTTGGAATAGAAAATGCTAATAGGTAGGTATGGTGGACTCTTTGGAATAACTTGGTTTTATTTGGAGTTGGATGCATGAGTGGAACTCATACTTGGTATGGAGGCTAGCAAAAGACTGGGAGCGACCAACTAAGAGAGCAATAATGGCCATAATCATGCAGAGCGACAAAACATTATTAATTAAAGCATAAAGTGATATTACAAGTCGAAAACTAAAGGATCATAGAGGCTATGGTGACTTGGTATAGTCTTAACATGGTGTGAGCATGCGCCAAGTCAACCCAAATAAAGCATCAAAGGAGAATACCACAATACTATGCTTTTATATGCTAAAACAACGCACGATTCTTTCAAGGCACATTAAGCAATCTCAATTGTTTATAACAAGTCATGATATAGCAATAAGTACTAAGCATAAGGTCAAAGCAACATCTAGAATGACATGATAAAGTCTAAGCCACAGTCAAAACAAGCTCCCTTTTGTACCACTAAAGCATGAAGCTTTCTACTCTCTTCCAACACCAATCGACTTATTTGAAAGAACTCACAAAGATAATAATAAATAAATATCAATGAGCTTGTCTCACAAATACAAAAGGAAGAACTAAAAAGTTCTAAGCTGAAAGCACAAGAAAACTAAGGCTAAACACAGTGCTAGTAAAAGAGAACACACACAAAACAATAAGAATGAAAACTAGAGTGTTCTAAACAATGAAAGCAGAGTGTGTCTCTCTCCAAAAGAAGTGCTGGGATCCAAACAACTTATTGCAGCAAACAAAGCAAAATAAAACTAAAAACAAAAACAAATACGCTCCAAGAACAACACAACTGTGCATGAAAAAATAAAAACGAAGTGTCTAGAAAGACCTGAGATTTTTATTGATGAAGAAGGGGATGCCTTTGGCATACCCAAGCTTTAACGCTTGTACCTCTTGAATATTTCTTGGGGTGACACGGGTGGCATCCCCAAGATTGATATTTTGTCCATTCTTCATCTCATTACATCATTCTTTCCCTACACCTGAAAATTTCCTTCATACAAAACTTCACACAATCTTCATTAGCAACATTAGTGCATTCAAAAGATATTAAACCTCTGGGGTTTAGTTTAAACAGCAACAATTTCATTAAAAACACAAGCTACTGTATAAATTCCCTGAAAAATCTCAATTCTCCAAAAAGAACCCAAAAAGAAATCGATAAAGAGGCAAATGCAAATAATAGCAGAAATCTGGCAAAACAGACCACCAGGTGAAAACCCATTTTTTCAAAGACCTTCTGTTGCTCAAATCGAAAAGTGTTGAACTAACGAAAGTTGGATAACAACTAGGGGCAGAAGCACAAACAATCACACATCAAACCAACGTACGGAGATTTTTTAAGAATTTTTACAGCGAAGCACAAAAATCTGTTTCGGGACAATAACTTTCCCAAGCATTACTTCTCTCTAATTAGAGGTTACTCTTGGCACAAAAACCACACAAAAATGATAAGGAGAGGTTATTACAGAGGTAATAACTTCCAAGACTCAACTAAAACTTTTGGGTTATCTCCCAATAAGTACTTTTATTTAACGCCTTTAAGTTAGGCATGATAATTTCAATGATGCTCACATAAGAAATATGAATTTAGAGTAAAAGAGAGCATCAAGAAGCAAATATAAAACACATTTGAGTCTAACCCACTTCCTATGAAAAATAATCTTGTAAATAAACAAGTCATAAAAGCACAAAGCAACAAGCATAGGAAAGCAAAACAAGTGCAACTTCAAAATTTTCAACATAAAGAGGGGAAACTTAATATTGTTGAGACACATAAAACCATGTTTCCCTCTCTCATAATAACTTTCAGTAGCATCATGAATAAAATTGACAATATAAGTATCACATAAAACATTCTTATCATGAGCCACATGCATAAAATAATTATTACTCTCCCTATAAGCATAGTCATTCTTATTCTCCTCAATAGCTATCATTATTATTCTCATCACTATAATCATCAAATATAGGAGGCATATTGTAATCATAATTAATTTTCTCCTCAATAGTAGGTGGACTGAAAATATCATATTCATCATTGTAATCATCATATATTGGAGGTATAGTATCATCAAAGTAAATTTTCTCCTCCGTGTTTGGGGGACTAAACATATCATACTCATCAAAGCCAGCTGCCCCAAGCTTAGAATTTTCCATAGAATTAGAAATAATGTTGTTCAAAGAATTCATACTAATAACATTGCTATTACCACACAAATAAAGTTCCATAGGTTTTTAAATTTTCTCTTCAAACACTTCATATCCTAACTCAAGATAAATACTATAAAGCTCTCTAATTTTTTTTCCATTAAGCCTAACTAGTGAAAATAAAAACAAGAAATAAAAAGATATAATTGCAGAATCTAAAGGAAATAACTTCGAGCAATCACACACTAGAAACAACACTAGAAGATAGCTTAGTAGCTAGAGGATGTGAGTAACTTTTACCTTACCTCCCCGGCAACGGTGCCGGAAAATAGCTTGATGTCTACGCACTTCTATTCTTGTAGACAGTTATTGGGCCTCCAAGTGCAAAGGTTTGTAGAACAGCAACAATTTCCCTTAAGTGGATTACCCAAGGTTTATCAAACTCTAGGAGGAAGTGGTCAAAGGTATCCCTCTCAAGCAACCCTGCAATCAAGATACAAGAAGTCTCTCGTGTCTCCAACACACCCAATACACTTGTCAGCTGTATAGGTGCACTAGTTTGGCGAAGAGATAGTGAAATACAAGTGGTATGGATAATTATAAGTGGTAACGGTGCCAGAAAATAGCTTTGATAGCGCGTGGTTGACGGGTAGGAAGAGACTAAAGGCAATCTGAAATAAAGATAGAAGCAAGAAAACATGTAACAGATCGCAAACGGTGTTTCAATGCTTAGAAACAAGTCCTAGGGATCATACTTTTGCTAGTGAACACTCTCATATAAATATCTTCTCTTCATGATACTACTCTGAACTACTCACCGGTTGGACACTCTAATCCACGGTAGGGCTACAACATCACACCTCAAAGTTTGCTTTCCCCATCTAGATAACCCCACACTGTCACCTTGAGCTCTAGATGGTTCCAACAAACACCACAATTTCATAGAAACATCCAACTCCAAATATAACTCATAAAAACTATTTGTAATCTCTAGCCTAAGTACGGCCATGGTGTGCACGCTGTCACTTTGACACATATGGGGAGAGCAGAGATCTATGAAAGCACTTGAGTAGCAAGGTAGATATACTTGATTACAAAGCTCATGATCACAATATGATCATGCATAGAGGGAGAGATGAAGACATAGCTACCGGTAGAATCCTTAGCCTCGAGGAAGAACTACTCCCTCATCATCATGGGAATCAGCAACGATGATGGAGATGGTGGTGGAGATCGATGGAGATGGTTCCGGGGGCACTTGCCCGTCCCGGCGGGGTGCCGGAACAGAGACTTTCTGTCCCCTGAATCTCCCCTTCGGTGGCGGTGGCGCTGTGGAACTTTTCGTGGCGGGAGGCTGGATTATTTAGGGTTTACTCATCGGGAGGCTTCTTATAGGCGAAGAGGCGATGTCAGAGGGTGGACTAGGTACCCACAGCACCTAGTGGCGCGGCTAGGGGGACCCGCGCCACCACATGGTGTGGCCAGCCCTGGCCCCTCTCCGTCTCGTCTTCTGGATCCATGAGTTTTCCGGTAAAATATTGACTTTGGCTTTTGTCTGGTCCAAATCTGAGAATATTCATTTTCTGGCTTTTCTGGAACCAAAAATAGAAGAAAACAGGTAACTGACATTGTGGCATCTTGTTAATAGGTTAGTTCCAAAAAAAAATTTAAAAGTATCTCAAAATGTATACAAAACATAAGAAAGTAGATACTAAACAAGAATGGAACATCAAAAATTATAGATACGTTTACGACGTATCATAGATCTCTCTTGTTTGTGCTTGGTTAGGTCATAGGATGATGTAAAACCATGTTAGTGGACATGTTGTGACAAGATCTACCCCGGTTTCACTGGAATGGGGAGTTTCCCCTAATAGTCACATTGCAGACACTTTGTTTTTAGGGGACAACCCATGTCTGCGAAGGGGTCGCACTTGGGAACCAGGTTTTGGAGCTTTGAGCATGCCACCACACTTTATTATACATTCCAGGGTCACATGCATGGTTTGGAGGTGTTCCGATGCCCCGGAGCGTGGTTTCCTTCAAAACCCTGATCCGCGGGCCCCGGATCGTCCACCCCCTAGAGTTTCTTCTAACACGGGTAGCTCGGTGTAGCTCTCTCTTTGTTTTGTGATTGGTTAGGTCATAGGATGATGTAAAACCATGTTTGGGAACATGTTGTGACAAGAAACACCCCGGTTTCACTGGAAAGGCTAAGTTTCCCCCTAATAGTCAGATTGCAAATAGATCGTTTTTAGGGGACATCGCATGTCTGAGAAGGGGGTCACGCTTGGGAACCAGGTTTTGGAGGTTTGATCATGCCACCACACTTTATTACACATGATAAGGTCACATGCATGGTTTGGAGGTGTTCCGATGCCCCGAAGCGCTTCTTCCTATGAAACCCTGATCCGCTGGCCCCAGATCGTCTACCCCCTAGACTTTTTCTGACATGGGTAGCCCGGTGTAGCTCTCTCTTGTTTTGGGCTTGGTTAGGTCATAGGATGATGTAAAACCATGTTTGTGAACATGTTGTGACAAGAAACACCCCAGTTTCACCTGAACGGGGAGTTTCCCCTAATAGTCAGATTGTAGATAGTTCGTTTTTAGGAGACAACGCATGTCTGCAAAAGGGGTACGCTTTGGAACCAGATTTAGGAGGTTTGAGCATGCCACCACACTTTATTACACATGCTAGGGTCACATGCATGGTTTGGAGGTGTTCCGATGCCCTAGAGCGTGCTTTCCTTCGAAACCTTGATCCGCGGGCCCCGGATTTGTCCCAAAGGGTGCTACGCTGCCGTGTCATGTCTAGCAGAGGCACACGGCAAAGGAAGCACATGTCACACAGCCATGCGCTGCTGGGAGGGCCTTTGTCGTGTTAGGTTTAGCAGAGGCACATGGCAAAGGGAGGTACGATGCCGTGTGGTGCCTGGCACAGGCACACGGCAAAGGGTTGTATGTTGTCGTGTGGTACCTCCCGTAGGACACACGGCACAGGAAGACCACACAGCAACAACGGGACACACGGCAAAGCAGCTGCACACGGCAAAGATGAAGAGCACACGACAAAGCGAACACATGGCAAAGGCTTGCTGGCTCCGTTAAACAGACGGAATCATCAAGTAGCTTTACTTTGCCGTGTCTGCGTGTAAGACACATAGCAAAAGCTTTGCCATGTTTTACTAAGAATACACACGGCAAAGGGCCTTTGCTGTCCCGGATGCTGCCTTGTGACTTTTGCCGTGTGTATACACATGGCAAAGCCTTTGCTGTGTTCCTGGTGAACGTTTCTTCGGTAGTGATAGATTCATCCAATTTTTAACAAATCTAAGATATCTATTTTGTGACGGAGGGAGTAGATTTTATCTCAGAAGTTGTAGAGATTGCTTACCATACTAACGCTTTTGCTATTCATATGCATGTGGAATTGTTGACAGAAATCCGAATCACTTGAAGGCTTATCTATATTTTCACTACCTGATCACTTACTTTCGTACTACTGATGGAGTATGATATTTGGATCGCTTGAATGATTACTAGTTCATTTTTGGTATATTGATCTTTTGGACAATCGCTATTAGAAATATATGCCAGTGTAGTTTGCAAAGCTAGCATGCATAGCTGCCCGGGAAGAACTTCTGGACAGGCGTATGGTAACATGAAGAAATATCTATCAGCCACCGTAACACGCAGAAACTAAAGTGGGTTTAGGTGGCAAAGTAGACACCGTGGAACCTGGACAGTTTGAATGGGCACAAACAAAACATCCCATCTACTCCCTCCTATCCATATTACTTGTCGCCAAAATAAATGTATCTGGACATGTTTTAGTGATAGATACATCCAATTCAGCAATAACTAATATGGATCGGAGGTAGTAGTTTATTTGGGCATAGGTAGAAAGTTGGTGGGCCACCATGGACGTGCACACTTTACAGGATGACGCAAAACACAACAGTTCAGCATTTGCATCGTGAGAGTCAGCTTCCATGGCGAGAGGCAACTTCTAGGACTTTTCTTCTACTCCCTCCGTCCCAAAATAGTTTTTGTCGTAAGTTTTTCAAAATTTGGACGTATGTAGACACTATTTAGTATAGATACATCCAAATTTAAACAAATTTACGACATGTATTGTGGGACGGAGGGTGACGAGGGGTAACCTCGGCAATATCCATGGTTATGGACATAGGGTTTCGTAGAAAAGAGAACCCTTGAGATTTCATCAGCTGATCAGACAAACAAGGGAGTCGAAGTTGCCTGATTGCTTAAGAACAAATCAATTACAGATCGCTCAAAGCTTATTTCGGTACCTCTCTATTAAATCCTCCCAACCTTTATATAATAGCGTGGGTCCCGGGGCCGTATACAGATAGGTTACAAGTTACAATTACAACACTAATACAATGTTGGTTTCTACTCTTTTCTTATCTAGTAAGACATGCCTTCCGTCGGATGTTTCTTGGGCCTTCCTTGGTTCTTCTTGGGCCTTGTGGGGTGTAAGCTTTTATATAACCAAGATAGCTAATCATAATACATACCCATGTCAAGAGGCCCCAAGACTCCATCCGAATTGTAGATTCGGGTTGAGTCTCAAAGGAAATGTGAGCCAAAGTTTTTATTTATAATGTATTATTATTTGACTGTCATAGGGATATGGTACAACGGGTCTGATGCACCCAACGGATCAGGAATCAGTCAATTGCTCCTGGGAAAAAACACCCTGAACCTACATCAAATTGAAGTTCCCGGGCTTGAACTCGGTATTTGCTGGCGTATTTAGTTGAGCCGTTGAGGTCTTATCGAATACTGAATTCTAGTACTATTATTTCAGGCACCCAACACGCCTGTCGGGATTTTTCATCATATCGTTGATATGGATAATTTACTGACAGAGCGTATTCATGTGCGGTTACTAGGCCACACAGGACAAATCTGGGGGTCTTACCTTCATTTCATGGACACAACATTCAGACTTTTATCGCGTTAGGCGCTTTCCGAGGATTTTTTGAATTTTATCGACTGCCTTGTTTGGCTATTGAAATAATTGAAGTTGCTAGTTTTCTCGGATATTGTATAGGCGCTCCCGATGGGAGTAACCATCTGAGGATACAAAGATGTAATACCCATAATTTCATATGTTTTTCGACCTTGTTTGGAGTTTTTTGTTTTATCGTGTGCGCTTTTAACGCATCCTTCGGGTCTTGCTGGACTATACTGTTTCTATCAGGTGCCCGACAATGCTCCTGATGGGAGTAGCCCCTCGAGGCTATGTTCGGACACTTGCATCAGGACATAGGCTCATAATTTAAACCCACTTCCTTCCTTCATATCCGCCACCTTAATACTTTCTATTCAATATTAAAAAAAGCAAAAGTACATATTTTGGCGTAGTTTCCTAGCCGTTGGCCTTATTCAATGTAAATTACAGGAAAAAACCTTAAGCATAGAAGCGTCGCAGTTGTGCAACATTCCATGGGTTGGAGTACTTGACTCCTGTTTTCTTATCTTAAAGCCGATATGCTCCACCAAGGATTACTTCTGTGATGATCTAAGGCCCTTCCCATGGCGATTCCAATTTTGATTGGCCTTCTTGTTTAAGGCGAAGGACCAGATCCCCTACAACGAAGAACCTGGGATGCAGTCAACGACTGTGGTAGTTGCATAGATTCTGATGATATATGGTTACTCTTTCTAGCACAACATTTCGAGCTTCATCGAGGGCATCAACATTATCTTCAAGTGCTTCCTTGGATGCTTCTTCTTCATATTCTGTGACCCTGGGAGACTCATGATCTACTTCGACTAGAAGAACAGCCTCTGCGCTGTGGACTGGAAAGAAAGGTGTTTCTTGTGATGCATTATTTGGGGTGGTACGCAGGATCCATGGGATGGAGGGAAACTCATCTAGCCAAGCTCCTTTAGCTGTATCGAGTGGCGTCAGCAGTATTTTCTTGATGCCATTGGTTACGAGGCCGTTGGCTTTTTCCACCTGACCATTGGTTTGTGGGTGGGCAACTGAAGCGTAGCTTACTTTTATACCCATCTCCTTGCAATATTCTTTGAACTCATTGCAATTAAAGTTAGTGACGTTGTCTGTAATAATGCTATTTGGTACTCCAAATCTGAACAATATTGACTTGATGAAATTCACAATTGAAGTTCCATCTTGACTTGTGACGGGCATTGCTTCGATCCACTTTGTAAATTTGTCGACTGCTACTAGAAGTAAGACGTGTCCTCCTGGCGATGATTTATGGAGTTTACCCACCATATCAAGTCCCCATTGAGCAAATGGCTAGGCGAGAGTTATGGGGTTTAGTTCTACGGTGGGTGCATTGGGTTTTGTTGCAAATCGTTGACACGCTTCGCATATTCGTACGATGTCCTTCACATCCTGTACTGATGTAAGACATCCTCTCATCATGTATGCCACATATGGATGCATCCATGTGTGTTCTATTAACAAGACCTCGTCGGGTTCCAGTTCTTCTTCAAGGGCGTCTACCTCACTTTCAGCTGCGTGCGCAGCCCCGAGTCGCCTTCGATTTGACCTTCTTGTGTTTTTGGTGCTATGACCTCAGAGACCCTTTTGGATTTGATGGAATGTTCCATTATCTCTTCCCAAAAAACTCCGGGTGGTACTAGTAAACAAACAGATATGATGTTTGCCAAATTATTAGCTTCCATGTTGCTTGCCCTGCCTATGTGTGATACTTCGCATCCGTCAAACTGGGCTTCCATGATATTGTACATATCCCGATAAGAGATCGTGTTATCTTTGACGGTGTCACATTTTTTCATGGCTTGTTGTGCGACAAGGTTGGAGTCGCCAAATATTTTTAGGCAAGTCGCACTGTAGGCTTTGGCCATGCGCATGTCGTGAAACAGGGCCTCATATTCGGCTCCATTGTTTGACGCATTTCCGAAGATCATCCTAAGTATGTAGCACATTTTGTCTCCTTGTGGTAACACCAGTATAACGCCTACTCATGCTCCTTCTGTTCTCTTGGAGCCAACGAAGTACATTGTCCAAGCCCTGGAGAGGTCTGGCAGACCCTCATATTGTAGTTCTATACACTCAGTGATAAATTCGGTCCAAACCTATGACTTAAATTGTTTTATGCTTCTCGTACGTGATGTCTTGAGGGGATAACTCGATTCCCCATAGAGAGAGGCGTCTCGTGGCTTCTAGATTGTTGAGTATATTGGAACGAGGTGCTTCATTGACTAATATGATCAGGTGCTCCAAAAAATAGTGACGTAACTTGCGTGTTGTCATAAAGACCATATATGCTAACTTCTGGTAGTGTGGATACCTTTGTCTGGATAGGGAGAGAACCTCACTTAGGAAATAAACTGGTCTCTGAACTCCATGAGTTTTTCCCTCTTCTGGTCGTTCACTTGATTAGTAGCTGCAAAGTACCATAGTAGTGATTCTTTTTCTCTTGGTGACATGATGATAGGGGACGTCGAGAGTGTTTTCTTGAGGCTTTCTAAAGCTCTCTGAGTTTCATCCGCCCACTCAAATTTTTCTGATTTTTTCATGAGTGCGTAGAATGGTAGCGCTTTCTCGCTCAGGCGAGCTATAAATCGACTGAGTGTCGCGACTCGTTCATCCAATTGTTGTACGTCTCAAAGATTCAGTGGCTTGTTTAGCGTAAGGATTGCCTGTATTTTCTCTGGATTTTCTTCTATTACTCTTGCCGATACAAGGTAACCGAGGAGTTGCCCCACAGGGACTCCAAAGGAGTACTTTGTTGGGTTTAGTTTAATGCAGTATTTTTCGAGGTTATCAAATGTTTCACGAAGATTATTGATAAAGGTCAACCCTGGCTTTGTTGTGACAATGTCATCATCGATATATTTTGTTCCAATTTGACTTGCAAGGAAACTCTGCATCATCCGTTGATATGTGGCACCCGCACTTTTGAGTCCGAAGGGCATTGTGGTCTAGAAAAATATGCCATTTGTGTTATAAATGTTGTTTTATCCTGATCTTCCTCCTTCATTCGAATTTGGTGATACCTTGAGTATGCTTCTAAAAAGGAAAGATGTTCGCACCCTGTGGTTGCATTGATAATTTGATCAGTTCGTGGTAGTGGGAAGTGATCCTTTGGATAAGGTTTGTTCAGCGCAGTGAAGTCAATGCACATGCTTAATTATTTTGTGTTTTTCTTTGGGACGCATACCGGACTAGCAAGGCACACTGCTTTCTTGATTTCTTTGATGAATTTAGCATCCATTAGGCGATGGATGTTTTTCCAATGGCCATGTGTTTGGGCTCTACAAAACGACGGAGTGACTGTTTTACCAGCTTGGCTTCGGGATTTAAATTAATTGCATGCTCAGTGAGTTCCCTGGGGATTCCTAGCATGTCAGGCAGTAACCATACAAAAATCTCCTAGCGCTCACAGAGCAACTCGATGAGCGCGCCTTCCTATGCGGGACCAAGGTTGGAAGCCACAAAGGCCGTCTCCTTCGGGTCCATAGGGTGGACTTGGACTTCCTTTGTATCTTTTATAGTGTCGAAAGCTTGATCAAGGTTGACCCGTGTTGTTCTCAGAGGCTCTATGTCTGTTGAGATTTTTAATTGATGGAATTCTGTTTCCATCCCGAAAGATTCAGATATTTTGTTGAATTCCCAATCACAATTGTCGGATCGGGTGAAGCTACCTCTTACGGTTATGATTCCTTTTGGTGCTAGAATTTTCATTACCATATACGCATAGTGTGGTACTGTCATGAACCGAGTAAAAGCTGGACGCCCCAGGATCGCATGGTATTGTGACAACCAGTCGATGATTTCAAACTCGAGCTTCTCACGCCTGAAAATTTCTCTTGATCTAAAGACAATAGCAAGAATAAATTTTACGTAAAGGAGTTTTGGCTTTACCTAGGACTATGCCGTGGAAGGATGTGTCTGTTGGGGCCAAATTTGTCAGAGAGTAGTTCATTGCTTACAGGGTCTTAGCATAGGTTAAGTTGATACTGCTTCCTGCGTCCATGAATACGTTGCTCATGTCTCATAAAAAGCTTCCAAAAATTATGGTACTTATTAGCTTTCAGCTCTCATTGCCCCTATCATAAGCATCTTTAGGTGATTAAGGTTATAGTGATCAAATATGAGGATATGCTTGACAAGTTATAAGCTGAAAATCTCATGCCCCTTATAATTACGAAGACCGTTCCTCATTCTACTCAAGTTTGGTTACAAGTAAGTTCTTGTCATTGTAAGTACATGTGTATCATAGAGAACCACCAACGGGGTACCCCTTGCCCGATGATACGGAAGAATCCCCATATCAAAATGACAAGGCAAGCAGACAATGAGAATCTCAGCATCCGTTTATTTCCTATTTGCATATGCTTCTTTTTTATTTTATTTTTCTTTTTTTCTTTCCTATTTGCATAGGCTTCTTTTTTATAGAGGATGCTTCATAGATTGCTCACTATGGTTACACTACAGGTTTCCAGCATGATTAGGCATGGCTTAGACCAGCCGCCCAGGCGTTTCTCTAACATATATATGAACTCCATGAGCCTTACAAGCTCCCCTTTCATTTCATACCGCCAGGATCCATAAGCAAAATAACAGGATATCAACTAAATAAAGTGCAATGTTGAAAGCGTTCCCCATGATAACATGGTTCTGCTAATTCACAACTTACAAAACGCAAGCATATACGCAACATAGATGGGCATAATGGTTCAAGTTTATTAAGTGCAAGAAAAGTAAAGTGTGCCATCAAGTTCGTGAGAGCTTTAATCACTAATTTTCACATAACAAGTTTAATTCGGAAGGTAGATAAAGACATGAATATACTTGGAATAGCAAATGCTAGTAGGTAGGTATGGTGGACTCTTTGGAATAACTTGGTTTTATTTGGAGTTGGATGCATAACTGGAACTCATACTTGGCATGGAGGCTAGCAAAAGACTGGGAGTGACCAACTAAGAGAGCAATAATGGCCATAATCATGCAAAGCAACAAAACATTATTAATTAAAGCATAAAGTGATATTATAAGTCGAAAACTGAATGATCATAGAGGCTATGGTCACTTGGTATAGTATTAACATGGTGTGAGCATGCGCCAAGTCAACCCAAATAAAGCATTAAAGGAGAATACCACAATATTATGCTTTTATATGCTAAAACAACGCATGATTCTTTCAAGGCACATTAAGAAATATCAATTTTTTATAACAAGTCATGCTACAGCAATAATCACTAAGCATAAAGCCAAAACAATATCAAGCATGACATGACAAACCCTAGGCCATAGTCAAAAACAAGACTCCTTTATACCACATATAAGCATGAACTTTCCTACTCTTTCCCAATCCAAACCAACTTATTTGAAAACTAATGTATGCATACGGGGGTCCAACCAATTTATTCAAGCAAACTAAGCAAACGAAAACTAAGAATTAAAATGAAGATGCTCCAAGAACAACACAACTGTGCATGAAACAATAAAAATGAAGTGTTTGGAAGAAAACCTTAGATTTTATTGATGAAGAAGGGGATGCCTTGGGCATCCCCAAGCTTTGACGCTTGTACTTCTTGAATATTTCTTGGGGTGACACGGGTGGCATCCCCAAGCTTGATATTTTGTCCATTCTTCATCTCATTACATCATTCTTTCCCTAGACCTGAAAATTTCCTTCATACAAAACTTCACACAATCTTCATTAGCAACATTAGTGTACCCAAGATAATAAGTCTTTGGGTTCAGTTTCAGCACAAGTAAATCTTCCATTAAAACACAAGATACTGTAGCACTTCCTTTTAAAAGTTCAAGAATTTGGCAAAAACTTAAAGAGAAAGAGATTAAGAGGAAAAATGCAAATAATGGCAGAAATCTGTCAAAACAGACCAGTAGGTAAAAACCAATTTTTTCGAAGACCTTATGTTTCTCAAATAAAAAAATGTTGAACTAACTAAATTTGGATAACAACCTAGGGCAGAAGCACAAAAAATTACAGCTCAAACCAACGTACATAGATTGTTTCCGAATTTTTATAGCGAAGCACAAAAATCTGTTTCGGGACAGCAACTTTCCCAAGTCTTACTTCTCTCTCATTAGAGGTTACTCTTGGCACAAAAAGCACACAAAAAGGATAAGGAGAGGTTATTACATAGGTAAAACTTCCAAGACTTGACAAAATATTCCTAACGAAATTTGGGTTATCTCCCAATAAGTGCTTTTTTCAACGCCTTTGAGCTAGGCATAAGAAGCAAGAATCAAGTATTCTCAAATGAAGAAGCATTAAGAGAAAAAAAAATTTAATAGGAGAGGCAAAAGGAGTCTTATCTCTCTTCTTTGGGACGTGTTCTATGCCTTTCTTGAATGGGAATTGATATTTAATGGTGCCTTCTTTCA
Source organism: Avena eriantha (assembly GCA_910589775.1). Lineage (NCBI taxonomy): Eukaryota > Viridiplantae > Streptophyta > Magnoliopsida > Poales > Poaceae > Avena > Avena eriantha. The sequence continues at coordinate 104,832,953 of OU342745.1, read as the reverse complement.
TATCAATAATGGCACCAACAGTTCTAAGAAAAGGTCTTCCCAAAATAATAGGACAAGAAGCATTGCATTCAACATCCAAAACATAGAAATCAACGGGGACATAGGCATTCTTAACCATAATAAGAACATCATTAACACTCCCCATGAGTTTCTTTTCAGCATTGTCATCAAGTTGGACTTTTAAATAACAATCTTCCAATGGTGGCAAATCAAGCATTTCATAAATCTTTCTAGGCATAATAGAAACACTACTATCAAGGTCACATAAAGCTTTGGGATCAAAATCATTCACTTTCATATTAATGATGGGTTCCCAACCATCTTCTAATTTCATAGGAATAGAAGTTTTATGTTTTATCTTTTCTTCTTTAATTTTTATGAGAGCATCAGTAATGTGTTTTGTAAAGGCCAAATTCCTAGCGCTAGCATTAGGACTTTTAGAAAGCTTTTGTAGGAACATAATTACTTAAGAGATATTGCAACCATCAAGATCAAAATCATAATTACCATCTAAAGTAGTAGAGCTATTATTTCCTATATTTTGAAGAATTTCAGCATTTTTATTGGAAAAGGTTCCATTGGTTTTAGGCATTGTTTCAAAAGGAATGGGGACTTCATGTGGTTTGCTAGCATCAACATTAGTGGTAGTGATAGTACAAATACTACTAATTCTAGCAATTTCATCCTCTCTTTCCCACTTAGCATGCAATTCAGCTAACAGTCTAACATTTTCATCAATTCTAACTTGTATGGCATTAGTAGCAGCAAAGGGATTTTCTATAGTTCCAGGTTTAGCAGCCATTTTATTAATCAAAGAAGATTGTGCTTCAGACAAACATGAGATATTTCTTTCAGCATTAGAAAGTTTTAATTGCAAACTAGAAATTTCCCTATTTAAACTCTCAAGTTGATGACTAATATTTTTCAAAATAGTAGATTGTTCCTCCATGGTTTTAGTAAATAATTTATTCTATTCATATTGCATTTGCATGAAGTGGATCTTTCAACTTCTAAAATTCTTTCTTCACTAGGCATTCCAGATTTACCATGATAACCATAAGTATTATTAGGAAGATAAGGCCTATAATTGTTATTATCAAAATTATTCATGTAGACATTGTTGCTAAAATTATTATTTCTAATAAAGTTCACATCAACTTTCTCTTCTTGAGCAACCAAAGAGGCTAAGGGAACATGATTTGGATCAATATGAGCTTTCCCATTAACAAGCATAGACATAATAACATCAATGTTATCACTCAAGGAGGAGGTTTCTTCAACATAATTTACCGTTCTTACCTTGTGGATCTCTCTCAGTGTGCCATTCAGAATAGTTAACCATCATATTATCCAAAAGCTTCATTCATGCACCCAAAGTAATGGTCATAAAGGTACCTCCAGCAGCATAATCGAGTAGATTTCTTGAAGAATAATTCAGTCCTACATAAAGGTTTGGATAATCATCCAAGCAGTCAGTCCATGAGTGGGACAATTCTTTACCAAATATTTCATTCTTTCCCAAGCTTGAGCCACATGTTCATTATCAGGTTGTTTAAATTTCATTATTTCACTTCTCATAGATATAATCTTAGCAGGAGGATAGTATTTTCCAATGAAAGCATCTTTGCATTTAGTCCAAGAATCAATACTATTTCTAGTTAGGGATAGCAACCATTTCTTTAGCTTTTCCTCTCAAAGAGAAAGGAGACAATTTAAGCTTAATACTATCTCCATCTATATCCCTATGTTTTTGCATCTCACAAAGTTCAACAAAGTTATTAAGGTGAGCAACGGCATCTTCAATACCAACACCAGAAAATTGTTCTTTCATAACAAGATTGAGCAAAGCAGGTTTAATTCCAAAGAAAGTAGCTTCAGGAACATGTGGAGCAATAGGTGTGCACATGAAATCATTGTTGTTGGTTCTAGGGAAGTCACACAACTTAGTGTTTTCAAGAGTAGTCATTTTTTGTGTTTTTAATAAAGGAAGCAAACTAGAACAACTAATTTTTTGTGTTTTTGATAAAGGAAACAAGCAAACAAAGCAAAAATAAACTAAGCAAAACAAAAAACAAAGTAAAGATATTGGTTATGAAGGACTCCCCTTGCGAAGCTGTCCTTGACTCCACGACAACGGCGCCAGAAAATAGGCTTGATGGCTCAAAATGTTATGAACTTGTTGGGAACCAAGTCGAAGGTATGATGAGCACAACAGCAAATTTTCCCTTAGTGATGAAACCAAGGTATCGAATCAGTAGGAGCAAGGAAACAACCCCAAGGTGTTGTCTTCCAACTTGGAATCCTGCACAACACAACCACATAATTTTGCCCCAACTTACAGTGAGGTTGTCAATCTCACCGGTTTTGCTGAAACAAAGGATTAAACATATTGTGTGGAAGATAGTAATTGCTTGCAGAAAGTAAACAGTAAATAGTAGATTGTAGATTGATGGTAAAAGAATGGCCCGGGGTCCATAGTTCACTAGAGGTGATTCTCCTTAAGATAGATGACATGTTGGGTGAACAAACTACAGCGGGGCAATTGACAAACATCGAGAAAGCATACATGCATATACTAATCATCTAGACTCCTATGAGATTTCAATGGGCATTACAACATTATACATAGACCGTAATCCAACTGCTCTATGACTAATAATCCACCTTCAGGTTATCATCCGAACCCCCTCCAGTTTAAAGTTGCAAGCAATGGATAATTGCATTAAGCAAAGTGTGTAAAGTAAACAATACGATTGTTCTATGAACAAAGGATTGTTGTATTCTCTCTAGTAGCAACAACACATCTAGTACCTTAGAGATTTCTGTCACTTTCCCAGATTACTAGAGGCATGAACCCACTATCGAGCATAAATACTCCATCTTGGAGTTGCTAGCATCTACTTGGCCAAGATAGCTACTAACAATGGAAAGCATGCAAGATCACAAATAACAAAGACATGATAGAATCAATAATCAATCTGAAATAGCATCTCAATATCCATCGGATCCCCGCAAACACAACATGTAAGATTACAAATAGATGATCTTGATCATGAACGAAGCTCACAAGATCTAAACATGGTAGCACAAAGGAGGAGAACCAACCATCTAGCTACTACATGGACCCATAGTCCAGGGATGAACTATTCATGCATCACACTAGAGGCAGGCATGGTGATGAAGAAAGCCTCTAGGGTGATCTCTCCCATCCGGCGGGGTGCCGGGAAGAGTTTCAGATCTCTCCCGATCTAGGGATGGAGATGGCAGCGGCTATATACTCTTTCGTGGAATTTTGATCGGGTACTTAGAGTTTTCGTCCCAAGGGGCTTTTATAGGCAGAAGGGCTAGGTCGGTGGAGCACTAGGGGGCTCACACCTGGTGGTGGCGCGGCTAGGGCTGGCTGCGCCATCCTAGGGTGTGGCCGCCCTGGTTGCCCGCTTCGTCTCCCCTCCAGACTCCATGTTGCTTCGGGTAAAATATTGACTTTGGCTTTTGTCCGGTCCAATTCCGAGAATATTTCCTTACTAGTTTTTCTAAAACCAAAAACAGCAGAAAACAGGCAAGTGGCACTGTGGCATCTTGTTAATAGGTTAGTTCCAGAAAATGTGTAAAAATACTCCAAAGTGTGGACAAAACATAAGAAAGTAGATATAAAACAAGCATGGAACATCAAAAATTATAGATACATTTGCAACATATCAACGCCCTTTTTGGATCATTGACATTGCCCCTTTGGACCTTGGGTACTCATCCTCTTGGTTTTTGTTTGTTGTAGGTTGCGGTTGCCCTGCTAGCGGATTTACTTGTGGTAGTGGTGGCGCACCAATAGCTAGGGTTCCAGGTGTGGTGGCATATCCTCGGTGTGCAACTTCGACTGACTTTGCGTTGCATACCTCCTGAATTTTTAGAAACGTGTGGCAATCCTTCATGAGGTGGTTTGATCGCCTCCTTCCCGCGGAGTCGATGTAGAAGTGCATATTGCAGGGTCCTTCCCACATCTGTAGTGGAGACATCGGGGGCTCCCAATCTCTTTGTACCATTGTGCTGGTTGGCTCCCACCAGCGTCATCTCTGTTACTACGATATCCGTTGTTACAATCGTCACTTTGTTGGTTGTTTTCTCCTGGAAAATCAGCCTCCATGTAGCTTGGTCCGCCATATCTGTCATTGTTGTGCGTTCTCCTATCGTTGTTGCACCTATCCCGATCTTCGGGTGAGCGCCCTCGCTTGTTGTTTACTGCATCTTCACCATCTGCCCAACGATTTTCCATCTCCATCAACTACGAGATTATTTTGGGCTTGACTCGCCCCAGTTCCTCAATGAATTCTCTTCGGTGGAGGCCATCGTTAAACGCATCAATTGCTCTTTCATAAGATATAGCTTCAGATGAATTCTTGATGATGTTCCATCCCTTGATGTTTGCACGCCCGTAACTACTCCAGGGATGCGAGTCGCTTGAACGTGGATGTAAAGTTTCGGATGAACTTATCTTTGAGGTCATTCCAGATGATGATAGATTCTTCCAGTTGCTGCTTGATCCATGAGCGGGTGGCACCTCTTAGGTGTAACTTCAAGCTTTTGCATTGCGGTAGCGTTGTAGCCACCTTGAAGTTTAACGGTTGTCAAGTAGTCTGCCAACCAAGTTTTGGGTTCCTGGAGGCCGTCGTATTTTTGTTGATCATGAGGATGTTTGAAGTCCTTAGGTACTGTAGTTTTACGAACCCGTTGGGTAAAGCAACTAGCCCCGCATAATTCATACTCATCCTCATTTTCTCCATCATAGTATCTTTCGGCTGCTGCGCTCTTCCCTAGATCTATCAATCCTTTGTTGCATGATGTTATTTCTTGCATCATCTCATGGTTGGAGGTTTGGAAGGTGTACTCGATGCGGTGACCGTGATTGTCTGGTGTGTCCCACATGCCGAGGGCTATTGCGATGGTGTGGTGAGTTGTTGGGGTGCCTCGTAACTCACTTCTCTCCTTGTGCGAGAGATGCGCCCACCATACCAAGGTTCATGAGGGCCGAAATGGTGGAGTGTTGCTCGGGGATCGTCGGGTGTCGGTTGAGTTGTGAGTAGGTAGGTTTGGACAGACAAAATCGCGTCTTGCACCATTTTTTCTTTGATGTGTCCTGCTGGATCTACTATCATGAAAGACAGGTCCAAATTTCGAGTCAGATTGTTTCTTTCCGCTTGAATATTTTGAAACCATGAGGGTCCCATTCGTGGTGCGCCTCCAACTATGCTGCTAGATCCACGGGTAGAGCTTAGTTGTGCCTGCCGCATGCTAGATTCACCGGATAACATTTTCCTTTCATCGTGTTGTCTCTGCATCCTGAGCAAATCCCTTTTCTTGTGGTGAAACAAGTAATGGTACACCATTAAGTCCTTGTGTGTGGCTTCGGCTATCATGGTGACTGCACGCGAGACTGCATCCCTCACTCTTTGCCACATGTCTGCTGACAGTCTAAGAGTTAGTCATTCGCCATCACGTGTTCCTTCTCTTCCTTGTACGATGTGATTGTTGGGCAGATCTCCTTCATTCCAGTGGTTTCCTGCATTGTCATCCGATAGAATATCATTGGGATCAAGGATCGGGTTATCGTTGGTGTCACGTGATGTGGATGTTCCTTCACCGATTATCACGCACACTTGACGGTGCGTCATGTATGACTTGTTGCTATTTTTATCGGATCAACAGGAAACACTGTCTAGAAGGCCAGTGAAATCTTGTGGGTTCTGTTCGAGGTAGATCTTAGCCATCCTGATTCCAAAGTGGATGTTGTCATTGCTTTCCTTGGGTTCGGTGTTTGCTGGACTTGAGCCGCGTGGTGGCATTAACTGTGAGTCTGACCCGAAGGAGAGACCGTCATATAGATCGGCCAGATCCCCTAAATCTACGGATTTTTTGAAATTTTCTTTGTTGTTTGACGGCTTGGGCATGTCTTTTTCACATGAGCCAACAGAAGATGGAGGTATCGCCGTATGCGCTGTTGTTATGTCCGACGAACCCAAAGAAATTGGGGCCGATGGGAAGAGATTTTCGGGTTCCTCTTCTTCAAAGTGGAAGCTTCCAATGATGAGATCAGATCTGCGTTGAAGCTGATGGGAACCGAAACAAGCGTGGGTAGGCGTGGATCTGCTACTGTCGAGGTTTTGCTTGGTGAAGAGGGGGCCACCGAATCCATGACTCTAGTGTTCATATTTTCCACAGATGGCGCCAATTGACGAGGGGTAACCTCAACAATGTCCATTATTATGGACTTAGTGTTTCCTGGAAAGGAGAGCGCTAGTGATTTCATCGGCTTAACAGACAAACATGGGAGGCGATTTATCTAGGTTCGGGCCCTCATAGAGGAAACCCTACTTCATGCTTGTTTGTTCATATTATCGTTGGAGGGTACGAACTCATTGAGTTGACTAGATGCAATCTCGCCGAGAGAGAGATGTGTTCATCTGATGTCTATTGTCTAGATCTATTGTTGGTTGTAGCGCACCCTCCATGTTGGACCCTCCTAGCCTTTATATATGAGGAGGCTAGGTCTCAATCACCGATACGAGTTGGTTACAAGTTAGAGTTTGTATGTAATCTAGTATTGGACTTTCCTTGTATTGTTCCACCAGGAGTCTGTGTCCTTGTAGGCTTCGTGTCTTTTGAATTGTCACGAGCTTCATGGATCTTGGCCTATCTTCAATTGAGCCTTCCGTTGAGCCGTACCGTATATGCCAATAGTGGGCACCTGAAAGGAAATAGCAGTACTCGAAGTTGGCAAAGAAGAATCTGACGTGCTGAAGACCATGCGTAGACGTAGGTGACCAGCACCGTGGGAGGTGGAGCGGAGATAGTCACCTTCTAGGTTTGTATTGCTCGGATACTAATGTTGAGATTAGCCTCGAAGCCGTTTATTATATTTCCCTCCATCTAATCAAGGTTAATCTCAATGTTAGGTTAGATGGAGGGAAATCTCGGAACTAAACCGAGTCTTACTTTGTTTTGATGTGTCCTGCTAGATCTACTATCATGAAAGACAGGTCCAAATTTCGGGTCAGATTGTTTCTTTCCACTTGAATATTTTGAAACCGTGAGGTTCCCATTCGTGGTGCGCCTCCAACTATGCTACTAGATCCACGGGTGGAGCTTAGTTGTGTCTGCCGCATGCTAGATTCGCCGGCTAACATTTTCCTTTCATCGAGTTGTCTCTGCATCTTGAGCAAATCCCTTTTCTTGTGGTGAAACAAGTACTGATACACCATTAAGTCCTTGTGTGTGGCTTCGGCTATCATTGTGACTGCACGTGAGACTGCATCCCTCGCTCTTTGCCACACGTCTGCTGGCAGTCTAAGAGTTAGTCATTCGCCATCACGTGTTCCTTCTCTTCCTTGTACGATGTGATTGTTGGGAGGATCTCCTTCATTCCAGTGGTTTCATGCATTGTCATCCGATAGAATATCATTGGGATCAAGGATCAGGTTATCGTTGGTGTCACGTGATGTGGATGTTCTTTCACCGATTATCACGCACACTTGACGGTGCGTCATATATGAGTTGTTGCTATTTTTATCGGATCCACAGGAGACACTGTCTAGAAGGCCAGTAAAATCTTGTGGGTTCTGTTCTAGGTAGATCTTAGCCATCCTGATTCCAAAGTTGATGTTATCGTTGCTTTCCTTGGGTTCGGTGTTTGCTGGACTTGAGCAGCGTGGTGGCGTTAACTGCGAGTCTGACCCGAAGGAGAGACCGTCATATAGATCGGCCAGATCCCCTAAATCTACGGATTTTCCGAAATTTTCTTTGTCGTTTGACGGCTTGGGCATGGCTTTTTCAGATGAGCCAACAAAAGATGCAGGTATCGCCGTATGCGCTATTGTTATGTCCGACAAACCCAAAGAAATTGGGGCCGATGGGAAGAGATTTTCGGGTTCCTCTTCTTCAAAGTGGAAGCTTCCAATGATGAGATCAGATCTGCGTTGAAGCTGATGGGAACCGAAACAAGGGTGGGTGGGCGTGGATCTGCTACTGTCGAGGTTTTGCTTGGTGAAGAGGGGGCCACCGAATCCATGACTCTAGTGTTCAGATTTTCCACAGATGGCGCCAATTGACGAGGGGTAACCTCAACAATGTCCATTATTATGGACTTAGTGTTTCCTGGAAAGGAGAGCGCTAGTGATTTCATCGGCTTAACAGACAAACATGGGAGGCGATTTATCTAGGTTCGGGCCCTCATAGAGGAAACCCTACTTCATGCTTGTTTGTTCATATTATCGTTGGAGGGTACGAACTCATTGAGTTGACTAGATGCAATCTCGCCGAGAGAGAGATGTGTTCATCTGATGTCTATTGTCTAGATCTATTGTTGGTTGTAGCGCACCCTCCACGTTGGACCCTCCTAGCCTTTATATATGAGGAGGCTAGGTCTCAATCACCGATACGAGTTGGTTACAAGTTAGAGTTTGTATGTAATCTAGTATTGGACTTTCCTTGTATTGTTCCACCAGGAGTCTGTGTCCTTGTAGGCTTCGTGTCTTTTGAATTGTCACGAGCTTCATGGATCTTGGCCTATCTTCAATTGAGCCTTCCGTTGAGCCGTACCGTATATGCCAATAGTGGGCACCTGAAAGGAAATAGCAGTACTCGAAGTTGGCAAAGAAGAATCTGACGTGCTGAAGACCATGCGTAGACGTAGGTGACCAGCACCGTGGGAGGTGGAGCGGAGATAGTCACCTTCTAGGTTTGTATTGCTCGGATACTAATGTTGAGATTAGCCTCGAAGCCGTTTATTATATTTCCCTCCATCTAATCAAGGTTAATCTCAATGTTAGGTTAGATGGAGGGAAATCTCGGAACTAAACCGAGTCTTACTTTGTTTTGATGTGTCCTGCTAGATCTACTATCATGAAAGACAGGTCCAAATTTCGGGTCAGATTGTTTCTTTCCACTTGAATATTTTGAAACCGTGAGGTTCCCATTCGTGGTGCGCCTCCAACTATGCTGCTAGATCCACGGGTGGAGCTTAGTTGTGTCTGCCGCATGCTAGATTCGCCGGCTAACATTTTCCTTTCATCGAGTTGTCTCTGCATCTTGAGCAAATCCCTTTTCTTGTGGTGAAACAAGTACTGATACACCATTAAGTACTTGTGTGTGGCTTCGGCTATCATTGTGACTGCACGTGAGACTGCATCCCTCGCTCTTTGCCACACGTCTGCTGGCAGTCTAAGAGTTAGTCATTCGCCATCACGTGTTCCTTCTCTTCCTTGTACGATGTGATTGTTGGGAGGATCTCCTTCATTCCAGTGGTTTCATGCATTGTCATCCGATAGAATATCATTGGGATCAAGGATCAGGTTATCGTTGGTGTCACGTGATGTGGATGTTCTTTCACCGATTATCACGCACACTTGACGGTGCGTCATATATGAGTTGTTGCTATTTTTATCGGATCCACAGGAGACACTGTCTAGAAGGCCAGTAAAATCTTGTGGGTTCTGTTCTAGGTAGATCTTAGCCATCCTGATTCCAAAGTTGATGTTATCGTTGCTTTCCTTGGGTTCGGTGTTTGCTGGACTTGAGCAGCGTGGTGGCGTTAACTGCGAGTCTGACCCGAAGGAGAGACCGTCATATAGATCGGCCAGATCCCCTAAATCTACGGATTTTCCGAAATTTTCTTTGTCGTTTGACGGCTTGGGCATGGCTTTTTCAGATGAGCCAACAAAAGATGCAGGTATCGCCGTATGCGCTATTGTTATGTCCGACAAACCCAAAGAAATTGGGGCCGATGGGAAGAGATTTTCGGGTTCCTCTTCTTCAAAGTGGAAGCTTCCAATGATGAGATCAGATCTGCGTTGAAGCTGATGGGAACCAAAACAAGGGTGGGTGGGCGTGGATCTGCTACTGTCGAGGTTTTGCTTGGTGAAGAGGGGGCCACCGAATCCATGACTCTAGTGTTCAGATTTTCCACAGATGGCGCCAATTGACGAGGGGTAACCTCAACAATGTCCATTATTATGGACTTAGTGTTTCCTGGAAAGGAGAGCGCTAGTGATTTCATCGGCTTAACAGACAAACATGGGAGGCGATTTATCTAGGTTCGGGCCCTCATAGAGGAAACCCTACTTCATGCTTGTTTGTTCATATTATCGTTGGAGGGTACGAACTCATTGAGTTGACTAGATGCAATCTCGCCGAGAGAGAGATGTGTTCATCTGATGTCTATTGTCTAGATCTATTGTTGGTTGTAGCGCACCCTCCACGTTGGACCCTCCTAGCCTTTATATATGAGGAGGCTAGGTCTCAATCACCGATACGAGTTGGTTACAAGTTAGAGTTTGTATGTAATCTAGTATTGGACTTTCCTTGTATTGTTCCACCAGGAGTCTGTGTCCTTGTAGGCTTCGTGTCTTTTGAATTGTCACGAGCTTCATGGATCTTGGCCTATCTTCAATTGAGCCTTCCGTTGAGCCGTACCGTATATGCCAATAGTGGGCACCTGAAAGGAAATAGCAGTACTCGAAGTTGGCAAAGAAGAATCTGACGTGCTGAAGACCATGCGTAGACGTAGGTGACCAGCACCGTGGGAGGTGGAGCGGAGATAGTCACCTTCTAGGTTTGTATTGCTCGGATACTAATGTTGAGATTAGCCTCGAAGCCGTTTATTATATTTCCCTCCATCTAATCAAGGTTAATCTCAATGTTAGGTTAGATGGAGGGAAATCTCGGAACTAAACCGAGTCTTACTTTGTTTTGATGTGTCCTGCTAGATCTACTATCATGAAAGACAGGTCCAAATTTCGGGTCAGATTGTTTCTTTCCACTTGAATATTTTGAAACCGTGAGGTTCCCATTCGTGGTGCGCCTCCAACTATGCTGCTAGATCCACGGGTGGAGCTTAGTTGTGTCTGCCGCATGCTAGATTCGCCGGCTAACATTTTCCTTTCATCGAGTTGTCTCTGCATCTTGAGCAAATCCCTTTTCTTGTGGTGAAACAAGTACTGATACACCATTAAGTACTTGTGTGTGGCTTCGGCTATCATTGTGACTGCACGTGAGACTGCATCCCTCGCTCTTTGCCACACGTCTGCTGGCAGTCTAAGAGTTAGTCATTCGCCATCACGTGTTCCTTCTCTTCCTTGTACGATGTGATTGTTGGGAGGATCTCCTTGATTCCAGTGGTTTCATGCATTGTCATCCGATAGAATATCATTGGGATCAAGGATCAGGTTATCGTTGGTGTCACGTGATGTGGATGTTCTTTCACCGATTATCACGCACACTTGACGGTGCGTCATATATGAGTTGTTGCTATTTTTATCGGATCCACAGGAGACACTGTCTAGAAGGCCAGTAAAATCTTGTGGGTTCTGTTCTAGGTAGATCTTAGCCATCCTGATTCCAAAGTTGATGTTATCGTTGCTTTCCTTGGGTTCGGTGTTTGCTGGACTTGAGCAGCGTGGTGGCGTTAACTGCGAGTCTGACCCGAAGGAGAGACCGTCATATAGATCGGCCAGATCCCCTAAATCTACGGATTTTCCGAAATTTTCTTTGTCGTTTGACGGCTTGGGCATGGCTTTTTCAGATGAGCCAACAAAAGATGCAGGTATCGCCGTATGCGCTATTGTTATGTCCGACAAACCCAAAGAAATTGGGGCCGATGGGAAGAGATTTTCGGGTTCCTCTTCTTCAAAGTGGAAGCTTCCAATGATGAGATCAGATCTGCGTTGAAGCTGATGGGAACCGAAACAAGGGTGGGTGGGCGTGGATCTGCTACTGTCGAGGTTTTGCTTGGTGAAGAGGGGGCCACCGAATCCATGACTCTAGTGTTCAGATTTTCCACAGATGGCGCCAATTGACGAGGGGTAACCTCAACAATGTCCATTATTATGGACTTAGTGTTTCCTGGAAAGGAGAGCGCTAGTGATTTCATCGGCTTAACAGACAAACATGGGAGGCGATTTATCTAGGTTCGGGCCCTCATAGAGGAAACCCTACTTCATGCTTGTTTGTTCATATTATCGTTGGAGGGTACGAACTCATTGAGTTGACTAGATGCAATCTCGCCGAGAGAGAGATGTGTTCATCTGATGTCTATTGTCTAGATCTATTGTTGGTTGTAGCGCACCCTCCACGTTGGACCCTCCTAGCCTTTATATATGAGGAGGCTAGGTCTCAATCACCGATACGAGTTGGTTACAAGTTAGAGTTTGTATGTAATCTAGTATTGGACTTTCCTTGTATTGTTCCACCAGGAGTCTGTGTCCTTGTAGGCTTCGTGTCTTTTGAATTGTCACGAGCTTCATGGATCTTGGCCTATCTTCAATTGAGCCTTCCGTTGAGCCGTACCGTATATGCCAATAGTGGGCACCTGAAAGGAAATAGCAGTACTCGAAGTTGGCAAAGAAGAATCTGACGTGCTGAAGACCATGCGTAGACGTAGGTGACCAGCACCGTGGGAGGTGGAGCGGAGATAGTCACCTTCTAGGTTTGTATTGCTCGGATACTAATGTTGAGATTAGCCTCGAAGCCGTTTATTATATTTCCCTCCATCTAATCAAGGTTAATCTCAATGTTAGGTTAGATGGAGGGAAATCTCGGAACTAAACCGAGTCTTACTTTGTTTTGATGTGTCCTGCTAGATCTACTATCATGAAAGACAGGTCCAAATTTCGGGTCAGATTGTTTCTTTCCACTTGAATATTTTGAAACCGTGAGGTTCCCATTCGTGGTGCGCCTCCAACTATGCTGCTAGATCCACGGGTGGAGCTTAGTTGTGTCTGCCGCATGCTAGATTCGCCGGCTAACATTTTCCTTTCATCGAGTTGTCTCTGCATCTTGAGCAAATCCCTTTTCTTGTGGTGAAACAAGTACTGATACACCATTAAGTACTTGTGTGTGGCTTCGGCTATCATTGTGACTGCACGTGAGACTGCATCCCTCGCTCTTTGCCACACGTCTGCTGGCAGTCTAAGAGTTAGTCATTCGCCATCACGTGTTCCTTCTCTTCCTTGTACGATGTGATTGTTGGGAGGATCTCCTTCATTCCAGTGGTTTCATGCATTGTCATCCGATAGAATATCATTGGGATCAAGGATCAGGTTATCGTTGGTGTCACGTGATGTGGATGTTCTTTCACCGATTATCACGCACACTTGACGGTGCGTCATATATGAGTTGTTGCTATTTTTATCGGATCCACAGGAGACACTGTCTAGAAGGCCAGTAAAATCTTGTGGGTTCTGTTCTAGGTAGATCTTAGCCATCCTGATTCCAAAGTTGATGTTATCGTTGCTTTCCTTGGGTTCGGTGTTTGCTGGACTTGAGCAGCGTGGTGGCGTTAACTGCGAGTCTGACCCGAAGGAGAGACCGTCATATAGATCGGCCAGATCCCCTAAATCTACGGATTTTCCGAAATTTTCTTTGTCGTTTGACGGCTTGGGCATGGCTTTTTCAGATGAGCCAACAAAAGATGCAGGTATCGCCGTATGCGCTATTGTTATGTCCGACAAACCCAAAGAAATTGGGGCCGATGGGAAGAGATTTTCGGGTTCCTCTTCTTCAAAGTGGAAGCTTCCAATGATGAGATCAGATCTGCGTTGAAGCTGATGGGAACCAAAACAAGGGTGGGTGGGCGTGGATCTGCTACTGTCGAGGTTTTGCTTGGTGAAGAGGGGGCCACCGAATCCATGACTCTAGTGTTCAGATTTTCCACAGATGGCGCCAATTGACGAGGGGTAACCTCAACAATGTCCATTATTATGGACTTAGTGTTTCCTGGAAAGGAGAGCGCTAGTGATTTCATCGGCTTAACAGACAAACATGGGAGGCGATTTATCTAGGTTCGGGCCCTCATAGAGGAAACCCTACTTCATGCTTGTTTGTTCATATTATCGTTGGAGGGTACGAACTCATTGAGTTGACTAGATGCAATCTCGCCGAGAGAGAGATGTGTTCATCTGATGTCTATTGTCTAGATCTATTGTTGGTTGTAGCGCACCCTCCACGTTGGACCCTCCTAGCCTTTATATATGAGGAGGCTAGGTCTCAATCACCGATACGAGTTGGTTACAAGTTAGAGTTTGTATGTAATCTAGTATTGGACTTTCCTTGTATTGTTCCACCAGGAGTCTGTGTCCTTGTAGGCTTCGTGTCTTTTGAATTGTCACGAGCTTCATGGATCTTGGCCTATCTTCAATTGAGCCTTCCGTTGAGCCGTACCGTATATGCCAATAGTGGGCACCTGAAAGGAAATAGCAGTACTCGAAGTTGGCAAAGAAGAATCTGACGTGCTGAAGACCATGCGTAGACGTAGGTGACCAGCACCGTGGGAGGTGGAGCGGAGATAGTCACCTTCTAGGTTTGTATTGCTCGGATACTAATGTTGAGATTAGCCTCGAAGCCGTTTATTATATTTCCCTCCATCTAATCAAGGTTAATCTCAATGTTAGGTTAGATGGAGGGAAATCTCGGAACTAAACCGAGTCTTACTTTGTTTTGATGTGTCCTGCTAGATCTACTATCATGAAAGACAGGTCCAAATTTCGGGTCAGATTGTTTCTTTCCACTTGAATATTTTGAAACCGTGAGGTTCCCATTCGTGGTGCGCCTCCAACTATGCTGCTAGATCCACGGGTGGAGCTTAGTTGTGTCTGCCGCATGCTAGATTCGCCGGCTAACATTTTCCTTTCATCGAGTTGTCTCTGCATCTTGAGCAAATCCCTTTTCTTGTGGTGAAACAAGTACTGATACACCATTAAGTCCTTGTGTGTGGCTTCGGCTATCATTGTGACTGCACGTGAGAATGCATCCCTCGCTCTTTGCCACACGTCTGCTGGCAGTCTAAGAGTTAGTCATTCGCCATCACGTGTTCCTTCTCTTCCTTGTACGATGTGATTGTTGGGAGGATCTCCTTCATTCCAGTGGTTTCATGCATTGTCATCCGATAGAATATCATTGGGATCAAGGATCAGGTTATCGTTGGTGTCACGTGATGTGGATGTTCTTTCACCGATTATCACGCACACTTGACGGTGCGTCATATATGAGTTGTTGCTATTTTTATCGGATCCACAGGAGACACTGTCTAGAAGGCCAGTAAAATCTTGTGGGTTCTGTTCTAGGTAGATCTTAGCCATCCTGATTCCAAAGTTGATGTTATCGTTGCTTTCCTTGGGTTCGGTGTTTGCTGGACTTGAGCAGCGTGGTGGCGTTAACTGCGAGTCTGACCCGAAGGAGAGACCGTCATATAGATCGGCCAGATCCCCTAAATCTACGGATTTTCCGAAATTTTCTTTGTCGTTTGACGGCTTGGGCATGGCTTTTTCAGATGAGCCAACAAAAGATGCAGGTATCGCCGTATGCGCTATTGTTATGTCCGACAAACCCAAAGAAATTGGGGCCGATGGGAAGAGATTTTCGGGTTCCTCTTCTTCAAAGTGGAAGCTTCCAATGATGAGATCAGATCTGCGTTGAAGCTGATGGGAACCGAAACAAGGGTGGGTGGGCGTGGATCTGCTACTGTCGAGGTTTTGCTTGGTGAAGAGGGGGCCACCGAATCCATGACTCTAGTGTTCAGATTTTCCACAGATGGCGCCAATTGACGAGGGGTAACCTCAACAATGTCCATTATTATGGACTTAGTGTTTCCTGGAAAGGAGAGCGCTAGTGATTTCATCGGCTTAACAGACAAACATGGGAGGCGATTTATCTAGGTTCGGGCCCTCATAGAGGAAACCCTACTTCATGCTTGTTTGTTCATATTATCGTTGGAGGGTACGAACTCATTGAGTTGACTAGATGCAATCTCGCCGAGAGAGAGATGTGTTCATCTGATGTCTATTGTCTAGATCTATTGTTGGTTGTAGCGCACCCTCCACGTTGGACCCTCCTAGCCTTTATATATGAGGAGGCTAGGTCTCAATCACCGATACGAGTTGGTTACAAGTTAGAGTTTGTATGTAATCTAGTATTGGACTTTCCTTGTATTGTTCCACCAGGAGTCTGTGTCCTTGTAGGCTTCGTGTCTTTTGAATTGTCACGAGCTTCATGGATCTTGGCCTATCTTCAATTGAGCCTTCCGTTGAGCCGTACCGTATATGCCAATAGTGGGCACCTGAAAGGAAATAGCAGTACTCGAAGTTGGCAAAGAAGAATCTGACGTGCTGAAGACCATGCGTAGACGTAGGTGACCAGCACCGTGGGAGGTGGAGCGGAGATAGTCACCTTCTAGGTTTGTATTTCTCGGATACTAATGTTGAGATTAGCCTCGAAGCCGTTTATTATATTTCCCTCCATCTAATCAAGGTTAATCTCAATGTTAGGTTAGATGGAGGGAAATCTCGGAACTAAACCGAGTCTTACTTTGTTTTGATGTGTCCTGCTAGATCTACTATCATGAAAGACAGGTCCAAATTTCGGGTCAGATTGTTTCTTTCCACTTGAATATTTTGAAACCGTGAGGTTCCCATTCGTGGTGCGCCTCCAACTATGCTGCTAGATCCACGGGTGGAGCTTAGTTGTGTCTGCCGCATGCTAGATTCGCCGGCTAACATTTTCCTTTCATCGAGTTGTCTCTGCATCTTGAGCAAATCCCTTTTCTTGTGGTGAAACAAGTACTGATACACCATTAAGTACTTGTGTGTGGCTTCGGCTATCATTGTGACTGCACGTGAGACTGCATCCCTCGCTCTTTGCCACACGTCTGCTGGCAGTCTAAGAGTTAGTCATTCGCCATCACGTGTTCCTTCTCTTCCTTGTACGATGTGATTGTTGGGAGGATCTCCTTCATTCCAGTGGTTTCATGCATTGTCATCCGATAGAATATCATTGGGATCAAGGATCAGGTTATCGTTGGTGTCACGTGATGTGGATGTTCTTTCACCGATTATCACGCACACTTGACGGTGCGTCATATATGAGTTGTTGCTATTTTTATCGGATCCACAGGAGACACTGTCTAGAAGGCCAGTAAAATCTTGTGGGTTCTGTTCTAGGTAGATCTTAGCCATCCTGATTCCAAAGTTGATGTTATCGTTGCTTTCCTTGGGTTCGGTGTTTGCTGGACTTGAGCAGCGTGGTGGCGTTAACTGCGAGTCTGACCCGAAGGAGAGACCGTCATATAGATCGGCCAGATCCCCTAAATCTACGGATTTTCCGAAATTTTCTTTGTCGTTTGACGGCTTGGGCATGGCTTTTTCAGATGAGCCAACAAAAGATGCAGGTATCGCCGTATGCGCTATTGTTATGTCCGACAAACCCAAAGAAATTGGGGCCGATGGGAAGAGATTTTCGGGTTCCTCTTCTTCAAAGTGGAAGCTTCCAATGATGAGATCAGATCTGCGTTGAAGCTGATGGGAACCGAAACAAGGGTGGGTGGGCGTGGATCTGCTACTGTCGAGGTTTTGCTTGGTGAAGAGGGGGCCACCGAATCCATGACTCTAGTGTTCAGATTTTCCACAGATGGCGCCAATTGACGAGGGGTAACCTCAACAATGTCCATTATTATGGACTTAGTGTTTCCTGGAAAGGAGAGCGCTAGTGATTTCATCGGCTTAACAGACAAACATGGGAGGCGATTTATCTAGGTTCGGGCCCTCATAGAGGAAACCCTACTTCATGCTTGTTTGTTCATATTATCGTTGGAGGGTACGAACTCATTGAGTTGACTAGATGCAATCTCGCCGAGAGAGAGATGTGTTCATCTGATGTCTATTGTCTAGATCTATTGTTGGTTGTAGCGCACCCTCCACGTTGGACCCTCCTAGCCTTTATATATGAGGAGGCTAGGTCTCAATCACCGATACGAGTTGGTTACAAGTTAGAGTTTGTATGTAATCTAGTATTGGACTTTCCTTGTATTGTTCCACCAGGAGTCTGTGTCCTTGTAGGCTTCGTGTCTTTTGAATTGTCACGAGCTTCATGGATCTTGGCCTATCTTCAATTGAGCCTTCCGTTGAGCCGTACCGTATATGCCAATAGTGGGCACCTGAAAGGAAATAGCAGTACTCGAAGTTGGCAAAGAAGAATCTGACGTGCTGAAGACCATGCGTAGACGTAGGTGACCAGCACCGTGGGAGGTGGAGCGGAGATAGTCACCTTCTAGGTTTGTATTGCTCGGATACTAATGTTGAGATTAGCCTCGAAGCCGTTTATTATATTTCCCTCCATCTAATCAAGGTTAATCTCAATGTTAGGTTAGATGGAGGGAAATCTCGGAACTAAACCGAGTCTTACTTTGTTTTGATGTGTCCTGCTAGATCTACTATCATGAAAGACAGGTCCAAATTTCGGGTCAGATTGTTTCTTTCCACTTGAATATTTTGAAACCGTGAGGTTCCCATTCGTGGTGCGCCTCCAACTATGCTGCTAGATCCACGGGTGGAGCTTAGTTGTGTCTGCCGCATGCTAGATTCGCCGGCTAACATTTTCCTTTCATCGAGTTGTCTCTGCATCTTGAGCAAATCCCTTTTCTTGTGGTGAAACAAGTACTGATACACCATTAAGTACTTGTGTGTGGCTTCGGCTATCATTGTGACTGCACGTGAGACTGCATCCCTCGCTCTTTGCCACACGTCTGCTGGCAGTCTAAGAGTTAGTCATTCGCCATCACGTGTTCCTTCTCTTCCTTGTACGATGTGATTGTTGGGAGGATCTCCTTCATTCCAGTGGTTTCATGCATTGTCATCCGATAGAATATCATTGGGATCAAGGATCAGGTTATCGTTGGTGTCACGTGATGTGGATGTTCTTTCACCGATTATCACGCACACTTGACGGTGCGTCATATATGAGTTGTTGCTATTTTTATCGGATCCACAGGAGACACTGTCTAGAAGGCCAGTAAAATCTTGTGGGTTCTGTTCTAGGTAGATCTTAGCCATCCTGATTCCAAAGTTGATGTTATCGTTGCTTTCCTTGGGTTCGGTGTTTGCTGGACTTGAGCAGCGTGGTGGCGTTAACTGCGAGTCTGACCCGAAGGAGAGACCGTCATATAGATCGGCCAGATCCCCTAAATCTACGGATTTTCCGAAATTTTCTTTGTCGTTTGACGGCTTGGGCATGGCTTTTTCAGATGAGCCAACAAAAGATGCAGGTATCGCCGTATGCGCTATTGTTATGTCCGACAAACCCAAAGAAATTGGGGCCGATGGGAAGAGATTTTCGGGTTCCTCTTCTTCAAAGTGGAAGCTTCCAATGATGAGATCAGATCTGCGTTGAAGCTGATGGGAACCGAAACAAGGGTGGGTGGGCCTGGATCTGCTACTGTCGAGGTTTTGCTTGGTGAAGAGGGGGCCACCGAATCCATGACTCTAGTGTTCAGATTTTCCACAGATGGCGCCAATTGACGAGGGGTAACCTCAACAATGTCCATTATTATGGACTTAGTGTTTCCTGGAAAGGAGAGCGCTAGTGATTTCATCGGCTTAACAGACAAACATGGGAGGCGATTTATCTAGGTTCGGGCCCTCATAGAGGAAACCCTACTTCATGCTTGTTTGTTCATATTATCGTTGGAGGGTACGAACTCATTGAGTTGACTAGATGCAATCTCGCCGAGAGAGAGATGTGTTCATCTGATGTCTATTGTCTAGATCTATTGTCAGGTGTAACGCACCCTCCACGTTGGACCCTCCTAGCCTTTATATATGAGGAGGCTTGGTCTCAGGCATCGATACGAGTTGGTTACAAGTTAGAGTTTGTATGTAATCTAGTATTGGACTTTCCTTGAATTGTTCCACTAGGAGTTTGTGTCCTTGTAGGCTTCGTGTCTATTGAATTGTCACGAGCTTCATGGATCTTGGCCTATCTTCAATTGAGCCTTCCGTCGAGCCATACCGTATATGCCAATAGTGGGCACCCGAAAGGCAATAGCAGTACTCGAAGTTGGCAAAGAAGAATCTGACGTGCTGAAGACCATGCGTAGACATAGGTGACCTGCACCGTGGGAGGTGGCGCGGAGATAGCCTGCGGCGTTGGTGCGTCCGACATGATGAAGCTCAATGGTCACCTTCTGGGTATGTATTGCTTGGATACTAACGTTGAGATTAGCCTCGAAGCCGTTTATTATATTTCCCTCCATCTAATCAAGGTTAATCTCAATGTTAGATTAGATGGAGGGACATGTCGGAACTAAACCCAGTCTTACTTTGTTTTGGTACTGTTTTAGTACTATGAAAAATTCTATCACTGTTGTTGTTCCATACAATACCGGAACACTTAGCCTAGTCCTTAGGAGAGACCGAGTCTATCCCAAGGTCATAGCCAGTGAATCAGTGAAGAGGTGGCCATATACCTTTTTCTATCACAAGGATAAGTCGGCTCCTAGCAAGCAGGAAAGCTTGCCAGTTTTTGTTGACGGTGCCTCAGCCCACCAAGAGTCTTGGGATATGGAGGCTCCTACTCTTTCTAAAGACTTGATCTGCGCCAAGAGGCGGATTGAGTTTTTGATGAAGCATAAGGGACTGAGGGGATCCGACTTAGTCCATTGTTGGCTAGCTCATCGGATTCATCCCCTGTAGCATTGTGGGGACTGGTTGATGCATACGATCACCACCAATAGGAAGGAAAGCCTAAGAGTGAGCCGAAACCCAATTCCCTCCAAGGAATACAAGACCTGGGTCAAGTGGTTGATCAAGGAGAGATTAAACCAGAAAATTCCGATGATCTCTTTGGACATGTTCATGACATAGAACCCCTTGACCCCAGTACGATTTTCGACTGACTCATCCTATACTTGTTTCATCTATATATGTTTTGTAATGCTGACATATTCTGACTTTCAGCTCGCGGACCTCCCCAAGTTGGAGCTGGCTCCTCTTGAGGGATATCCACCAGAGGATCCAATTCCTCGGGAGGGTCAAGAACTCAAAGTGCTGCTACAAGCGCTTACCTGGAAGCATAAGATTTTAATGTGTTACTATCCAGAGCTAAACCGTTGGCTAAGGAAAAGGAAAGGAAAAGCCGAGGAAGATTCTGTGCTAGTAGAAGTTAACCTTGGCTTCACCCGCTGCCACGACTCCGACTCCTAACCCAAACCCATCGTCTATGCCGGAGGATATTCTGTCTTCGTGCACTAAGGATGTTGTGGCTCAATCTGAAGAGCCAGTGAACCAAAGTTCACATACCGATGTCACCATAGGTGACTCGGAAGCTGATAAGGGTGAACCCTGCAAGGGTAATGATCCCTCGTAAAACTTTCTTTGACGATCCTCTGAAGATCCCTGGTGGCCTCACTAGGAAAAGCGTAGAAGAGCTTTGGCAGCTTGCCCTGAATTGCCTCGAAACCAAAACTATAAATACTAAAGAAGAGGGCTAGGAAGCTAAAGATGTGAAACTTGTCAATCTGCTGGAGCAAATTCGTCTTCACGATGAGAAGTTAAAGGCCGGTGTAGTTACACCTCCACCTATCATCCCTTTAATATTGCTGAGAAGGTTTCTGCTGACATCAACAACGACCTCAAGAAAGTACAACATGAGAATTTCGTAAGTTATTTTCGACTCCCTTTTAATGTATTTATATCATATCATCTAGCCCCCAAGCATGAAGTTGGATAGAACTAGAAATCTGAGTTTATGCTTTTATAGGATGCCAAAGAACAAACTAGTGTAGCCCCCAAGGCTCATGATGAAATTTAATTAGAAATAATAGCTCAAGTCTTATTATCCATCTGACTCTGATTACCATTATGCCTTGCAGAAAGTTAATGTTTACAACCAAGAATTATTGAAGAACATATGTAACAAGCAGAGAGAGGTTAAGGCTATCCGACTTGAAAATGATTATCTTAAAGTTGAGAAGGATGAAGCCGAAAGTAAGTTTTCTGACTATCTGTTCTCAAAATTTTATGTTTTAGCCAAATTATGAATTCGGCTAACGTTGTTGTCCTTGCTCCAGGTTTTCTCACTCAATCCTTCAAACTTGTGGAGCAATCTAAAAACATCCTTGCTCCAGGTTTGTGAGAAGAACATACATGCAATGACACTGGCTGTGGTTCATGAAAAGAACACACATGCAATGACACTAGTGGATCCTTATGTTGTTTGTGAGAAGAAGACACATGTAATCACACTGGGTGTGGTTCATGAAAATAACACACATCCATTGACACTGGTGGATCCTTATATGGTTTGTGAGAAGAACAGACATGCAATGACTCTAGATGTGGTTCATGAGAAGAACAGACATGCAATTACACTGGTGTATCCTTATGTGGTTTGTGAGAAGAACTGACATGCGATGACTCTAGATGTGGTTCATGAGAAGAACAGACATGCATGTCATTTTTTTAGGACACTAGCTTTGTATGCATCTAAAACTAAATATCATCGACTCTACATTGTGCTTGAAAAATACTTAAACACTTTTTGTTCGTACCTATTGTTTATCTGGCTTTCTTCCTTGTCCCTTTCGTGAGCTGGCAAACCTTTAGCATGGAAACTTTGCCGAGCAACGAAGCTCAATTGCTAAACCAGTTTAAACCTGGAATCAAAGCCGGCCTCCAGTACCAGCAAATCACTACTCAGAAAATACCCGCGTCCAGCAATCAGACAAAAACCAAAGTATAAATAGAAAATGAGACTTACACCCAAAGGTAGCTTTTATTTAGAATCGGAATACTAACCAGAACAAACATGAGCATAAAGTACTTTCAAGTATCCTAGGATTTTCGACTATGACATGATCATTTGGAAATACAATGGTACTTACAACTTCTCAATAAGAAATATTGAGGGGATCAATACTTTACTTCAATTTGAACATGTACATTGATATGATTACAAATAAAGAAATTTTAATAATAAAAGGGATGTAGCTAAGCAATATTCCATGGACGGTCTATCTCATCCGGGTCTGTACTGCCTCTAGATCTCATCCTATTCTTAATAGAGGGTCTTTGTTTGTCCAGCCTCATGTCTGTTAGATAGTATGAACCATTGTGAAATACTCTACTAACCATAAAGGGCCATGCCCATATTGGGGAAAGTTTGTGCTTTCTTTTTTGCACTAGTCGGAGAACTATATCGCCCTTTGTGAAAGACCGATTTTGACTCTTTGACTATGATATTTGCATAACTTCTGTTGATAGGCTATAGATCTCTGCTCAGCAATGACGTGAACTTCCTCGAGTGTATTGAGGTCATCTTGTCAAGAAACTTCAGCATCTTCTTCGACATATGCAGTGACTCAAGGAGAAAGATGGATAAGATCACTTGGAAGAACTGCCTCTGCACCGTAGACTAAGAAGAAAGGTGTATATCTGGTTGACCTGCTAGGAGTAGTTCGTAAACTCCATACAACAGACGGAAATTCATCCACCCAAGCCTCCGCAGCACGATGAAGTCATGCTTCGAGTCTGGGATGGAGGCCTTGAGGAATTAAACTATTTGCCCATTCGACTTGTCCATTGGCCTGTGGGTGTGCGACCGATGCAATATCGAGCCGGATCCTTTGATCTTCACAAAACTCGGTAAGCTCTCCCATTGAAAAGTTGCTCCTGTTGTCTGTAATAATACTGTGTCGATAGTCGAATCAGATTATGACATTCTCAACAAATCTTTTGGCTCTAGCTCCATCACAACTTGTGATGGGTTTAGCCTCAATCCATTTTGTAAATTCATCCACCATCATAAGTAGGTGAGTAAATCCACTTGGAGCTTGTTTAAGCGATCCTACCATGTCAAGTCCCCAGACTGCAAAGGTCCATGTAATTGGAATTGTTCGCAGCTAATCAGCAAGAACATGGGCTTGTTTGGCGTATTTTTTGCAACCTTTGCACGTCTTGACCAGTTTGTCTATATCTGCCTTAGCTGTAAGCCAGAAAAATCCATGTCGAAAATCTTTTGCCACTAAAGATTTGGCTGCGGCATGATGTCCGCATTCACCTTTATGGATTTCCCTTAGGATTTCCACTCCTTCTTCTAGAGAAACACAATGCTAAAAAACCACAGATACACTCCGCCTATAGAACTCACCACTAATTACTGTGTAGGATTTCACTCGTCGAACAATCTGTCGTCTCAGAACTTTGTCTTTAGGTAATTTTCCTTCTACCAAGAATTCGAAGTAGGGTTTTGTCCAGCTAGGAATTACAGCCAGAAGTGCTATGAGAGGTCAGTCGGATTTGGTCAGATACTCATCAACTCCTGTGATGGAGGGAACTCTGAGCTGCTCCAGAAAAGCACCATCCGAGACCCTTTTCCATATAGAGCCTATCCTTGATAGTGCATCTGCTTCCTTGTTTTCTGTTCGGGAAATGTGTTGAACTTCAAACCCTTCGAACGATTTTCTAGTTCATCCATGAAAGCTGGATATGCTGCCATGTGCTTATTTTCCCTACGTATATCAGATACTTGTTGAGCAACTAAATCTGAATCTCCGTAGCACATGAGTCGGTGAATGCCGATGTATTTTGCAATTCGAATTCCATGTAGCAGGGCTTCATATTCGGCAATGTTATTTGTCACCATGAAGTGAATCTGCAGTATATAGAATAGCTTGTCTCCTTGGGGTGATTTGATTACTGCGCCAGCCTCGAACCCCCAAGCGCTTTTGACCCATCAAAGTGGAAGGTCCAATATTCCGACTCTAGGACATTTGTATTCTCGGCCATCGCTATCCAATCAGTGATAAAATCGGAAAGTATTTGGGACTTAATCACCGTATGCGGTTTATACTCAATGTCAAAAGCTGCTAGTTCAATTCCCCACTTTGCAACGCGTCCTGTGGCGTCGCTGTTGTTGATTATGCCTCTCATGAGAGTTGTGCTCACTACGGTAATCTTGTGCTCTTGAAAATAGTGTCGTAGCTTTCTGGATGTGAAGAACACACCATAGGCTAACTTTTGGTAATGAGGATACCGTTGTTTTGATTCAGTTGGGACCTCGCTGAGGTAGTAAGTCGGAAGCTGCACCAACTGTTCCTGTTTTTCCTCTGGTCGTTCCACCACCATTACGATGATGACGACTTTGTTTGTCACAACAATGTAGAGCAACATCGGTTCCTGGGGTTCTATGCTGCAAGGATAGGTGTGGATGAAAGTACGTCTTTCAGGTCCAGGAGTGCAGCCTCAGCTTCGTCGGTCCAGACAAACTTCTTGGTCTTGTTCAAGTGCTTGTATAATGGTGCGGCTCTTTCACCGAGACGGCTTACAAATCGACTGACTGCAACGATGCAGCCAGTGAGCCATTGTACGTCCTTCAGGCGAGTTGGCCTGGTAATGTTCAGTATAGCCTTTATCTTGTCTCGGTTCACCTCTATGCCTCTCTGAGACACGATGAAACCTAAAAAAAATCCGGCTGGAATTCCAAAGAAACACTTCTTCGGGTTAAGCATTATGTTGTATTTTTGTAGATTTATGAACATTTCCTCTAAATCAAAAATCAGCGTTTCCTTCTTCTTGGACATCATAGCTATGGCGTCCACATATAAATGTACGTTGCATCTGTTTTGATTGTGTAGGCAACGCTACATAGTGCAATGGTACATAGATCCTGTATTTTTTAGCCCGAAAGGCATCGTTACGTAGCAGAAGGTTCCGAAGGGAGTGATCAACAAAGTCTTTAGTTTGTCTAACTCCTTCATGTGTATTTCGTGATAACCGAAATATGCGTCAAGAAAGCATAGGAGTTCTGAGCCTGCTTTCGAGTCGATAACTTGGTCGATTCTAGGCAGAGCGAACGGATCTTTGGGAAAACCCTTGTTCAAGGAAGTATAATTGACACAGATTCTTAGAGCATCTCTAGCAGGCGCGCTATATCGTCTGTGCGCTAAAAAACCTCCGATATGCAGCGCGCGGAGCAAAAAACCTCCCTCCATCAAACGCTATAAACGACATGGCGCTGTAAAATATTTTGGGTGATGGTCGCTCTCTGCTATCTTGAGTGCTATACTTTGGGCTCCGGCTGTAACACGCTCTATCGCTCCGTTCGCTCATGAAGAAAACCCACGCTGAAAAATTCTCCTCTTCCTAGTGCCAAATCCTCCCCTCCACACGGCCGCCGGCGGAATTCTGGTGATGGACACGCCCTCCGGCACCCCCTTGACGTCTCCCTACTCCATCCCACATACCGCCGCCGCTGCCTCAAACCCTATGGTCGCCCAAACCCTAGCGGCGCCGCCGACGTAGGCCGCGGTGCCGCCCAAGCCCTCTTTATCCCGCCGCGCCCGACGGTGCACACTAGCGTCGCCGCCGCCACCGCGTAGGAGGCCACCGCGCAGGCCACCAGGAAGGGGCAACCGATGGAGAAGAGGAAGGCGCTCGTCCAGAACGGCCCGTCGATTGCGGCGGTTGTCGACAAGCCGACGCAGAAGAAGGCAAAGGCATCCGCAGCTAGGCGCATGCAACATCGTCCGCCGTCGGCTCCAAGGAGAAATCCACCGCCGCCGCCTCCGCCATCCGCCGACCAAACTAGCGTGCACATCGTGTTCAATGAAATGTCGGAGAGGTAAAAAACATTTCTTGCAATGTAGAGTCGATGATATTTAGTTTTAGATGCATACAATGCCAGATAGCCATGAGTTTTATTGCAATATAGAGTCAATGATGATGCTTTCATGGATGCAATGAATGTTGGTTCTTCGTTCGTCCATGAAGATATTGTTGAAGAGGAAGAATATGAGGATGTCAACGAGGAAGGAGAGGGGTTGATTGAACCGCGCCCTACCGGTCAGTCGTCAAACTACACCATAGCGGAGGACAAGTTTCTCTACAAGACATGGTTGACAATTGGAATGGATCTAACAAGTGGCTCTTACCAAACTAGAGAGACTTATTGGATGAGGATGAAGGAGTACTTCGACGCCAACAACAAAAGTGGGAATGAGCGGAGCGTGCGTTCTCTTATGTCTCGTTGGTCAGGCATCGACACCGATTTTCAAAAGTGGGCGGTCGTGCAAGCCACTATTCATGTCATTATCCCAAGTGGCACAAATGATATCGACAGGGTAAGCAATTCTACTACTTCATTGAATCTTTACGCACCGTTGTTGTTCTATATGGCTCATCTATTTTCTTTTGTTGGCTTTGTAGGAAGGCATGGCTCAAGGCTTGTTTAGAGATGTGGGCAAAAAGAACAAGAAAGGCAACCGGGTTCTTGGCAAGCCATTCATCATGCATCATTGATTTGAAGTGCTAGGGAACGAAGAAAAGTGGAAGACCTGTGGAAAATTGGATGCAGCAACCATGGCCACCAATACAACCGGTGATGCAACAATCATCGATGATGATGGCTCAAGTGATGATGGCAAGAAGAGAAGCTCCACTCCTCACTCGGTTACCAACACAAGGAGGAATGTGCTTGGTTGGAAGGCCACTAAAGAGATGAAGGGAAAGAAGGCCGGAGATGATGATATAGCGATTGCTATGGATAGGATTGCAAAAGCAAGGTTGCAAGCAAATGAATATAAGGAGGTGGCAAGAAGCTTGGAGAAATAGGCTATGGAGGCTCGGATAGCCTCTTTGGAGGAGAGGCTTGCCGCCAATGAGGAGAGGAAGTTGGCATTGGAGGAGAAGAAGCTCGCCATTGAGGAGCACCTACGCCTAGTGGAGGACGAGAGGAAGCTCTTCTTGATGGACACTTCCAATTTGGATGAGAGGCAAAAGGAGTACATCAACCTTGTTCGCGATGAAGTATTGGCAAAAAAAGAATGTTGGTGGCCAACATGAGCACACCCACGACCGGCATGTTTAGAGGAGGAATGTTTGGAGGAGGCATGTTTGGAGGAGGCATGGGGGCATGGCTGGCATGGGGGGCATGGGAGGCATGGCCGGAATGGGAGGAGTCTTTGGAGGTACCATGGGAGCACCACCGGGAGGATTCGTGGCCTCTATGGATCCTTCTATTCCTACATCAAGCCAAGGTGTAAATCTCGAAGAAGAAGAAGAAGCAAAAGATGAGGAGGAAGTGTGAGATTCTCTCTTGCATTTGTCATATGCAAATGCAATGTTGCACTTTGCGTCCATTTAATATGTTGTGCGTGTTTGTTGAACTATGTGATGACATTTGAACTATGGTAGATCTTTTGGTTCATGATTTATTTGGGTATTTGATCTTGTTCAATGCATAGAGTTATGTGAATGTTGTTTCCAGCACTGCTGCGCGCTGTAGTTTGCAGCGCCTAGTGGCAGACCCCTTTTTGCGGCCGCGCTCGCGCTGTGGTTTAGCGCCTCCAGTGGAGGAAAACATTGCGCGATGTGCTCTAAAATTATACAGCACCACCACAGCAATGTTTATAGCGCCAAAATATAGCACGCCTGCTGGAGATGCTCTTAAGTAAGTGGTGTACTTTTTAGGGACCATTAAGGGATTGGCCGACCACTTAGTGTGGTTAACGTCTTTGATAAATCCAGCTAACTCTAACTGGGCTAGCTCCTTAGCTATAGCTTTGCACTTTTCATCACCAAAACATCGTAAGGACTGTTTGACGAGTTTAGCATTAGGATACATGTTTAAAGAGTGCTCGGCAAGTTCCCTAGGTACTCTGGTAATGTCAGAAGGTTACCATGCGAAGATATCTTTGTTAGCTTTGAGGAACTCCACGAGCGCACTTTCCTATGTGTGGCCTAAGCCTACTCCTATTTGTGTCACCTTGGAGGTGTCATCATCCTTTAGCGGTGTTATCTTCATATCCTTCGATGCCTTGAATTCCGGAGTCATCTTCAACACCTCCTTCTTCATTGCGGGCATCTCGGACGGGTCAATGTTCTTCTTGATCTCCTGGTACTCCTTGGCATGTAGTACGGCTTCAGCAAAGGCGGTAGCCCCATCCTAGCATTCTCGTGCTTTCTTCAGGTTTCCCCAGATTGTGATGTTGCCATTGGGACCTGGAATTTTTAGCATGTTATAGATATAACAAGGCCAATCCATGAAGGCCTAGTAGGCCAGATGCCCAAAGATAGTGTGGTATGCGCTCTTGAACGACACCACTTCAAAAGATAGTGGTTTAGTCTGATAATTGTTCGGTGTTCCAAAAGTAACATCTAGAGTAATTTCTCCCAGAGAGTTTGCTTGTCTGCCAGAGACAACTCCATGGAAAATCACACTGCTGCGATTCAGTTGTGTTTCCAATATCTTCATACGATGTAGTATTTCGATGTTGCAGATGTTGATGCTACTGCCACCATCCATGAGAGTCTTAGAGAACCCATATCCGTCGATCAGTGGATTGATGACCAGAGCGTAATTTCCTCGCCTATGCGGTTTAAGCGAATGGTCGCTTTGGTCAAAGGTAATTGTTACTTCCGACCATTCCAGAAACTGGAAGACAACCAAAACAGTTGCATTGAGCTTGTACAATACTGCCTTTTTGACCTTGGCGGTTTGGGATTCGAGGAAGCTGACATAGGTATCTTTCTTGGTTGGGTAAGTCTTCTCACCATCCGACTTGGGATTTGAGGTATCTTCCTCCTCCATGTAGGAATCTTCCTTATACTCCTTCTCTTTATCAGAATTTTTCTTTCCGTTTTGTTGCTTGGCCCTGTAGCATTTGATGTCATCGTTGAAACGAAGCTCAACATTTGTGGGAAGAGCCCCCGTTGCCATCCAGGTGATGCACGCATGGATTGTTGGCAATATCGGCCCAACAGTAGGTTTTACCAGGTTGCTGGTCTCCTCTACCTTCGACCCAAGAAGTTTTGAGACCTCGTCACTGGCCGCCTACGCACCCTCCTCGTCCTCTAGACCCGAAAGTTGCGTTGACGGTCACGGTTTACGGATTGGGTTTCTCTTCCAAGGTGTTCGTGCTCTTCTGGGTCTACTACTGCTTCAGATGTTTAGCCGACTGTGGTATGTCCAGGGCATTCAGCAGTCCCGCTGAATAATTGTCGGCATCTGCATATTTTCTTGCCATTTCTATCAACTCTCCCAGATCGGTGACTTTGTCGCACTTTAGTCGGTGATGCGGTAATCTATTTGGGAGCCCCATGATGAAAGCTTCAATCGTGGTCTGGTTGTTTACTCCCTCACATGAGTTCTTCATGTTGATCCATCATCTGAGGTAGTCCTGGCAAGTTTCTCTAGCCTCCTGGGTGCAACACTGCAGATCTCTGACCATGCAGGGTCTCCTGTATGTGCCTTCGAAATTCCAAAACAACGCACTTTGCATACCACACCAGTTGTGAATTTTTCCCGGAAGTTCAGTGAGCCATGATCGAGCTTTCTTCCATAGCATCAGTGGGACATCTAGACTGCAACCAAGTTGTTTCCTCCTTTGGCGATGCAGCAGGACTGGAAGAAATCCTGAAGCCAGGTGTCTGGCCGAGCTACACCACCGTAGGGTTGAATGTGCCTTGAGATAGTAAATCATTCTGGAAAATTGGTTTGTCGAACTCGTGGACCAAAGCATTTTGGGCCCACGTATATATTTTCCGACCCATAGCATCTCGCCTCTATGTTTGAGTTGATCCGGTGCCTGGCGTCACTTGGTGACAGGGAGCGCCTTCTCAGATGTTCACTATGGTTGCGGTGCCATGGAGCCGGGTCTCTTCTTCCTCCACCACCTCCTCTACCTCGGCGTCCTCCCTGGCCTCCATGGGAGCCGTTATGGGCACTTCTTGGTGGAGAGGGTGGTGCCAGTGGGTTATTTCTGGCTAATCGCCGCCCTCCATCCGGGGCTTCGTGGTGATGACGACCGTGTCGGCTTGATCCGGCGTGGTGTTCGTCATTTCTTCGTCCATTGTTGCCACCATTATGGCGAGGCTCAGCCGGACAGCTTATGTGTCTTGGAGGTGGAATTCTTTGCTGGTCCTGCTCGCGATGCCGTGCTTCATCTTCTTCCATGCGGTGATCTGACTGTCGCCGGGGAGGTTATTGTGGAACCATTGCTGCTATGGTGTCTTGCTCTGCGGTAGGGTAACATTGCTCCAACCATGTGACGTTCTGTGCCGCTGTCCTAAAGAGCCATTTCTTGAGTAAGTATCATTCCGAGGGTCGGAGTGGTGGCGCTGATCCGGTTCTCGACGGGGCCTTATGTCATGCTGCCGAGCCGTGTCTGTGCGGCATTGGTCGGATTTGGAGACCAATTTTCCACTGAAGGATGTGGTGGCCTTTCATTGCTCTAGGCCCTTGTTGAGTAGTGTTACACTCGTCCGGACCTGGTCTGGAGTTGGATTATTCACCAGGATCTCTCGGGCCGTAGCAGTATTTTCTACCAGCGTGTTATACACCCGGTTTTTGTTGATGTCGACTCGAGGTTGTCCCATCACTATGTTTTATTTGTTTCCCTCAAAGAGAGAATTCTTAGCTTCCAGATTTTTGTTGGCCAGCTCAGAGTTGTTCCGGGTATTCTGATGTTGCAGGGAGTTGTATTGTCCCGCGTCTGCAATGCGATGTTTCTCCTCGATGAGATGTTTCATCTAAGAGTTCCTGGCGATGCGCTTCTAGGGCTTGGACCCTTTCCTCCAACTCGTCCGGCGTAAGATCCGAGGCAGTTGGGATCGGCGTTGTGAGTGTTTCTCCGAGAATTTCATGGGCACCAGGGGTAACCATGTGTCCATCCATCGAAGCCTTTTTCGGTTCTTCGAGGATCAGAGCACCGTCTGAATCATCCTCGTATTCTCTGACGACCTCCTCTTGATCTGGAAGACTTTTAGTCAGAGTCTTTCTTTTCTTCTACTTCTTTTCCTTGTTGGCCTTACTGGCCCCTG
The DNA here is from genome assembly GCA_910589775.1 of Avena eriantha. NCBI lineage: Eukaryota > Viridiplantae > Streptophyta > Magnoliopsida > Poales > Poaceae > Avena > Avena eriantha. The sequence continues at coordinate 104,801,325 of OU342745.1, read as the reverse complement.
TGGCAAAGATGACTTTTGGTCTGATTCCTAGAATCAAGCTTCTACCAGTACTCTTGGACATCTGGACGTCGAGATTCTCTCTGAGATCCATATCATCCTATGGTTCGGGAGAGTTTTCATCGTATCTCTCATCCATACTATTGTAGGGACTTAGATCCAGACCTTCTCCTTCTTGCAAAGCCCTCGAGTTGATCTCCTCTTCAGTTTCTGCTTCAAACGCCCAGAATTCTGCTGATGTTATGGAATCTCTTGGGGAGGCCGGTGTGTTGGTGTTTGTTCTGATTGGTCTTGATGGTCTTGAGAACAGCATCCATACTGGCATTGCCACACAGCATCATCCGCCTCACTGTGTGCCTCAAGAGTGATTTTCCTTCTCCAGCGTCGGTAGAGCCAAATCCGGAGTTGTTGGTGCTTTGCTCTTCCTCACATTTGACCTCCTGAGGGAGATCTTCTTCAGATCTGATCTTCTCCACCATCTCCGCTTCAGATGCGGGTTGGGTAGGATTAGCGATTTCTGAGATCCAAAACTCTTCCACCTCGGTGTACAAAGAAGATCTAGAAGTTTCTTCTGCCTCTACCAACACCGCAGGGGTGGGTTGGGCAGTTTCAATAAAACCGAGGTAGACATCAATCTCGTCAAAAGACATGATTATGTAGCTGGTCATGGTCTCCTTAGCCGGAATCCAAGTCTCGTCGAGAAGGACGAGGGGGACATCGCTGGTGTAGAGAACCTGACTGACGGTGATTGTTTTGCCGATTTCGATTCGTGCAGATTCCGCGTGGAACGTAGCTCCGAAATTCACCTGCCCCACGGTGGGCACCAACTATCGCCGGATTGAAGACAAGTACGCCATGAGAGGGTCCTCAGGGCGTGGAAAGATGTAGGGTGTGAAACGTATGGTCGTCCGAGACAGTGAGCACACAAACGTACCCAGGTTAGAATCCTCCTTTGGTGGACAGATCCTATTTCTGCTAGCAATCCAGTAGTACGGCAAAGCCATAAGTACAGATTACAAGAGAGGATTCTCCTGTGCGAATTAAGGTTATGGTGATTGGTGCCCTAAAGGTTGATCCCTAGTACGGTTTATATAGTCATCCGGTCCTAGTGTTACAGGAGTGTCCTATATGGCTACCATACAGAGTCGGGTACATAGTACATCTTGGACTACAAGTATTCCTATGGGCCTAAGTTGGTAAGTATTCTAGGCCTTCCCATAGCCAGAGATTATATGCACTTGTCATGCGAGCAAAGGCCATAGATTATATATTCTCGTGATAGAGTGCCACACATACGCAAGAATAATAAACGTTCATCGAGCAACAGGTAATAATCATGGCATACATGGCATATGTACAGTAGGTAACGTATAAAGCCTGAACTAGTTGTGGACCTGAAACATTCTACAGAATCAAGTTCAAGCCCAGGGTATCCCAAAAAGGCTCCTATATATGGATAGTGTGATAGTCAAGGAACAAGTTTCAAGTACTTGAGGCCTTATGTGGATACAAGTGGGCGGGATAAAAGCTAGATCTCAAATGTAAGTAGAACCATGATTATATCCACCATTAAGCGTGTGACAACCTCCCAACCTCTATGGAACTATATAACTCGAACCAACACCTGATCAAGAAACTATGACTCGCATGGCCAACTATCTACCAATGTTTAATAGAAAGTGACCAAGGAAATCTAGGCTGCAAGGATTATAAATGGTATGTAAACTAGAGCATCACAACACAAATAGAAATAGAGGGAATTAAAGTCATAAAGCAAAAAATAGGTAGCATCGGAAAGAATGCTCGCCTGAGAAACATTACCGAAGATACATATCCGGAGAACTTGTCAAAACTCACATCATCTCATCGTCCTATCCGGGAACAAGCAAAACACTATAAAGGAACAAGCGATGCAATAATTGCAACTAATGCGGAAGAACCAACATGATCATGATATGATTCATGACATGGCAAGTTAATGATGCAAATAATGTTGGAAAGATGTCATTGACATAATTAATCGATGATACAACATTAGTGAGGCATTATCAACAATAAATAATTATTTTCCAATTTTATTTATCATGTTTTCCTTGTGTAAACAGTTCAGGTTTTACAAAGTCTCCATGATGCATGCTTCAATCGAAAGTAAGGAATGCATAGTTGGAAAGGTCTCGTCGAGCTAATCGATTTAGACATATCATTTGTTGAATTCGGACTTACAGATTAAAAGTTATGAATTTATTTAGAAAAGGGCATTAGATAGCATTAAAACAATTTCGAAATTTGAATTTGCCAAAAAATATTTTGGATAGCATATTATTGATCCTTGCATTTTTATGATCTCAACACATATATCATTTTTATTATTTGGAATTATTATTAAAAAGTTGAGTTTCAATAATTATTAAATCATTTATTGATAATAGCAAAATATTTATTTAAATGCAAATTTTGACAAATTAAACAGAGCCCATGTTCCTACACAGCATTTAAAAACAAACATATTTGGTCTTGGAAACATTTTAAAATTCATCACCGAATTGATTTAATTCTTGGTAAAAGTTTGGATAGAGTTTGAATTCAAATTTGGAAAATTTGAATCGAGCTGGGTTTTCTCTCCGAGCTCATCCCTAGCCAGAGACACCGATGTGTGGGCCTGCGGCTAACATGACGGCTGCAATAGCTGGGTTTCTCTCTGGATGATAGGTGAACCATGCTTAGGACACCGGGTTGAGACATGAAAAACATAGGGGGGTTTCTACAAAATCAATGGCCAGTGCTAATTGAACCCGACGCGGTGTCTCTAAACTTCTCTGAATTCCTAAACATGTGTGTGATGTTCTTTGGTGCAGAGAGAATGCTCGCATGGTCGGTCGGGAGGAGGGACGACTCACCTGGGAGCGAGCTGGGCGAGGACGCGTCGAGGGAGACGCGAGGTGGCGCCAAGAACCAGCAAAAGGTGGCGCTGGACCAGGGAAGCACCAAGATGGACGCTAGCGACGAGCTCCTATGGGGCGGACACATGTTAAAGGAGTTGAAACAAACCAGAGAATGAGGAGGATCGATGTGTGGTCTTGTGTGAGCACTGTCTCACCAGGGCACTGTAGAGGGTCAAGGTGGGGTTAGAGGAAGACATGCGGCGCATGAATCGGATAAAAAATTGGGTGATGGCCAGCGAGGAAGTCGAGGTCACGGTCGATGTCCTGAGGTGCATAGGGATAATTGGGGGTGCAGACAGGTTCACCAGGATGCGTTGCTTCTTCCAACAGCTTCACCTCTTCCGGGGACGATGCGTAGCGGCGGTGCCATGTAGGTACTATAAGGGGAGGGCTGTGGGCGGTTGTTCATCTGCGGTACCAAAGTTCCCGAGCCAGCGCATGGCGGTACTTAAGTTGCCTGAAATTGCCGCGTTTCGAAATGTTGGGCCGCCAACTACTAAGAGGAGCCATTTCGAGGCAAACTCATCTCACCCCTGCCAAATTCAAACACTCTGTTAAACTGCCCCGTGAAGTAGACGATCAGGACCCTCATGTTGGTCATCTGTCCGTGATGCGAGCGCCAACACGGCAACCTCTAAGGAAAATCGAGTAACTAAGTGGATTGGATGCGTTGACCAATTTCACAAATCCATTCCCACCTTTCCCCTAGCACTGGCATCGTCGGAATCCACCCTCCAGGCAGGACGATCCCTTCGGACATTTGACTTCCGACGCCAAGTTGCTGCGCCCAGGTGCTGTGCCCAGTCGCTGATCTCGAGCTCCAATGGCGCATGCCATAGCCGCCGTTGCGAGGCTCTAGCCCGGCTCCGCCACCGACGAGCCGAGCAACTCGGAGGATGGCAGATCCTACTACCAAGGAAGAAAAAGTTCTAGCTACAAGCGGGTGAGCTACCCTTCTCTTTGCTATTCGCACTAATTATAACTGCTAGCTGGCTACTGAACCTAAAATTGTTTGTTAGCCCAACGCTGACAAACATATTTTGTCCACAGTTTTCTGTCAAGTGGAATCTCTGCGGACCACCCTTACCTGGTTACGGTAGTCCTCTTCAAGTACGACTCTAAGGGAAAGTGGTATGGACACCATTGTATCACGACTCTAAGATCTGCACTATATCTGGTATGGTGGCTGCTCTGCATAATCATGATGAATTATGGCCGAAGCTGACTGCAAAGTTTAGCTTCATGGATGAACGTGGCATCATGGTTCCTCTAACATGTGATAGTAAGCTAATTGGGTTGATGAAAAGGTATGCTTCGGATTGCATGTTTGAACTGAATTGTGATGTACTGGATGTGGAAGCTGCTGCAACTGGGAGTCGCCCTTCTATTCTTGGACAGGGTGGTTGCTCGAACCCAATTAGGTCCTGGTAAGCAAAAGTCTGTTGGGGTTCGCATGTTTGTGCTGAATTGTAATTTTTGTTTTACTTACTCTCTAGATATTGGGCAGTTATGCAACAGTCCTGTTTCTTTGACAGGAAGCGCCGCAAGGTTAGAAACATGACTGCCGGGTCAGTCATTTTGCTACCCGAAGAAATTAAAAACGAGTGGAAAGATGATGCTGGACATGATTCTGTTGCGCATTGTCTCGGCGATGTAGAGTACGTGAAGCTAAGAAAATTGGCACTGAGGAAGAGGAAGAAGGCAGGAAATGAAGAAACCAGTGGACGTGAAGGCTTGGCACCTAGACTGTGGAAGAAGGCTGCTGGCAATGAAGATGCATAATAATGTGTTGAACTTGAACCTATATATGTAATTATGTTAAATTCTGGATCTCTGTGTGTGGCACTTTGCTAGGCAAAACAATCTACCCATGTTCTCTTAGTAAAATGTACCGCGACTTAGGGTTTGGAAATGCCCGAGTCAGTAGTTGAATCCGAAATTATGATTGTGCCACTGCTATCTGAAAACAAGCAGCACCGGTTCCACGATTGTTGAGGGGCAGGAGGTCTCCAAATATGACGGAATGTAAGTGGCACAGAAATAAATTATTTAAGTTGCCACACTCCACGAAGCAGCAACTTATTTCAGATGCTGCACAACGATGTGGCAACATAAATAGCAATGGCCACCAATAATGCCCAGACGCTTGAGCCCGTCTATCTCACCGCCCCCTTGCTCCTACATCCCTGCGCCTGGCGAAGCTCCCAGATCTCCATTAACTGGGTGTACGTGCTTCCACTTTATAAATTGTGGCTGTGCCATTTGCATGCGGCACAATCCACGTAGATTACGTTTAAACAAACCACCAATGTCAGAATACCACCATGATCAGACAAAAGGAAGTGATGCAAGGTTAAGACAGACTAACGGGAGACCAATTTTTTCCTCCTAGGACTCCGGGACCACTAGTTCAGACCGCTAGGTCAACAAGTACTACTGTTAGAACTTAAAAGGGCACGGAGCTCAAGCTAAATAGAACTAGTTATCACACATCTCCTTGATCTTCCTAATCTTAGCCCGATGTGCATCTTCCTGCAAGAGCAAGGATCGATTCGTCTGCTCCTTCCTTTTAGCATCTTCCTTGCACAGCTTCAATTGTTTCTCTGTATTTTTCCTCATGCACTTGTCAATACTCGTAGTTGTGAACACAGGACTTTGGCCTGGTGAAGATCATTCCTTGCTTGAGTCAATTCTTGCTCTGCTTTAGCCTTCATGGCCAACGCCATGTCCCTCTCCTTCTCGACTTTGCTAACCTTGTCTTGCACCCTCCGGAGATCTCGGTTAAGCTTGGTCGTGTCAACTGGGTCCCATAGCTTCATCTCCACACTGTCAAGAAGTGAGCTGACTATGGATTCTTTCAACTCAATAGTCATATCCCATAGTTTGTCCAGCGTTTTCTGCATCAATTTGGGCCACTCTGGATCTACCCATTTGACAACACCGCAACTTCTGTCTTGCATCATTGCACGATGTCCTTGACACCATAGAAACCTCCTCCTTGCGTTTTGTCCTTCGAACGCTACAAATTTAGCGGGCACATGTCCATGTTTACATAGCAGAGGACTGTCTTCATCCGCTAAACTGTGATAGTCGGAGTCATACATCGTCTGGTTGGCCTAACACATCGTACGCGCATGAGTAAACAGAGTAGATCTAGCTCAAAAATAGATAACTAGCCACATATGATAGAGATAGAGATGAGACAGCTCACATCGAAATCACCGTCCATGTCGTCACGACGCGTTTCCTCGTCGTCTCCCCTTGAACCCATGGCGAGAGGGGAGGGGTGGCTGGCAGAGAGGGGATTAGGATGGAGGCATCGTCGGCTTGCGTCTACGGCAGGATGGGAGTGAAGTGGGGAAAGTGGCTTCGAGGGGAAGGAAGAGAAGTATGGGGAGGAAAAGAAGTAATGGGGACATGACACTAGGATATGGCCCACTACACTCGTGAGTCATGACACTCGCGACAGGGGAGCACCCGGTGTTGCCAGTTTGTCCAGAGCAAGCGTGGCCAATCATGCCGCAGAATAGCCTACTCGTGGATAGCTCTCACGAAGAACATCCCTATCGTCCAAGCGCCCGATCGAACGGTATGTAACAATCGTCAAGCAAAACAACTGTGTTAGGGTGTGCCTTCTAGAAGACTCAGTCTAACGGCTGATCCATGTGTGGTTTATGAGACTAACAAACATGCAATGACACTGGGTGTGGTTCATGAAAAGAACAGACATGCAATGACACTGGTGTATCCTTATGTGGTTTGTGAGAATAACACACATGCAATGACTCTAGCTGTGGTTCATGAGAACAAGACACATGCACTTACACTAGTGGATCCATATGTGGTTCAAGAGAAGAACAAACATGCAATGACTCTAGCTGTGGTTCATAAAAAGAACAGACATGCAATTACACTGGTGGATCCATGTGTGGTTTGTGAGAAGAACAGACATGCAATGACACTGGGTGTGGTTCATGAGAAGAACACACATCCAATGACACTGGTGGATCCATATGTGGTTTGTAAGAAGAACAGACATGCAATGACTCTAGCTGTGGTTCATGAGAAGAACGGACATGCAATGACCACTTGTGGATCCATGTGTGGTTTGTTTAGAAGAACACACAAGCAATGACTCTAGCTGTGGTTCATGAGAAGAACAAGCATGCAATGACCACTGCTGGATCCGTGTGTGGTTTGTTTATTAGAACACACATACAATGACTCTACTTGTGGTTCATGAGAAGAATAGACATGCAATTACACTGGTGTATCCTTATGTGGTTTGTGATAAGAACAGACATGCGATGACTCTAGATGTGGTTCATGAGAAGAATAGACATGCAATGACCACTGGTGAATCCATGTGTGGTTTGTTTAGAAGAACACACATTCAATGAAACTAGTGGATCTATTTGTGGTTCATGAAAAGAACACACATCCAATGACACTAGTGGATCCTTATGTGGTTTATGAGAAGAACATGCATGCAATCACTCTAGATGTGGTTCATGAGAAGAAGATACATGCAATTACACTAGTGTATCCTTATGTGGTTTGTGAGAAGAACACACATGCGATGACTCTAGCTCTGGTTCATGAGAAGAACAGACATGCAATGACCACTGGTGGATCCATGTGTGGTTTGTTTAGAAGAACACACATGCAATGACACTGGTGGATCCATGTGTGGTTTGTTTAGAGGAACACACATCCAATGACACTGGGTGTGGTTCATGAGAAGAACACACATCAAGTGACACTGGTGGATCCTTATGTGGTTTGTGAGAAGAACAAACATGTGATGACTCTAGCTGTGGTTCATGAGAGAACACACATCCAATGACACTGGTGGATCCATGTGTGGTTTGTGAGAAGAACCGACAGGCAATGACACTGGCTGTGGTTCATGAAAAGAACAAACATGCAATGACACTGGTGGATCCTTATGTGGTTTGTGAGAAGAACACACATGCAATGACTCTAGTTGTGGTTTGTGAAAACAACACACATCCAGTGACGCTGGTGGATCCATGTGTGGTTTGTTAGAAGAACACACATGCAATGACACTGGGTGTGGTTCATGAAAAGAACACACATCCAATTACACTGGTGGATCCATGTGTGGTTTGTGAGAAGAACAGACATGCAATGACACAGGGTGTGGTTCATGAAAATAAAACACATCCAATGACAATAGTAGATCCTTGTGTGGTTTGTGAGAAGAAGAGACATGCAATTACACTGGTGTATCCTTATGTGGTTTGAGAGAAGAACACACATGCGATTACTCTAGCTGTGGTTCACGAGAAGAACAAACATGCAATGACCACTGGTGGATACATGTGTGGTTTGTTTAGAAGAACACACATGCAATGACCATATGCAATGACACTGGTGGATCCATGTGTGGTTTGTTTAGAGGAACACACATCCAATGACACTGGGTGTGGTTCATGAGAAGAACACACATCTAATGACACTGGTGTATCCTTATGTGGTTTGTGAGAAGAACACACATCCAATGACACTAGGTGTCGTTCATGAAAAGAACACACATCCAATGACATTGGTGGATCCTTATGTGGTTTGTGAGAAGAAATGACATGCAATGACTCTAGCTGTGGTTCATGAGAAGAACACACATGCAATGACACTGGTGGATCCATGTGTGGTTTGTTTAGAGGAACACACATCCAATGACACTGGGTGTGGTTCATGAGAAGAACACACGTCCAGTGACACTGGTGGATCCTTATGTGGTTTGTGAGAAGAACAAACATGCGATGACTCTAGCTGTGGTTCATGAGAGAACACACATCCAATGACACTGGTGGATCCATGTGTGGTTTGTGAGAAGAACCGACATGCAATGACACTGGCTGTGGTTCATGAAAAGAACAAACATGCAATGACACTGGTGGATCCTTATGTGGTTTCCGAGAAGAACACACATGCAATGACTCTAGTTGTGGTTCATGAAAAGAACAGACATGCAATGACACTGGTGGATCCTTATGTGGTTTGTGAGAAGAACACACATGTAATGACTCTAGCCGTGGTGGATGAGAAGAACACACATCCAATGACACTGGTGTATCCATGTGTGGTTTGTGAGAAGAACAGACATGCAATGAGATTGGCTGTGGTTCATGAAAAGAACAAACATGCAATGACAATGGTGGATACTTATGTGGTTTGTGAGAAGAAGAGACATGCAATTACACTGGTGTATCCTTATGTGGTTTGAGAGAAGAACACACATGCGATGACTCTAGCTGTGGTTCACGAGAAGAACAAACATGCAATGACCACTGGTGGATACATGTGTGGTTTGTTTAGAAGAACACACATGCAATGACCACATGCAATGACACTGGTGGATCCATGTGTGGTTTGTTTAGAGGAACACACATCCAATGACACTAGGTGTGGTTCATGAGAAGAACACACATCCAGTGACACTAGTGGATCCTTATGTGGTTTGTGAGAAGAACACACATCCAATGACACTAGGTGTGGTTCATGAAAAGAACACACATCCAATGACACTGGTGGATCCTTATGTGGTTTGTGAGAAGAAATGACATGCAATGACTCTAGCTATGGTTCATGAGAAGAACACACATGCAATGACACTGGTGGATCCATATGTGGTTTGTGAGAAGAACAAACATGCCATGACTGTAGCTATGGTTCATGAGAAGAACAGACGTGCAATGACACTGGTGGATCCATGTGTGGTTTGTGAGAAGAACACAGGCGATGACTCGAGCTATGGTTTATGAGAAGAACAGAGATGTAATGACCACTAGTGGATCCATGTATGGTTTGTTTAGAAGAACACAGAAGCATGTTGTGGTTCATTAGAAGAACACACATCCAATGACACTGGTGGATCCATGTGTGGTTTGTGAGAAGAACAGACATGCAATGACACTGGTTGTGGTTCATTAAAAGAACAGACATGCAATGACACTGGAGGGTCCTTATGTGGTTTGTGAGAAGAACACATATGCAATGATTCTAGTTGTGGTTTGTGAAAAGAACACACATCTAGTGACACTGGTGGATCCATGTGTGGTTTGTTAGAAGAACACACATGCAATGACACTGAGTGTGGTTCATGAAAAGAACACACATGCAATTACATTGGTGGATCCATGTGTGGTTTGTGAGAAGAAAAGACATGCAATGACACTGGCTGTGGTTCATGAAAAGAACACATATGCAATGACACTGGTGGATCCTTATGTGGTTTGTGAGAAGAACACACATGCAATCACACTGGGTCTGGTTCATGAAAAGAACACAAATCCAATGACACTAGTGGATCCATGTGTGGTTTGTGAGAAGAACACACATCCAATGACACTAGCTGTGGTTCATGAGAAGAACACACATGCAATTACACTAGTGGATCCTTATGTGGTTTGTGAGAAGAACAGACATGCAATGACTCTAGATGTGGTTTATGAGAAGAACAGACATGCAATTACACTGGTGTATCCGTATGTGGTTTGTGAGAAGAATGGACATGCGATGACTCTAGATGTGGTTCATGAGAAGTTCAGACATGCAATGACCACTGGTGGATCCATGTCTGGTTTGTTTAGAAGAACACACATGCAATGACCACATGCAATGACACTGGTGGATCCATGTGTGGTTCATGAAAAGAACACACATCCAATGACACTGGTGGAGCCTTATGTGGTTTGTGAGAAGAACAGACATGCAATGACTCTAGATGTGGTTCATGAGAAGAACAGACATGCAATGACTCTATCTGTGGTTCATGCAAAGAACACACATGCAATGACACTGGTGGATCCATATGTGGTTTGTGAGAAGAACACACATGCAATGACTCTAGTTGTGGTTCATGAAAAGAGCGGACATGCAATGACAGTGGTGGATCCATGTGTGGTTTGTTTAGAGGAACACACATCTAATGACTCAGGGTGTGGTTCATGAGAAGAACACACATCTAGTGACACAGGTGGATCCTTATGTGGTTTATGAGAAGAACACACATGCAATGACTCCAGCTGTGCTTCATGAGAAGAACACACATCCAATGACACTGGTGGATCCATGTGTGGTTTGTGAGAAGAACAGACATCCAATGACACTAGTTGTGGTTCATGAAAAGAACAGACATGCAATGACACTGGTGGATCCTTATGGGGTTTGTGAGAAGAACACACATGCAATGGCTCTAGTTGTGGTTTGTGAAAAGAACACACATCCAGTGACACTTGTGTATCCATGTGTGGTTTGTTAGAAGAACACACATGCAATGATACTAGGTGTGGTTCATGAAAAGAACACACATGCAATTACACTGGTGTATCCATGTGTGGTTTGTGAGAAGAACATACATGCAATGACACTGGCTGTGGTTCATGAAAAGAACACACATGCAATGACACTAGTGGATCCTTATGTTGTTTGTGAGAAGAAGACACATGTAATCACACTGGGTGTGGTTCATGAAAAGACACTCATCCAATGACACGGGTGGATCCATGTGTGGTTTGTGAGAAGAACACACATCCAATGACACTGGGTGTTGTTCATGAAAATAACACACATCCATTGACACTGGTGGATCCTTATATGGTTTGTGAGAAGAACAGACATGCAATGACTCTAGATGTGGTTCATGAGAAGAACAGACATGCAATTACACTGGTGTATCCTTATGTGGTTTGTGAGAAGAACTGACATGCGATGACTCTAGATGTGGTTCATGAGAAGAACAGACATGCATGTCATTTTTTTAGGACACTAGCTTTGTATGCATCTAAAACTAAATATCATCGACTCTACATTGTGCTTGAAAAATACTTAAACACTTTTTGTTCGTACCTATTGTTTATCTGGCTTTCTTCCTTGTCCCTTTCGTGAGCTGGCAAACCTTTAGCATTGAAACTTTGCCGAGCAACGAAGCTCAATTGCTAAACCAGTTTAAACCTGGAATCAAAGCCGGCCTCCAGTATCAGCAAATCACTACTCAGAAAATACCCGCGTCCAGCAATCAGACAAAAACCAAAGTATAAATAGAAAATGAGACTTACACCCAAAGGTAGCTTTTATTTAGAATCGGAATACTAACCAGAACAAACATGAGCATAAAGTACTTTCAAGTATCCTAGGATTTTCGACTATGACATGATCATTTGGAAATACAATGGTACTTACAACTTCTCAATAAGAAATATTGAGGGGATCAATACTTTACTTCAATTTGAACATGTACATTGATATGATTACAAATAAAGAAATTTTAATAATAAAAGGGATGTAGCTAAGCAATATTCCATGGACGGTCTATCTCATCCGGGTCTGTACTGCCTCTAGATCTCATCCTATTCTTAATAGAGGGTCTTTGTTTGTCCAGCCTCATGTCTGTTAGATAGTATGAACCATTGTGAAATACTCTACTAACCATAAAGGGCCATGCCCATATTGGGGAAAGTTTGTGCTTTCTTTTTTGCACTAGTCGGAGAACTATATCGCCCTTTGTGAAAGACCGATTTTGACTCTTTGACTATGATATTTGCATAACTTCTGTTGATAGGCTATAGATCTCTGCTCAGCAATGACGTGAACTTCCTCGAGTGTATTGAGGTCATCTTGTCGAGAAACTTCAGCATCTTCTTCGACATATGCAGCGACTCAAGGAGAAAGATGGATAAGATCACTTGGAAGAACTGCCTCTGCACCGTAGACTAAGAAGAAAGGTGTATATCTGGTTGACCTGCTAGGAGTAGTTCGTAAACTCCATACAACAGACGGAAATTCATCCACCCAAGCCTCCGCAGCACGATGAAGTCATGCTTCGAGTCTGGTGAAATCTTTTGAACAATTCAAAACTGTTTCAAACTTATGTTTCATTAAGTAAATACGCCTATGAATCCATCTTAGATTATACGAACCGTCTTTGATATGAACCGTCGACAGTGTTTCCCAGGCGAGCATCTCTCCCCCTTCTACCTATTTTGCATTTATAGTCTTTACTTCCTCATGTTGATCTATTGCTATCCGTGTCGCGATGCTTTAGTTCCGTACCCGATATATTCCATGCAGACGATATATTGCCTTGGACACCTCCTATTACCTGTTATTTGGTAGATAGCTGGCCTTGCGAGTCGTAGTTGCTTGCTCAGGTGCGATCTCGTGTTGTCAAGTACCACCGTTGTTGGAAAAGTGCTCGCAATGAGAACTTGCACAAGAAGAGTATCAACTCCGTACGTATTGCCAAGATGGGATTTGTATGCACCATAATAAGGATCCACCAGTGTCAATGGATTGCCACCTCCTGAAATCTTTTGGTATCATCTTAGACATGCAATTACACTGGTGTATCCTTATGTGGTTTGTGATAAGAACAGACATGCGATGACTCTAGATGTGGTTCATGAGAAGAATAGACATGCAATGACCACTGGTGAATCCATGTGTGGTTTGTTTAGAAGAACACACATTCAATGAAACTAGTGGATCCATTTGTGGTTCATGAAAAGAACACACATCCAATGACACTAATGGATCCTTATGTGGTTTATGAGAAGAACATGCATGCAATCACTCTAGATGTGGTTCATGAGAAGAAGATACATGCAATTACACTAGTGTATCCTTATGTGGTTTGTGAGAAGAACACACATGCGATGACTCTAGCTCTGGTTCATGAGAAGAACAGACATGCAATGACCACTGGTGGATCCATGTGTGGTTTGTTTAGAAGAACACACATGCAATGACACTGGTGGATCCATGTGTGGTTTGTTTAGAGGAACACACATCCAATGACACTGGGTGTGGTTCATGAGAAGAACACACATCAAGTGACACTGGTGGATCCTTATGTGGTTTGTGAGAAGAACAAACATGTGATGACTCTAGCTGTGGTTCATGAGAGAACACACATCCAATGACACTGGTGGATCCATGTGTGGTTTGTGAGAAGAACCGACAGGCAATGAGACTGGCTGTGGTTCATGAAAAGAACAAACATGCAATGACACTGGTGGATCCTTATGTGGTTTGTGAGAAGAACACACATGCAATGACTCTAGTTGTGGTTTGTGAAAAGAACACACATCCAGTGACGCTGGTGGATCCATGTGTGGTTTGTTAGAAGAACACACATGCAATAACACTTGGTGTGGTTCATGAAAAGAACACACATCCAATTACACTGGTGGATCCATGTGTGGTTTGTGAGAAGAACAAACATGCAATGACACAGGGTGTGGTTCATGAAAATA